>CM055077.1:17715560-17839563 GCA_029204045.2 Tillandsia leiboldiana | reverse complement strand
CCGTTGCAGTTTGTTCTGTTGGGTTATATGTAATAAGGATCTAATAGGGGAAAAAACACCTAGAGGGGGGTGAATAGGTGTAACCGATAAACACTCAAAAATCGTTGCGATAAAAACCAATGCGGAATAAAAATAATACGCAAGATTTTTACGGGAAAACTCCATCACCGGAGTAAAAAACCACGGGACCGATAACACGGCAGAATCCACTAGAATTAAAACACGTACAAGGTGATTTACCGTACACACTTACGACTCAACTTTCCATACGCTCCTAGAGGATCTTCTCCGCTCGCTCGCGACGCTTCTCGAATCCACGATCTGCGCCCAACGCCGAATCCACGGCGTCCAACGTCGAATCCACGACGTCCGACCGAATCCACGGTCTTCACCCAATAGCACCCTTCGAATCCACGAACGTGCCTCGCTCCGAATCCACGAGAGCGGTGAAACTTGAATCCACAGGACACGCGAATCCACGCGCCGATTTTTGGGGTAAATCGTTGTTTTTGGTGTGTGATGATCCGCCGAATACTTAGATCAAAGATAGATCGGAAATACCATCTAAGTATTCATTAGTTTGATTCAACTCAAGATGTGAGTATGAAAACCTAGAATCAAACTAATCAATATAGATGAAGAAACATAGAGTGTTCTCTAATGATTTCCTTTCTTCTCTATATGTGGATCTAGAGCCGTATGAGATGATATATGAAAATGACGGCTATTTGGATTTTCGGCTTACCCTAGGAAATGAATCATAGGGTTCTATTTATAGGTTAGAAACCCTAGGAAGGAGATAAGAATCAAAAACCTAACATTTCTGGAAATTTTACGGACGGCAATCCGGATCGGATTAGCTGTGATCCGGATCGTCGTAACGAGTCAGGTAATTCCAGAAAAACGAAGGTTCGGGATCCGGATCGAAGTGCTTGATCCGGATCATTCATACATTCACCAAACATCAACGTTCGGGATCCGGATTGCGAAGCCTGATCCGGATCGTTCAAGGAAGATGGTAAACTCAGTGTTCGGGATCCGGATCAAGAGAGGCTACGATCCGGATTGAACTGGTGTATGAACAAACCACCTTCAGGATCCGGATCGAACAACCTGATCCGGATCCTGAACATGTCCCAAGTCCAGTTTTTGATTTTATGCAATGAAAGATTCTTCCAAGTGTTTCTACACTACAAGAAGTATTCGGATCACACAAAATCTTAGGTTAAACATACCTGATCCTTTTGAATTCTTCTTTCTTGAGATTGAGTTAAATGATCCAACTTTCTTCATCTTCAATCTTCAAGACTTGAGACTTTCACGAAACTACGCCAACTCAAATTCCGTAACAATCTCCCCCTTTGGCGGTTTTGTGACAAAACACAGATCCACTCAAGAAAATTCAAAAAGATATTTTTGTTGCTATCACCATACAACAAAAATTTACAATGGAGATCTAAAAATTTAAAACATGAAATAAACTCCTAAAACAGACTCTAGACTTAGACATCTGTACTCTCTGCACAAAGAAATCATTCTTGACAAAAAGAGATCGTTAGATACCTCAAGAATATTTAGCATACAAAACCTAGTACAGAGATAGAGTTTATCTGATCATCATGACATTTGAGAATTCAGATATGTAAGAGAATCATAGTCAAAAACCAACATATCTTCTATGCAATTAAAAACCAAATGTCACAAAATGTTAGTCCAACATCAACTTGTTAGTCATATTACATGCCCAAATAGTTAGTCGAATAGTTAGTCGAGACATGCAAACAATCACAAGATAAAAACCAAAGTTGAAGTTGAAGTGATACTTACCTTGATGTATACAAAATTTTCATCAGCATTGTTCATCATTGTACCTTGATGCAGTCATCATTGTACCTTGATGTATACAAGATCACAATTTTCACAATATCATTGTTCAAGTTATCTAAACTCTCTCCCCCTTTTTGTCACAAACAAAGCCAAAATTACAAAAAAAAATTAAGGAGAGTTAAATAATATCAACGAAAATGTTCCGAAATTTAAGAACTAGAACTAAAAGTAAGTCCTAAAAACTGAACTAAAATCTAAAGAGATAAAAGCCTGCACAAATCTGCACACAAAAGTTAAAGTCCGAAGTTCCTGCACATGAGAAATATTTGACAATCGAGTCAAGTATCTGAATCTGAGTCATCCGAAACGGAGTCTTCAGAGCTCATGCAGCCTATCTTTTTCAAAATTTGTTTAAGCATTCCCGAAATCGTAGAGCATTCTTGTTTCATCTGCTGTATGTCCTTGGACATCTTTCCGAGTTCTAGAGCCATGTTATCTTGTTCTTGGTTGAAGGGAGACTCCAAGTTCCCTTTTTGGTCAATTTTTTTGGAATTTGAAGACCGTTGTGTGACGATTGACGGGGCAGTCTTTCCTTCATTCCGAGGAGATCTTCTTGGCAAAGATGTGAGTTGTAAGGAGGTTCATTGCTTGGCACATTCTTTTTCATGGCTTGCTGCTTAAGTATTGAGGAAGACTTCAGTAGCTTCTTTTTCTTAGGTAAAGCTTATTTTCTTTATCAATGCCTTGTTGTACTTCGTCAAGAAATGTGTCCCAATCTTCTTCGTCTTCTGATTCAGTGTCAATTTGAGAAATGTTCCTTGGGTTCTCTTGACATGGTTCATTTATTACAATACCTCGAGCTCGTCCAGGTCGTCGAGCAAGCCTTTTTCTTTTTGGGAAAATGGATGAAGAGGTCATTGGTGCTTTTCCTTTTTCCGCAGCAGTCAGCGGAGCCTTTTCCGTTGATGTTTCTGCATGGGCTTTCCCTTTCGATGCGACAGAGGTTTTCTGTGGCGATTCTCCAGGATGTGTTTCATCATCTGATAACTCATCCCAGTTAACTTCATCCTTTTTAGCCCTCTTAGCAGTGTCTCTCGTATGTACCATCGCAGCAAGTAGGAAAACAATCCAAGTGATCACCATTGCTAATGGTTTCTTGAGAAAAGAAATCCTGTGTGCAACAACTCAAGAACACATGAAAAATTGTTAATTTTCAAAGATTTGAAAAATTGTACCCAAACAATCATAATCATGTAGAGAGACTAAGAATGAAATTAGTTTTGCAAAAGGACTTTTAAAAATAGATCAATTGCATGATTTTCGAAAATCCTTATTATATGCCCTAAAACCGAAATTTTAGAAATCGATGCCTAAAAATCCGTTAATCAGGAGAGTACCTAGCATATAATCAAAACTAATCTACCCAGAGTTCTTATTTCAAAAGAAATTTGATCAAAAACCATCCACAAATAAAGTCGATCCAAGAAATTCACACGTTTGAGGAGGAATAGAGAAAAAACGGTGAAAAACCGAGATTTTGATCAATAAAACTTACTTGGAGTTGAAGAACTTGAGTTTGAAAGCTTCCAAGAAGGATGAAATCTAGAGAGAAAGGCTCTGGAAACTTTGGAACAAAAGATTGGAGTAAAAGAAATCAAAACCCTTTTGTTCTTTATAAAACCCTAGCCGCGATCCGGATCATCCCATGCTTGTGATCCGGATCGGCTACCCGCAGTGAGAAACTGCGTTCGGGATCCGGATCGGCAGATACAATCCGGATCGGCTCCAACTTTTTCTTTAGAGAATTTAAGAAAAAACAGAAAAAGATTGTAAGCACAAATGTGTATCAACTTTAAACAAAAATCATCGTTTCATACAACAAGAATTAGATTATGCCAAATCTATCAATAATATCCAAAAATGAAACGAGAATTTACAAGAATTAAATCCCTTAAAGTTGAACACCTTCAATCACATCTAACTTGATCTTATGAGTAATGCCTTTATCAAATCATCAATTCAGTAAAGAAAATGAAATACAAAGATCAATAGATGTTTGAAATCCCAAATATAGTAGATAATGTATCTAGACAATCTGTTGAAGAGAGTGGCTCTTTGAGCATCTTTCTTTAAAAACCCACCTTATACCAACCTTGAAATTTGACGGAGTCAAGTATTTCAACATGCATTTTACTTAATCAAAAATTTGAACAACCATGCTTGGTATACATGTGGTAGCTGCACACAATACTCGGACGACCGAGGTGGTAGCTCTTTCCTCCATGTGGTGGTAGTTTTCACACTCCTCATTGGGATGTAACTCTTTCCACATCTTTTGAGCATTTTACTTTTTCTATGACTCCCCCTCAATTGGCTATCAATTATTTAAGATATAAAGTATTCAACCAAATATTGATCTCGATTTCATACTCGACTAAGCAGTCAAATAAGATAATGACTATACCAAGAGATCATAGAGAGAGAGAAATTGACTTTGATCACTTAGAAGATGATTTAATTAACATAAATGATCATTGCAACAGTGAAATATTATGATGGCAAAAGCATAATAAATTTCTAAATGTGCGAAAAGATGCAATTAAACTCAATTATGATCTATGCTCAATTAATGTCCTATGTACAAACATAGATAATGAACAAAACAAAACAAATACAAAACCTATCCTAAGCAAAGGTTTCAAAAAGAAGTTTATTTCAAGGAAAGCATTCCAATTGCTTTTCGTAAATGAATAAAACGTTTTTGATCCAAAGGTTTTGTTAAAAAGTCAGCCAATTGATCCTCAGTTGAAATATATGAAAGTTGAAGAGTATTTGATTCAACTAGCTCTCTAAGAAAATGATATCTAAGTTCAATATGTTTTGTTCTAGAGTGCAACACAGGGTTTTTAGAAATGTTAATTGCACTTGTGTTGTCACATAGAATTGTTACCGAAGATGCTGAAATGCGGAAGTCGCTCAATACGCTTTTCATCCAAATGAGTTGAGTTGAGCAACTTCCAGCTGAAATGTATTCCGCTTCGGCAGTCGAGAGTGCTATGCAGTTCTGCTTTTTACTGTGCCATGCAACAAGGCAATGGCCAAGATAGAAGCATGCACCACTCGTGCTTTTCCGATCATCCACTGATCCTGCCCAATCGGCATCTGAGTATCCAACAATATCCAAACTTGTTCCCATAGGATACCAAATTCCGAAATTAATTGATCCTTTGATATACCGGATGATCCTTTTCACCGCTTTCAGGTGAACCTCCTTTGGTGCAGATTGATATCTCGCGCAGATCCCAACACTAAAGGATATATCCGGGCGACTAGCCGTGAGGTAAAGTAGACTTCCAATCATACTTCTATACAGTTTCTCGTCTACATTCTCACTATGTGATTCACTTCCAAGTCCCTTGTGGCTAGTTCCGATTGGAGTCGGAAAATCTTTACAATTTTCTAGATCAAACTTTTGACCAACTCCATTGCATACTTGGATTGACTCAAGTGAATACCTTCATCATTTTGTTTAATTTGCAATCCAAGGAAATAAGTCAATTCGCCCATCATGGACATCTCAAATTCGCTTTCCATGGTCTCCGCGAATTTAGAAGCATCATTATCTCTTGTTGCGCCAAATACAATGTCATCGACATAGATTTGTGCTACAATGAAATTGCTTTGATAATGCTTCACAAAGAGAGTCCTATCAGCTCCCCCTCGAGTATAGCCCTTCTCCAAAAGGTGCTTTGTTAACCTTTCGTACCATGCTCGCGGTGCTTGTTTCAGACCGTAAAGAGCCTTTTTCAAACGAAAAACATGGTTAGGTTGTTTATGATCTACAAAACCTTTCGGTTGAGCCACATAAACTTCCTCATTTAAAAACCCATTTAGAAATGCGCTCTTAACGTCCATTTGAAATAATTTGATTTTAAAATGACAAGCAATAGCAAACAGTATACGAATGGACTCGAGTCTAGCTACAGGGGCGAATGTTTCATCAAAGTCTATACCTTCTACTTGAGAGTAGCCTTGAGCAACTAATCGTGCCTTGTTCCTGATGATAGTACCATCCTCATTTTTCTTATTCTTGAAGATCCATTTGGTACCTATCACATTATGTTGCTTTGGAGGCTTCGTTAATTCCCAAACTTTGTTTCGCTCAAATTGATGGAGCTCTTCCTGCATTGCTTTAATCCAGTAGTCATCCTGAAGAGCTTCATCTATGTTCTTTGGTTCGATTAAAGATACGTAGCAAGCGAATCCACAAACCAACTGCCTCCGAGTTCTAACTCCTTCTTGTGGATCTCCAATGATGTTTGATTCCGGATGATCCTTGGAGATTCGTAATGTTTGTTGAAACGGAGTACTCGGAGATATATGAGATGATTCCTGCACATTAGATAAACTTGAAGAACCATTAGATGCATCATTAATATTAGAAGTATTATTATGAGAAGATGCAACAGCAGGAGTATCATCATCTAGAGAAATATCGAGGGTAGATTTTTCAGATGCAAAGTGAAAAGCTTCATCTACTTTAACATTTATGGATTCTACGATCGTCTTAGATTCAATGTTAAATACTCGATATGCTCTGCTATTCGTAGAATAACCCAAGAAAATCCCTTCGTCACTTCGTGAGTCAAACTTTCCAAGGTTTTCACGGTCACGTAAAATGTAACACCGACTCCCGAAGATGCGAAAATATTTGATGTTGGGTTTTCTACCACACCATAGTTCATATGGTGTATTTAACGTTCCCGGGCGCAAGAACACTCGATTAATGACATAGACAGCGGTGTTCACAGCTTCAGCCCAAAAATGTAGCGGTAAATTCCGGCTGTGAAGCATCACACGCGCCATCTCTTGAACAACCCTGTTCTTGCGCTCGACAACACCATTCTGTTGAGGTGTATAGGGTGCAGAGAATTCATGCTTAATACCGTTTGAAGTACAAAAGTCAATGAATTTTGAATTAATGAATTCTCCACCTCTATCACTTCTAACACGAATGATCTTTTCATTCTTTTCAATCATAATACGAAGGCAAATCTCGTGAAAAGAATCAAAAGTATCAGCTTTCTCTTTTAAAAATGCTACCCAAGAAAACCGAGAGAAATCATCAACCAATAAAAAAATATACCATTTACCTCCCAAAGATGGTTGACGGGTCGGCCCCATTAAGTCCATGTGCAAAAGTTCCAAGGGCCGTTTTGTACCAACGTGGTTCAAGTTCTTGTGTGCAGTCCTAGACTGTTTTCCCTTTTGGCAACCACCACACACAACGTTTTGTTTAAATAAAAGTTTTGGAACCCCCTTGACCACGTCCTTGTTTGAAATTCTAGTAAGTTCCTTAAAATTTAAGTGACCTAGCCTTTCATGCCAAAGAGTTTCATTATTCAAAGCGGCTAAGTTACAATTTTCAGAAAATTTATTAGGAACAACATAACAATTGTTTTCAGATCTAACCCCTTTTAAAAAGAAGACATGGTCCTTATCAGTTACAACGCATTCAACAGATGAAAAGTTAACTGAAAAACCATTGTCGCAAAGTTGACTTATGCTTATGAGGTTAGTCTTAAGACCATCAACAAATAAGACGTTTTTCAAAATCGGGCCATCTGGAATAGCTATCGTCCCTTTTCCAACAATTTTGGAAGATCGACCGTCTCCGAAAACAACGTGTCCTCCGGAGATTTTCTCAAGATTTTGAAAACTATTTTTGTCACCGGTCATGTGACGGGAACACCCGCTATCCAGATACCAAGACGAACTATCATATGCATGCAAGGAAACATTGGAAACAAGACAAGGGAAAATTTCACCTTTGCGCACCCAAACCCTTTTGGAGTGCGTCGGTAATGGTCGTGAAGTTATATGCCTAGGTGAAGGCGTCTTGTTATAGCGATTGTTGTTCCTTGATGAAATCGTCTTGCGCGATGAACTACCAAGTCTCTTTTCATTTGAAAAGTTTTGCTTTGATTTTCGGGGAGGAGCCTTTTTGGTAGTTGTTGCAAGAGGTCCTTGAGATGAGCGTTCGACTCCCGTCTTGCAATATCTTCTTATGTGCCCCCAAACACCACAACGAAAACATACCTTAGATCTTGACGATCCCAAAGAGGATGAAGTAGGTTTGTTGTCGTTGTTTGTCTTGAATTCCGGTGTCGGAGGAGGAGATACCGACTGAGGCACAAAAACTGTCTCACTCGAACTTGGACTGTTTCCAGTTTGAGTGTATCCGAGGCCGAACCGATTTGATTGACCAAGACCAAGAAGTCTATCCAACTTACTCCTTCCTGAAGAGAATCGCTGTAAGTCATTCTTGAGTTGGAAAATGGTCTTTGTCATTTCCAGGTTATCCTGTCGAGCCTCGTTGTAGATCTTTGAGAAGTGATTCGCGTTATCCACCAGATTTGTATGTTCCTTCTCAAGTTGCTCATTGGACTCTTGAAGGGAAACATTTGCCTTTATCAGGTTTTCCCTTTCCACTTCAAGAGCGTTTGAGAGAGAAGTCGCTCTTTTTGCTTCTTCTTCGAGATCATGCACTCTCCCTCTCAAACTCTTGTTTTGCTTAGCCACTTTCTTTGAATCCCTCAAAAGTCTGTGGTAGGCTAGAGCAAAATCTTCGCCTTCCGAATCATCCGATTCATTGTCCGTTGCATTCTTTTCAACAGTGGAGTTGGACAACGACTCGGATGTACTTGCCATAAAGCACATGAAGGGTGAAGATACGGACGCGTGGAATGCGGTGGAGCTCTTTTTTTCATCACTCGAAGACGACTCATTTGACGTTGAGTTGTCATCCCAAGTGACGACTTGCATCGCCTTCTTCTTTGCCGGATACTTGTTAGGACACTCCGTTGCAATGTGGCCGTAGCCTCGACATTTGAAGCATTGTAGTTGTCCCTCTGAACTTTTCTTATCCTTTGAGAAGTTCTCTTGCTTTCTTGACTTGTAACTTGCAGTACCCTTGCCTTTGTTCGACTTTCCGAAGAATGGAGATTTACTTGAATTACCCCTTCGAAAGTTGCGGCGAAACTTCCTTGTCAAGAGAGCGAGCTGCTTCTCAAATTCCTCCATAGAAAGGTTCTCGTCATCGTCTGAGGAGGATGTATCCGCGTCTTCTTCCTTAGTTGTTTTCAACGCATAACTTGAAGACTTAGAAGAGGATGCTTTTCCAGAAGAATTGTTAGTAGTAAATGTCATTTCATAAGTTTGTAATGAACCAACTAATTCTTCTACACGTATTTCGTCCGGGTGTTTAATAGTTTCAATGGCAGTAACCTTTGGGCGAAATCGTTCAGGAAGAGTTCTTAAGATCTTTCTTACAATCTTAAATTCTGGAATCTTCTCTCCCAGATTAGCACATGAGTTTATGATGTCTTGCAATCGTGTATAGTAGTCCGTGAAAGATTCATTTTTTGCCATTAAGATAGAGTCAAACTTGCTCGTAAGCATTTGTAGTTTCTGAATCTTCACGAGGTTAGTTCCCTCATGTGTAACCTGAAGAACATCCCAGATTTCTTTCGCAGTCTCACATGCCGAGACGCGAGAGAATTCAGTTTGAGATAAGGCATTAAAGATAGCATTAATTCCCTTGCCATTGTAAGAAGATGAATCTAACTCTTCCTTGGTCCATTTCGACCTAGGTTTTAAGGTGCGAACATCACCAATAAATTCAGTTGGATTAGACTATCCTAATTCAATTGATTGCCACACCCGTTCGTCGATGGAAATTAAAAAGGCTTTCATCCGTACTTTCCAGTACGCATAATTTGTTCCATCGAAGAACGGGGGTCGGTTGATGTTTCCACCTTCAACCATTGTTTACAACCCTATTCCCGCTCTGATACCACTTGTTGGGTTATATGTAATAAGGATCTAAATAGGGGAAAAAACACCTAGAGGGGGGTGAATAGGTGTAAACGTATAAACACTCAAAAATCGTTGCGATAAAAACCCAATGCGGAAATAAAAATAATACGCAAGATTTTTACGTGGAAAACTCCATCACCGGAGTAAAAAACCACGGGACCGATAACACGGCAGAAATCCACTAGAATTAAAACACGTACAAGGTGATTTACCGTACACACTTACGACTCAACCTTTTCCATACGCTCCTAGAGGATCTTCTCCGCTCGCTCCGCGACGCTTCTCGAATCCACGATCTGCGCCCAACGCCGAATCCACGGCGTCCAACGTCGAATCCACGACGTCCGACCGAATCCACGGTCTTCACCCAATAGCACCCTTCGAATCCACGAACGTGCCTCGCTCCGAATCCACAAGAGCGGTTGAACCTTCAATCCACAAGGACACGCGAATCCACGCGCCGATTTTTGGGGTAAATCGTTGTTTTTGGGTGGTGATGATCCGCCGAATACTTAGATCAAAGATAGATCGGAAATACCATCTAAGTATTCATTAGTTTGATTCAACTCAAGATGTGAGTATGAAAACCTAGAATCAAACTAATCAATATAGATGAAGAAACATAGAGTGTTCTCTAATGATTTCCTTTCTTCTCTATATGTGGATCTAGAGCCGTATGAGATGATATATGAAAATGATGGCTATTTGGATTTTCGGCTTACCCTAGGAAATGAATCATAGGGTCTATTTATAGGTTAGAAACCCTAGGAAGGAGATAAGAATCAAAAACCTAACATTTCTGGAAATTTTACGGATGGCAATCCGGATCGGATTAGCTGTGATCCGGATCGTCGTAACGAGTCAGGTAATTCCAGAAAAACGAAGGTTCGGGATCCGGATCGAAGTGCTTGATCCGGATCGTTCATACAGTTCACCAAACATCAACGTTCGGGATCCGGATTGCGAAGCCTGATCCGGATCGTTCAAGGAAGATGGTAAACTCAGTGTTCGGGATCCGGATCAAGAGAGGCTACGATCCGGATTGAACTGGCGTATGAACAAACCACCTTCGGGATCTGGATCGAACAACCTGATCCGGATCCTGAACATGTCCCAAGTCCAGTTTTTGATTTTTATGCAATGAAAGATTCTTCCAAGTGTTTCTACACTACAAGAAGTATTCGGATCACACAAAATCTTAGGTTAAACATACCTGATCCTTTTGAATTCTTCTTTCTTGAGATTGAGTTAAATGATCCAACTTTCTTCACCTTCAATCTTCAAGACTTGAGACTTTCACGAAACTACGCCAACTCAAATTCCTTAACATGTTCAACCTGGGAGGAGTTGGATAATGAACCGGATGTACTTGCCATAAAGCATACGTAAGGTGAAGTTGTGGACGCGTGGAAAGCCGTTGCGTTGTTTTCTTCATCACTGGAAGATGACTCATTTGACGATGAGGTGTCATCCCAAGTGATGGCTTGCATCGCCTTCTTCTTCGACGGATTCTTATTGGGACACTCCGTTGAGATGTGACCGTAGCCTCGGCACTTGAAGCATTGGACTTGTCCCTCCGAGTTCTTTTTGTCTTTAGAAGAACTCTCTTGCTTTCTTGACTTGAAGCTTGAAAAACCTTTGCCTTTCTTCGACTTTACGAAGGATGAGGTTTTACGTGAATTACCACTTCGAAAGTTTCGGCGAAATTTCCTCGTCAAGAGAGCAAGTTGCTTCTCGAAATCCTCCATTGATAGGTTCTCGTCATCGTCTGAGGAGGATGAATCCGCGTCTTCTTCTTTTGTTGTTTTCAACGCAAAACCTGAAGACTTAGAAGATGATGCCTTTCCAGAAAAATAGTTAGTAGGAAATGTCATTTCATATGTTTGAAGTGCACCAACTAATTCTGTGGAATACCGGGATAACGGATAGCGCACCGATCTCGTGAGATGGCGTGGTGTGGATAAATCACCGGCGCGTGTTCTATTTTGGGTTACAGATGAGTTCGGGTCGAGTCGGATCTACGCGGGAGCCCCAGCTTGATTCAGAGTTTTCCGGGCATGGTGCGTCGATAGAAGACTGGTTCGGGAAGCCTCTACTCCTCCGTGGTGTGCAGAAAAATTGGGAAAATACTTGGAACAGGTGTATTTTAGGATTACAGCGGAGTTCGGGAGGTTCCAGACTGACGCGGAAGATTCTAAGGCGAAAGGTGAGTCGGAACTGACAATTTTGGAGCCGGTTTTTGGATTGAGCACCCCGACTCAACGGTTGAGCTTTTTTAGGAGAAAAAAATTGTGGACATGTGTATTTTCAGATTACAACGGAGATCGGGAGGTTCCGGACTGGTGCGGAGGCCCCGAGGGCAAAAAGTGAGTTGGCGGGGGGCTTTTGATGGATTATTTAATTATTAATTAAAATGTTAGTTTTTGATTAGTGGGTTTTTCTTGGCTTGGTCTGGGTAGAAGGAAAAATAGAAGAAGAGAGAAGCTAGAGAGTGGTTGGTTGGGATATTTTAGTGCTGCATTTATTACAACCAACTACCCTCTTAATTAGTTGCCACTAATTAAGTCGCCACCTCATCGTCCTCTTCAACAAGCAAAAACAGAGGATAGACACCAAAGCAGAGGAAGAGGAGAAAAGGAGAGAAAGAAGAAGGAGGAAGAAGAAGAAGAGGAAAAAGAGAGGAATGGACAAGAATGTGATGGAAGACTTCCTGTTAGTAGCCGAGTGGAGCGAGCGGAGCGCGCGCGCGTCGAGCCCCCAACAGGTAAGTGCAGTTTTTTTTGGTTTTTTTTTTTGTGAGTGTGAGGGCTTGGGCTGCTTGCCCTGTTGGTGTGTATGCTTTGCGTTTCGGCCGAGTTAATTGATGGTTTTCCTCCCTTTTTCCTGGCTTTTTTTTTGTGGTTGCAGCTTGTGCTACAAGGCTGTGAGTGGGACTTAGTAGCTAGGCTGTGTGCATGGAGCTTATGTTGTGGGTTTTATAGTGTGCTGAAGCTTGGGCAGTGTGTGTGCAAGTGCTGTGAATGTGTGGTGGGGGCTGCAGAGTGTTGGTGATTGTGCTTTTTGGTTGTGGTGAGCTTGTATTTTACTGTGAAGACTCAAGTGGATTTAATTGAGCTTTCGGGGATTTTTCCAAGTACGCGACAGGGTGCGCGCGCGCGGTGCGATTTTCAGAATTTTCGTCAGTTGGGGATCCGGCTCTTCACCGACTTCAGCGTTGCCTACGGAACGCATTCCAGGTGGGTTGGAATTTCTTCGAGATTTATGGAATGCCCTCTAATGCTCCTGTAAGCATATTGATCATGTTAACTTAATTATTGTATATTGATAAATCTGATAGATGCCTAGAAAATTGTAGAAAGACTTTTATGAGCCCCTGACATTTTTAGTATGATCTAGAGGTTATTTGACACTAGACTGCATATTCTTTTGAGATTCGGGTTGCATCTGGACCTTCATAATATTTTAGTACCCCGTTTTAAGTAAAACTCCGTTTTAAAAGGGTTTTTAATTATTGAGAACATTATGAATGGTCCAGATTGTTCGTGTTGCATGAGAACTCGTGCCAGAGGGCCGAGTATATTTTTAGAGCATCATGTGTCGAGTTCCTAGTGTCATGAGAGAGTTTTCTCCCTTGTTGGGATGATTCTAGATCTTGGGTTGTGTTTTCCTGATTCGGATGTGGAGATGGTTCTCCGTCCTAGCTTTGAGAGATTCGGGGTTCTGGCAGATCGAGTCGTGGAGGTTTCCCGACTTAACCATGGGTTATGCATTATCAGATTGAGTCGTCGAGGTTTCTCCGACATAGCTTTGAGATCGTGTGGGCATTTCCTGATCGAGTCATGGAGTCTTTCTCCGACCGAGCTGTGCTTTTGAGCTCATGATACCGATCTGTTTGATCGTGGATTATAGCCTGCTGAGCCTGGCATTTATGCCAGTTGTGAGATACTTGAGTTCGTGGGGTCGCTCCCCGCGAGCTACGCTCCGGATGCGATGATGATACCGAGCCTGACGAGGCTGCGATGTGGTTACTGAGATAGTCCTTGAGGGACACCCTACGTAAGACCAAGCCCTGTTTGGGCATGAGTGGCAGTAGATGAGCGCAGACTTGACTTTGACTGGTCCAAAGAGGGACAATCATTGAGATTGAGTGATATGTGTGAGTGAGTTTCATAGCATGTTCATAGATGAGTTTCCTTTGGGCATGATACTTGAGGCATGTTAGCAGTAGTGAGTGTATGCACATTTCATCATTAGTAGAGTTTCTTGAGCATGATAATTGAGACATGATAGCTATAGTTCCTTCAGCTTTTATCTATCTATCTATCTGTATACCTATCTGTTGTGCCTCCAGTAGACTTAGTGGGCATACCGTGGATATTGGGACGGTACCCACTGGGAACTACCTTTGCAGTAGTTCTCACACCCGCTGCGGTGACAGGTTTCCTGAGGCTGCTGTTCCGGCTTAGCTCGCGCAGAGACAGCTGATCGAGGTGAGGACGTGGCCGTTTAGTTCATTACCAGCATTGAGAGTCAGAGGTAGATGTACCCTGTATATTTTATGATCCCGCTTTTGTACTGGACATTCTGAGAGATCAGTGAGGATTTCATAGTACTTGTATTATTCTTGTGAGACTATGTATTTTAAGGATTTGTGTATTAGTGGTGTTTTTATTTATACCAGATGTTCAATGGATTTCTGTAGCTATTAGTTCTTTTTCATCTTTGATACATACTTAGCTATAGATCTTTTGCAGGGTAGACGCTTCGTCTGTGCGGCAGTTTCCGTACAGATGGCGGATCTGTTGGCGAGCCCGGGTCGCAGTTTCGACCCCGGGGCGTGACAAATTCTTCTACACGGATTTCGTCCGGGTGTTTAACTGTTTCAATGGCCGTAACCTTGGAACGAAATCTTTCAGGAAGAGTCCTTAAAATCTTTCTTACAACTTTAGATTCTGGAATTTTCTCTCCCAAGTTAGCACATGTATTTACGATATCTTACAATCGTGTATAGTAATCTGTGAAAGATTCATTTTCTGCCATGAAAATAGAGTCAAATTTGCTCGTAAGCATTTGCAGTTTTTGAATCTTCACAAGGTTTGTTCCCTCATGTGCAACTTGTAGAACATTCCAGATTTCTTTCGCAGTCTCACATGCCGAGACGCGAGAGAACTCAGTTTGCGACAAAGCATTAAATAAGGCGTTAATTCCTTTGCCATTGTAAGAAGATGAGTCAATCTCTTCCTTGGTCCATTTCGACCTAGGTTTGATGGTGCGAACATCAGCAATAATTTCAGTTGGATTTGACCATCCTAACTCGATTGATTACCACACCCGTTCATCGATGGAAATAAGAAATGCTCTCATCCGTACTTTCCAGTAGGCATAGTTTGTTCCATCGAAGAATGGGGGTCTGTTGATGTTTCCACCTTCAACCATTGTTTATACAACCATATTCCCGCTCTGATACCACTTGTTGGGTTATGATAAATATGGATCTAAATAGGGGAAGAAAAAAACACCTAGAGGGGGGTGAATAGGTGTAAACAATAAACACTCAAAAATCTTTGCGTAATAAAATCCAATGCGGAAATGAAAAATAACACGTAAGATTTTACGTGGAAAAACTCCAAAACCAGGAGTAAAAAACCACGGGACCGATCACACGGTGAAATCAACTAAGATTAAACACGTACAAAGGTGATATACCGTACTCACACACGACTCAACCTTTTTCCATACGCTCCGAGTTGTTCTTCTCCGCTCGCTCCGCAACGCGCCTCGAATCCACGATTTGCGTCCAACGCCGAATCCACGGCGTCCAACGTCGAGTCCACGACGTCTGACCGAATCCACGGTCTCCACCAAGTAGTACGTCTCGAATCCACGAACGTACCTCGCTCCGAATCCACGAGAGCGGTAGCACCTTGAATCCACAAGGCCACGCGAATCCACGCGCCGATTTTGGAAAAAATCGTTGTTTTGTTGGTGGTGAAAATCCGCCGAATACTTAGATCAAAGATAGATCGGAAATACCATCTAAGTATTCATTAATTTGATTCTACTCAAAATCTGAGTAAGAAAACCTAGAATCAAATTAATTAATATAGATGAAGAAACATAGAATTAAATCTAGTTATTTCCTTTCTTCTCTATATGTGGATTTGTAAGTTTTTCTCCGTTAATATTTTCTCTTTCATTTACGGAAATAAAAACTTATTGTGGATTACCCTAAAAGATAGAATTAGGGTTTACTTATAGGTTAGAAACCATTGGAAGAGGATAAGAATCAAAAACTTACTGTAACAGATTTTTACCCGCACGACGGTCCGGACTGGATTAGGCTCGATCCGGACTGTCGTTGTTTTTCAGAGAATTCCTGAAAAAAACAAGGTTCGGGATCCGGAACGAAATACCTACGGTCCGGACTGTTCATGCGATTTCAGCAAACTCCACTTTCGGGGTCCGGACTGAACCAGGGGTGTTCCGGACTGGATTTGCGCATGAACCAACCTACGTTCGGGGTCCGGACTGTAGTACCCTGATCCGAATCCTGAACATATAACAGTCCAGTTTCTTGATTTTTATGCGATTAAAAATTCATCCAAGTGTTTCTACACAATAAGAAGTATTTGGATCACCAAAATTATTTAATTAAACGTACCTGATCCTTTTGAATTCTTCTTTCTCGAGATTGAGGTATATGATCCAACCATCTTCATCTTCAATCTTCAAGACTTAACCATTTCACGAAATACGCCAAAACAAATTTCCTTAACATTATGAGTTTGTAGTTGAGCCGATTGTGGATTTGGTTTTGGACTATAGCCTGCATGAGCCGTATTGGAGCTCGACAGTGATGCGTTGTTTTCCTCGGTGGGGTCTCTCCCCTTAAGCGCCGCTCCAGAGCTGGGCCTGTTACTTGTGTACGCGCGACGTCGATGCAATCCTTGTGGGACGCCCTACGTAAATCCTGCCTGGCGTGGATGGTGGTAGTAGGTGGACGCAGGCTTGACTGGACCCTATGAGCTAGTCATTCAGATTGGGTATTATCATTAGCACCTCGAGAGTGAGTGGTTGCTTTCCTTTCTATCTCTTATTCATTGATCATAATAGATAGAGGCATAGTAGTTGTAAATTTCTTTCCAGCTATTATATCTGTTTTCTTACATGTTATCGTTATCTTGCCTCTAGTAGATTTAGTGGGTAGACCGTGGGTCTTGGAGACGGTACCCACTGAGAACTACTTGATTGATGTAGTTCTCACACCCGCTATGGTGACTTTTTTACAAAGGCATCCTCGTCTATCCCTGCACTACATGGTTTGACGGATCGAGGTAAGGGAGTCACGAGCTAGATCCCTATCTGTGCTGTATTTTGGTGAGATATATGTACCTCCCTGATAGTGGGTTTTATCCTGTACCCTGATTGTGTTATTTTAGTTTTCCCTTTTGTATACTGACAGATGTTGTATTTGAGGTATTTTGGGATATATACAGTGGTACAGTGGATGTTGAGGTTTTTTTTTAGTAGTTTTATTCCAGCTCTGATATCTGCTAGTTGTTAGATTCTATATCTTGTAGATTTGATGTTTCGCCTATGCGGGGTTTTCCGTATGGGTGGCGGATCTGTTAGCGAGCCCAGGTCGCAGTTTCGACCCCGGGGCATGACACTAGCAGTGTAGTGATTTCATATCAGTATACTAGCATAGTATTTATAATTTTCCATATATATCATCTTGTTACTATTGCTTCCATTGGACCAAGAGGTGTAGAACATATTTCTCGGTGGATGAACCACTGGGAACTATTCGTAGTTCTCACACCCCGTTGGTTTCCACTTTTTACAAATTTAGGTTCCGCCTGTGAGACACACGACAAGGGCAAGATCCCAGCAGCTTAGAGACCTAGAGGGTCTAGCGGTATTATTATCCGTTTTTGGCATTTTGAGTGAATTATATATTTGTGAAGAAAAATATGAAAATTATAACT
Organism: Tillandsia leiboldiana; assembly: GCA_029204045.2. Taxonomy (NCBI): domain Eukaryota; kingdom Viridiplantae; phylum Streptophyta; class Magnoliopsida; order Poales; family Bromeliaceae; genus Tillandsia; species Tillandsia leiboldiana. Next base: position 17,821,870 of record CM055077.1, on the reverse strand, counting down.
ATTGTTTTAAAGTACATGTTGATAGAAAGTTGTAATTAATACTATATCGTGATATTCACTCTTGTACTTTATTTTCAGCTTAATATTGAACTTTTTGTTTAATGGTTGAAGGTTCTAGTTCAGCAGTTTACTCTGATATTGTATTTCATTGTACACTTGTATTGATTGAGATGATGTTCCGTTCCTTTCGGGTATAGAGAGGTCATGCCTGATTGGCAGGTCTGTTGGCGTGCCCGATGTAATAACCTTGAATTTAATAGCCTAATAATTACTTTAGATAATATGCGGATTTATTTAAATGGCAAAAATGGGTTATTAGTAGTGTAATTGTGGCCCAAAAATATCGACTTTTGATCAGAGCCTGATCTCAAAAATCTGATATCACCAGTGCGACCATCTCGTCGAAACATGAAAGATTGATATTCATATGTTTTCGATCCGATGGTCGGATCTTCCGCAAAACAGCGACGAAGAATTGGGCCCCACAACTTAAGTTGTGAATAGTATTAATTCCCCTCTCGACCAACGTCGGCCATTTCGCCGTCTGGACTCCAAACATAGTAGTATGAGTAGTCAATTCTAGCTAATTTCGATATTCTCAGCGCAATGGCACTGACAGAATTTGCGTTTGGCGATTCTGGTGCATCGAAATGCGTGCATTACAGTATAGCCTACAGTACTTTATGGTCCGAGAATTTATATGAGCATCGAATCAAGAAAGCAAATACGCTACTTGAAAGGTTTCGACGAGCCGGACGTCGTGGCGAAGTCCGTTTTTCATTTCGACGACCCGTTCATCTCGAAATGCGTGAAAAGCGTCGGAAAATTAAGTATTTTTGCAAAAACTTGAATATTTTATGGACCAAATTATTTGGGCCTTATTGGTGAGGGTCCTTACAGCATTTTGGACATACAGTAGGGACCTAAGGGCTTAGGGTTTGTTGTGTAGGGACTAGGTAGCATTTTGTAGCAAAATAGGATATTTTGGCTTGGGTCTCTTGGGCTACTCGTGGGGGGGGGGGGGGGGGGGGGTTACAGGCATCCGAGGGGCTTTTAAACTCGGGAGTGTAATGCAGCAAAGCAAAACGCTCCTCCCCATTTGCTCTGGGACGCTGAGGAGGCACACCCCCATCAAGCTTGGCCGAGCTCGGGTGAGGAGGAGAAGGAGTGCACCAAAGGATCTCCAAGTTGGTCCCTGACTTTGCTGAGGAGTTCTCCTGCTTCCTGGGAGTGAGCTCGAGAGAGGTTGGTGGTTGCGCGCCGCAGTGGAGAGGAACCTGCTTCTACCTTTTCTTCCCCAACTCCGGCGAGGTAAGCCCTCTTCATCCTTTGAGTTTTAGAGGTCGAGACCTTTGGAAGTGGTCTCTGTAGGTTCTAAGGATGCTCCACGCCAAGCCCCGAACCTCCATGCACGGTTGTTTGCCGGCGGTGAAGTTGCACCACCGGAAAAGCCGCGTTGCTCTGCCTCGAGTTCTCTTCACTCCGGGCGGCTAAGGACAAGAACTAAAATCATGGGAAGAAACTGTAGGACTAGAGGATCATCTCTACCAAATTTGGTGGAGTTTGGTTGTGTCACGCCCCGGGTGTAAACCAGAATCCGGGCCCGTCCACAGATCCGCCGTGCACCCAGAATTTCCCGTGTACACGAAGCGCTGGTAACCTGCTCAGATATAAAAGATATAGATAAAGAAACAATAAACAGAGCTAAAATAAGTCTACTACATCTCAGACTACAACTGGAAAGTAAAAGCATAATAAAAACTCTCAAAATACAAATGTCTCTCCCAGCTCACCAAATAAGTACAAACAGCTGGCAAGAGCCAGGCCCAAAATAACTACAACTGTCTGAGAAAAGAAAGGGGTACAACTGATACACGACTAAGCTCGAAGTCGGGGTAGATGAACTATCTAATCAGCGATCTGCTTACCTTGGTCTGCCCGAGACGGCCCTGCAACTCCCGCAGAAGACTCTGCAAAACAAAGGGGGAAAATAAGAGAAAGACAATGGGGGTGAGAACTACTATAAAGAACAGTAGCCTCCCTCATTTTGGACATACAGTAGGGACCTAAGGGCTTAGGGTTTGTTGTGTAGGGACTAGGTAGCATTTTGTAGCAAAATAGGATATTTTGGCTTGGGTCTCTTGGGCTACTCGTGGGGGGGGGGGGGGGGGGGGGGGGGGGGGGGGTTACAGGCATCCGAGGGGCTTTTAAACTCTGGAGTGTAATGCAGCAAAGCAAAACGCTCCTCCCCATTTGCTCTGGGACGCTGAGGAGGCACACCCCCATCAAGCTTGGCCGAGCTCGGGTGAGGAGGAGAAGGAGTGCACCAAAGGATCTCCAAGTTGGTCCCTGACTTTGCTGAGGAGTTCTCCTGCTTCCTGGGAGTGAGCTCGAGAGAGGTTGGTGGCTGCGCGCCGCAGTGGAGAGGAACCTGCTTCTACCTTTTCTTCCCCAACTCCGGCGAGGTAAGCCCTCTTCATCCTTTGAGTTTTAGAGGTCGAGACCTTTGGAAGTGGTCTCTATAGGTTCTAAGGATGCTCCACGCCAAGCCCCGAACCTCCATGCACGGTTGTTTGCCGGCGGTGAAGTTGCACCACCGGAAAAGCCGCCTAGAGGCAAAAAGGGAAAAACAGTAGTAAGCTATAAAGGCTACTGATAAGGAAAACTATCACTACTATGCCTCTAAATGCAGTATCAAAAGAGATGACTGTATGAATGCATCAGAAAACCGTATCTGTCCAAATAACCCAATCACGTGCCACCAGTAAAACTGGCATTGCCTGCTCAGCGAAATCTGCACACAAGGCTCGAAACCGCGGGATCGGCCCGCACGGCTCGCATCCCAAAATAAGTATCAGACCGGCACACAAGGCTGGGTCCGAAAAGCCTACCTCCGGAGTGGCACTCGAGGGGAGCGACCCACACGAGTAAAGTATCTCAGTAACAAGTATCTCTGTATAGAAGGACTTTGATCATGACTATGATCAAAGTGGGAAAATCCATCCACTAATGAAACCCCGATCCCCAATCTGGTGCAATAATACTCAATAAGTGGAAAACTCCATCTACTAGAGAAATCTGATACCCAATCTGATGCATAAGTAAAACATCCGGTCAACCGTCCAATGTCCGCGGTCGCCGCAACACCCCACAAGTCCAAATCTGATAAAGTAATCAACATCTGGCTAACCGCCTACTGTCCGCAGTTACCACAATGCCCCACGATCCATAATCGAGTCTAATCTGACCCTGACTCGATGGCCTCGACTACACTATCCCATACCCCTGCTCTAACTCGAGCAACATGCAACTGAATAGAAAGGAGAATAGCTAAACATGGTTTCTCCTAAGTCATTTCCCAATATGATAGTGCAGCAGTAAATAGTGGCCTAACTAGATGTCCAAACAAGCATGCAATTGTCCTATACTTGGTAAAATAGATGCAAGTGTCCGTGAAATAAAGCATGCTGGCAACAATTCATCACAATGGCCTAAGTACCCTATGTACTAGTAAATCATGCATAATATCCACAATGTTACTAATAGAGCCTTCTATCTCTCAAGTGATATTACCATTCTAATTCACTAATGTCATTAGTAAGCAAGTACTAACATATATCCCATCTATCTCACATAAGCATGCAAATATTGTTCAAGGGGTGTAATTAGCTTCCTAACATGGTAAACACTCCAATAAGCCTAGTGGGTAGTCAAAAGTAAGAGATTCGCAACAATACCCACCTCGAGCGCTAAATCCTGGTCTCAAAAGTGAAGTCCACGCTCGGTCCAAACGCTCACCACAACACTGCACAACATTCCCCAAAAGAACAATACATAAATAAATCATACAATGCTCCAAATTCTGTCCACAACATAACAGCCCAGAGTTCCCCTATTTTCACCTACGAAAAATGCCCAGAAAAATCCAAGATAAATACTGTCACGATCCTCGCGACGAACCGGTCGAAACGAGTACCTGCACGTTCAAATCCGAGTTTCCTACACTGAGATACAAATTCGGCAAGGGAAACACCCCAAAGAAATCTGTACAGGATTTCAGCATCCAAGAACTTAGGGAGAAGAGGATTTTCACCTTCGAAAAATATTCAGAAAAATCTGAGAAAAATCCAGGAGATTCTTTGCGAAATGTAGATGAAAAATTCCTCCTGATACGCCTCGATCCGACGCCTGTGCGCAAAGATAAGGCCAAAACACCACAGTGCTGTCCAAAAATCCGTGAAGAAAAATGGGTCAAATGGAAGCTCGGGAAACTCCAAGGTTAGCACGGAAAACGAGGAAACTCAAAACACAGAAGTTGGTGTCCTACCTGTCGAGAGTCCAACGGCGCAAGAATCGCCGGAATCGGAGGTCAGGGTGAGCCGGGGGGGTCTGTGTACTAAACTGCGACGAAACGGGTCGCCGGTGTAGAAGCGTCACTGTGAGCCGCGTCGCAGAAGAAGCCGAAGAGATCACCTCCAAAAATCCTCAAAGTCCTCTGAAGTATTGTGCACTGTGAGAGGAAGAACTTCCCTGAAGAGCTTTCTGTGAAAAGAAGTCCAAAAGCCCGAAAAGAAAACCAAGGAAGCCTATTTATAGGCCCAGCCCAACACTGTGTTGGGCCGGATTCGGGCGCGGAATTCGGGCGCCCGAATCCGCCAACACGGGTTGCACCAATCCCGTCCGACGCGCCCGGATTCTTGAGGTGCTGCCGCGTGTACCTGTAACACGGGACAGCGATGCAAGGTCCCCCGTCGCGCGCCACGCATCCCCCCGCGGTCAGCGGGGGTAGGTACTGCCCGCCAATGGCGCGCTGACGCGTTGCCGCACTCGAGTGCGGCCGACAGCGCGCCTGGCGCCTCTGCGCGCGCGCCGTCCCGAGGCGCCCCTCCGCGCACACCGTGCACCGAGCGTTCGTGAGCCAGCCAATGCCAGGCCGCCACGTGTCCATGCACCCGGTCCACCAGGCCCGCACAAACTCACTGGTCCGCGCCGCGTGCGCCGGCCATTCCGGGCACACCACGCGTCCCCCGCCCGCGGTCCATGCACCTGCCGCGCCTCCCCGTGGACCGAGCTGCGTGAGCCGGCCAATGATAGGCCGCCACGTGGCTCAGGCCGGTCCACGGTCACCTCCCATGCACCGAAAACCAATAAAAACTTCCGGGAGTCCGTTTTTGGGCATCCGGACTCAGAATCAAACAAGAAAATAGCCGTTTTCAAGCGTTTTTCTGTGCTGAATCCAATTCCAACCTCTGTTCGGCCAAAAACCTTTCAAAATTTTCGGCAAATGTAGCCGAAGGCCAATACAGCAAAAGATACCTCACAGGGTCCATCTGTGGCATCCCTTTGATGCACTATGGGCCAGACACACCAACAATAGGTGTTCTACACAATGGATTCACCAGAAAAGTTGCATGGAATTCTGGACCACTACAGGTTGGCCCTGTGAGTCGCAGATCGAAACCCTAATTTTTCGGGTTTTGAAACTTCGGCCGAGCACTTTGCTCCGACGCCGGCGTTGCTCCCCACCGTCGGCCACTTGCCGGGAAGCTTACTGGGATCAAAGGGATCCCATCCATGCACTTGCATGGAGTCCATGCAGCCTTGGTGGAAATCCACCATTAGAGGTGGGAAGCTCGAAACCGAGTTTTGGCCGCCGCCGCCGCCGCCGTGTCCTGTCGCCGGGCATGGGTTCAGGTAAGTTCGTGGGGTGTTGTAGCACCTGTTGGTGCAAGTGGTTGAGGCCCAGAACCTGCGGATGTGTAGTCACCATTTTCGAGGCTTATGCCTCATCTTCCTCCTCAAGCCGCGGCCTAACCGAGAGTTTAAGCTTGATCCAAGTTGCATGGAAAAGTTTCTACAACTTAGAGGAGCATTTCTCTCCATCTTAGGTGCTCCCAGGTGGCCTCTCTGCTGAGAACAAGCTCAGGCAAAAGCTTAGTTAGTTGGTTACAAAGTGTGCCCACCAAGTGTTTGTAGTAATGCCTCAAAGAAGAAAAATGCAGATTTTGGCAACCAGCAGAATATAAAAGTTGTTCCATACCTTCCCCTGAGCTTGATGCTCACTTCAGACCCGAATTTCAGGCTGTGTGGCATGGTGTGGAGCAATGTCAAAAGTTAGAGAGCAAATGTTTGGATCTCTTTGATCCAGCAATTTCTGGGCTGTCCAATGGTGAGCCTGTGTGTCCTGGTGTTGTCCAGAGACAAATGCTCCAATTTATATTAAATTTGCACAAGTAGGTTTAAAGTTATTATATTATGAAGCTCTTTAATTAGTGAATGGCCATGGGACTGTATGGGGCAATTTGCGAGGTCGCGATAGTGAGCTCCTGGTTGTTTTGGGGTCACTGAACGCGATGCTCACTTTAGATATTGATTTGGTCGCGTAGAAAATTAAATAATGCAAAAACAAAGTGATTAGGTCAAATAGTAGGTATTTATGGGCCGAAGTTTTCCCCGGATTCCGTGCTGCTGCAAATTGGTGAGCACGGCGTCCAGCAAGTCGAGTGTCACCTACTGGAGGTTACGGTTCGTAAAAATAATGTCCCGATAAAGAGATCGAGCGAAAACGGCTCTCAAATTGCTATAAAAGTGCAATTTTTGGAAACCCTAGGGGTAAAAATGCAATTATAGCCTCGCGTGTTGTCTCGGGAAGTGTGTATATAATCTCTATGCTTTTTGCTAGTGATCCGTTGGCTCCCGTTGAGCGAAAATTGATAATCGGTCCGTAAATCGGCAAAATTGTCGGTTTAACGGCGCCCCGGTGGCAATCGCGCAATTCGGGAAATTGCGGCGGTTCCGCCTAGCCGTCTGTTGAGTCCCAGTAGAATCTGGTTGAGCCAGCGGCAAAAAGTCAAAGCCCGTGTCTCCCGGAAATTCAAATGAAATTTTTGGGAGGGGCATTTTGGTAATTATGCCAATATTTGATTAAAAGGTTGAGTTTAGCGATGTTAACTGACAGATGTTAGTGTCCCGAAGCTGCACGTCAGGTTTCGTTAGTTTCGGAAATCTAAAGTTATTGTTCGGACCAAAGTGGGCCGAACGGCGGATTTCCGGCGAGTCGCGTAAGTCTGGAAAAGATACATATTTAGTGGTTAGAGAGTCAGTGGTTTGATTGTGAGAGTTTCCCTGATCAGTGTTCTTGATTCAGGTTGGCATGGTTTGGCTCTAGTCTTCGAGCATTCCGTTAGAGTTGTCAGATCGCCTGCAGACAGGTGGGTTTATCTTCGGTCCGGGTTTTATCATTTCGGCCCTCTGGGGTATCGTAATTGGTCGGACCCCTGTTCTTGTTATTGCCTAGATTTCTTATTGAGCCTGCCTTTTTATTGATCAGCATTTACCTCATATTGCTAGATTTGCCTTACTTATGATCTTGATCAGATATCAGTTTATATTATGCCCTGCATGATTGATTCCTTAGCCTGCTTCCAGATATTATGATTTTATTCCTGGACATTTTCCATGCTTGATTGGTCATTAGCTAGCTTGCACACCTTATTGATTAGCAGTATATCCTGATCCATGTCATAGTAGTTGTTGATTATATTCTGCATATGATTGAGATATAGTTGGCTTTATGCCATTGCATCCCTGTTGGGATTTCCCGGCTTGTTGCCGATTACCCGGTCAGTGGACCGTGAGCTTGAGCATTAGCATTATGATCTCCATAGAGCCAGCTGTTCTTTCACGTACACTAGCGGAATTGCTACCCGCAGCGGTGTACTTTACCGGTAAAGTGGTCAGCAGTGGCGACCCGTGAGCCCAGTGGGTTATGACAGCAGATTGGTGTACAGGTGGAATTTTGCCTGAGGTCTGGTTGACCAATATGGTGGCTTTGATTGGGTACTTGTTGTTTCTATCAGTTGATGCATGATTAGCTGTTCGTTATAATTGCTCAGTTCCTGTTTAGTATATATATATCAGCATGCTCTTATTATGATAGTTTAGTATTTTTGTTATGCTCAGCACTATATTCATGATTTTATTACAGCACCATGATATATAACTGCCTTGCCTAATGATCATTACTATCCACTAGTTATTGTATGCCAGTAGGTACGATTTGCTATTTCTCGGCTCGTCGTGCCCACTGGGATACACTGTCGATGTATCTCACACCCCCTGGGTGACCATTTTTCAGGTCGAGCGGGTGTTGGGACGTTGGGACGTGTTGGTGAGATGCCGCGTTAGATTTGACCCTGGACAGCCGTTGTTATTTCAGTTTCAAGCTTGTAATTCAATTTGTAATAAGTTGTTGTAATATTTGTAATTTGTTTATTAGTTCTTTAGAGTTCGCAGTTTAGACTACTCTGATGTTGGTTTGCCATTGTAGAGCCGAGCATGTATAGAAAAGGCTCAATCCAATGGGGATTGGGAATTTTCTATATATGTGGCGGTCTGTTGCGCCCTGGCTGGATTTTATAAACTCTGATTTAAAAAAAAAAAAATTTAAGAGGCTGTTTTTCGAACTCGAGGCGTGACACCCGAACTATCCAAATTGGTAATCTCGGGGCGTAACATGGAATGTGTGTTGATGCAGCATGGTAGGGTAATTGCTTATGCTTTATAGCAATTGAAGGAATACGAGAAGAATTACTCTACGCATGACTTAGAGTTAGCGGCTGTGGTGTTTGCTCTAAAGTTTTGGCATCATTATTTATACGGGGAGCACTGTGAGATTTATAGAAAAAGTGTTGCGAGGAAAAGAGGGATAGCTCGTGGGATTGAAATCCAAGAACCAATTGCAAGCGAGCAATCCCCGATGGAAGAAGATGTTATTCAAATAAGCACAGATCGGATGAAGGCTTTTGAGAATCGAGAGTGCATCGGTGAACGACATGTTAATATTGCAGCTCTTCGAGATCGTTCAGCGACTTTCGGAAATTTGATTGATCAAGCCAATTTCTCTCAAATTTGCCACTTTCTAGAGTCTTCTGGATATTGTCTTCATTTAATAAATACTTTTTACACTTGTGCGCAACAGCTTCAAGAAAATGAAGGTGGACCTATGAAGTTTCACACTTAGGTCCGGAACATGAAACTTATCATTACTCCTCAACTGATATGAGAAGTATTGGGCATGCCTTCTCAGATGATCGGGACACATTATTTGAATGGTCAGATTTCTTCGTCAACTGCATGGAGGATTGTGGTGGATGGCATATGTATGCCGGACACACGCTCGGCTGGAAATTCGGTATTATCCAAAGAACTCAAACCAGAATACCGTTTCCTAAATTTTATTGTATGTTACAACATCTTGCCGAACATGCAAACGAAGGTCTTGCGTTGGGATCGAATGCTATTTTTGTATCTTCTTGGACATCCCACCGCCGCTCGAGGATTGAACATCAACATTCCTTACATCATCTGCAATAGGATGGCTCACTATGTGGAGCATCCTCATCAAACGGAAAGGCTTCTATTCCCTATGATAATTATGCAAATTTTACGGAAATTTGGCGTCAACATTCGATCGTCAACTTACATGCATAGTTTGGGGACTATCAACGATACAACTGTTGTGAAGTCACTCCCCAAGAAGCCAGATGATACACCAACACCTCCTCGAGGCAAGCGACCATCTACTTCAGCAGCAGCACCAGTACCAGCAGCACCAGCAGCAACGACAACAACAACTGCGACAGCTTTAGGTCATGGACCATTTGATACATCAGATGATGAAGCCTCTGTCACATCAATCTATCGAGAGCAACAACGACTCTCGTCTGAACAAGAGCGCATTGCAATCGAACAAGGTCGGATTTCAGAGGACCTTGCCCAGATTACTGCCACCCAAGTTGATTTGAAGAAGAAATACAAATCTTTAGCCAAGTTGGTAAAGAAGATTTTCACAAAACTTAGATGCAGTAGCTCAAACGACAACGACTTAGATTGATGATTTTGTTTGTTTTCTTTGTTTGTTCTAATCATTTCTCTCTTGCAGGTTTTTACTTTTTCTACTTGCTAAATTTGAACTTTGCATTACCCTTTTTCATTTTGGCTTGTTATCTGTGACAAAAAGGGAGAGAAAACATTGAACATATTGAACTGTTTGGAACTTGAACATTGAACATTGAAAAACTTTCAAGGTAAGTAGAACTTGAACTTTGATAACATGTCACCACTAACTATTTGACTAACTATTGGGGCATGTAATATTACTAACAAGTTACTTGCGATATCTAACATAATTTTGAACTTGTTAAATCGTTTGATATGACATTTGGAACTTAATGATTAGATGATATGTGAATCTTTTAATTGCTTATTCTCATACATATCTGATTAATTAATGTCATGAGGAGTATAAACTCTATCTCTCTGACTGCTTATTGCATGTTTAAATTCTTGAGGTATCTAATGATTTCTTTTTGTCAAGAATTATTTTTTTTGCAGAAAGTACAAGCGTCTAAGTCTAGAGTTTGTATTAGGAGTTTATCTCTTGTATTTATTTTATTTGGATCATTCTTGTAAATTTTTGTTGTATGGTGATAACAACAAAAATATCTTTTTAAATTTTTTAAGTGAATTTTTGTTTTGTAATGAAACCACCAAAGGGGGAGATTATTAAGGATTTTATATTGGCGTATTTCGTGAAGTGTTTTGAGTCTTGAATATTGAAGTTGAAGAATTGTGGATCATATACATCAATCTCAAGAAGAATGAATTCAAAAGGATCAGGTACGTTTAACTAAATAACTTTGGTGATCCGAATACATTCTTGTAGTTTAGAAACACTTGGAATATTTTTCAATGCATAAAAATCAAAAACTGGACAATTTAAGTGTTCAGGATCCGGATCAGGGCATTCCAGTCCGGACCCCGAACATAAGTCAGTTCATGCGGAATTTCGTTCCGGAACAGCCTCTTTTGAGTCCGGACCCCGAACATAAGTCAGTTCATGCGGAATTTCGTTCCGGAACAACCTCTTTTGAGTCCGGACCCCGAACTGAGTGTTTGCAGAAATCGCATGAACAGTCCGTATCAGACCAATCCAGTCCTGACCCCGAACTTGTTTTTCTGGAAAAATTCTGTCTAATTGCGACAGTCCGGATCAGACTAATCCAGTCCGGACCGCCGAGCGGGAAAATTCCAGATAAGTTAGTTTTTGATTCTTATCTCTTTCCAAATGTTTCTAACCTATAAATAAACCCTAATTTCATCTTTTAGGGGAGTCCAAAAATAATCAAAATCCATATATAGATAAGAAAGGAAAACACGATTAATTTCATGTTTCTTCGTCTATATTGATCAATTTGATTCTAGGGTTTCCAAACTCTTATTTCTTGTAGAATCAAATTGATGAATACTTAAATAGTATTTTCTTATCTATCTTTGATCTAAGTATTCGGCGGATTATCATCACCAACAAAACAACGATTTTCGAGAGGACAATCGGCTCGTGGATTCGCGTGGCCTTGTGGATTCAAGGTGCTACCGCTTTCATGGATTCGAAGCTAGGTGCGTTCGTGTGATCGATACGTACTAAAAATTGGTGAAGACCGTGGATTCGGTTGGACGTCGTGGATTCGACGTTGGACTTCGAAGTTGGACGCAAATCGTGTGATTGAGGCGCGTTGCGGAGCAAGCGAAGAAGATCTACTTGGAGCGTATGGAAAAGGTTGAGTCGTAGTGTTACGGTAAATCACCTTGTACGTGTTTAATCTTAGTGGATTTCGCCGTGTTATCGGTCCCGTGGTTTTTTACTCCTGTGATGGAGTTTTCCACGTAAAATCTTGCGTATATTTTTATTTTCCGCATTGGGTTATTTTTTACGCAACGATTTGGTGAGTTTATTGTTTACACCTATTCACCCCTCCTCTAGATGGTTTTTTCCCTATTCAGATCCATTATTCCATAACCCACAACTTTTTGATCATTGGATCAAAATTCAACAATAAAGGTTACTTATGAGACCCACCATTGTGCATGAGCTAAAAATTGTTCGGATTAATTGAATAGTCAAAAATATTATAGTACTAACACTTCGGTGCTTTCAAAAAACTCCTATATATATATATATATATATATATATATATATATAGAGAGAGAGAGAGAGAGCTAGGCTCCTACATTATCGATAGTACCGGAGTTTCGGTACTATAGTCTCGTTTTCGATCTTAGGGTGTTCAAATGTCACGCCCCGGGGGTTTTGTTTTAGCGGAAACGATTAATAAAAGTTGAATATTTGATGTGTAAATTTTTTTTTGTTTTTAAAAGAAGAAACTCCTCTTCCCCGGCACGTGCCCAGACCCGCCACACATACATGGTCACTCTGCAAACGGGCAGAGTCTCCCCTGTACATGCACGGCGTAGCGTTCGGTACATGTTCTAACATGCGCAACCAATCAATCACAACAATCATTCACAACCAACCAGCATTCTAAACTGATAAAAGAAGATCACATGGCCGATCGGTTTGGAAAGGATAAATCCACAATTTTGAAAGAGCGCCTACCCGGCGCTTACGTTTTGAAAGCTAGTTTTCGAAGTCAGCATAAATCCGCAGGGTTTTGAAACCAGTGCCCACCCGACACTTAGATTTTAAAGACGGTTTTCGCAATCCTTTCTTTGGCTTCTGCCTTTTTGGTTTTTAAATGGCCGATAGAAATAAAAGGGAAAATATTGCACCAGGGGCACTAAATGTAGCCCGTACCGACATCCATGCCGACCCCACGAGGGTATCGCGAACCACTCACATAACTACAAAGTGATGAAAAGCGAGAATAAAAGAGTAAATGCAGTCCAGGGTCCCCAGCGACCCAGCTGCTCCTGTCCCGTCCTCACCACCGCCTACCTCTCTCCCCGTCTGGACCCTGTCACGAAGTGGGATGTCAGTGACGCAGAAATAGTAAAGCAGGAGAATATAGTAAAACAAACCGTGAAGACAACTGGAGCAACCACCCTCCCAAGGAGGAAAGGCAACCTGTACCCCTGCATCCTGTAATACCCGGACACGTCGGACAGCTAAACCGACGGCCCACACCGTACCTGCAGAAACCCGACCACGCCGGACAACTAAACCGACGGGTCGCACCGCTCGCACCTCGGCGCCTCAACCCCACCACTAATAAGGGGCCCCACTACGTCACCTCGTGGGTATACACGGGTCATAGACCACTTTTCCGGAAAAGCGCACCCTTTGCGGTGGCCAAACCGCGGGTGCGCGTGTGGCAACCTCGAGCCAAGTAACCGTAACCACCATCATGTCAGCATCATAATATGAATAACAAGAGTAATGAGGTAAATGAGGTAAAGTGCATAATCGAAAACAAGGTAATATTGCGCGCACTCGAAGGTGGCCCGCTGACATATAAGGGTTAGAAAGAGAATCACCGTCGGCAACCGACGCTAATCACTATAGCGAACCCACTAACATGCATAAGCTATCGCCCATCATTATTTAACCCCAGTACACTTAGAATAGACCCCGTCCAACATGATAGAATTTAGAGGCTAGGAATAAAGTAAATACAACCCACCTGTCGCTAGTAGAAAACCACGCTCGGCTCCCCGCGTCCCGGCGCGCTCCCCGAAGCTGCAAAACGGGATCCCCGGGCGGGGAGGTCAAGAACCTTTAAACACGAAGTAAGGAAAAGCCCCAACACCGGCCGGCCCCCGACGGCAGCGACCGAACCCCCCACGCGCCGCCGTGCTGTCCGCGCGGCGCCTCGCATGTGCGGGCTGCCCCGCGGCTGCCCCGCATGGCACCCCCGCATGCGCGGGCCGCACCGCGCGGTGCCCCCGCATGCGCGGGCTGCCCCGCGCGGCGCCCCGCATGCGGGTGCCCCGCACGGCACCCCCGCATGCGCGGGCTGCACCGCGCGGTGCCCCCGCATGCGCGGGCTGCCCCGCGCGGCGCCCCGCATGCGGGTGCCCCGCACGGCGCCCCCGCATGCGCGGGCTGCACCGCGCGGTGCCCCCGCATGCGCGGGCTGCCCCGCGCGGCGCCCCGCATGCGGGTGCCCCACACGGCACCCCCGCATGCGCGGGCTGCACCGCGCGGTGCCCCCGCATGCGCGGGCTGCCCCGCGCGGCGCCCCTCATGCGGGTGCCCCGCACGGCACCCCCGCATGCGCGGGCGGTCCCGCACGGCGCCCCGCATGCGGGTGCCCCGCGCGGCGCCCCCGCATGCGCGGGTTGCCCCGCGTGGCGTTCCGCGTGCGATGGCACGCCCCTCTCCTTCCATCTCCGACGAAATCAAGAAAACCCCCCCCCTCGCTCGTGACGAGAAAAGACAAGAAAAGAAAACGAAAGCACGGCTCACCTTGTTTTGGTCGGTACCGGGCGAAGGAGAGGGATCGTCCTCTTCGCGTTCGTCGGATCTTTGCGGGGAGGTGATCGATCTCTTCTCTTCCACGCCGGCCGATGGAAAGGACGAGGGTTTTGGGGAACCGCTCCTCGTCCACGCTCGGATATTGTACGCCAAGGAGGGGGGGGGAGGCGAGGTTTAGGAAACCTAATTCCCAAGGCCGACTACTTAGACGTTTTGGGCGTAGTGGATTTTGGACCCCAAATTAATTTTAAACCCTCGAGTGAAAGGAAAACAAAAAGGGGTGGTTTAATCCCATACCTCAAACTGATCGACTAAAATCGATCTGATTGCGGACCAGAGTTCGGTTCGCCCCCGGTAATTGTGTAAGTCACCTGGGCTACGGTACCAGCTTCCGGAATTTATTCTGGGAGATCCGGGGGTCGGAATCCAAAACCGATCGCGCCGCCGGTCTCCGTTTCGCGAGCTTTATTAACCAAAAATACCCGCGAGCCCCGACCGTCTGCCCAGAAAAACAAGGAAAAATTACCCTCGAACCCCCATTGTCAACCAGACGGTTCAATAAAAATCGACGGAAAGCCCCGAAAGGCAAAATAAATCCGCGGTTATCACACCACTCACCTCAAAAAAACGAGTTTCGTCCTCGAAACTCAGACCCGGGTGGTGGTGAACAGGTTCGGGTAGTTCTCCCTCATTTTAGACTCCAGCTCCCATGTTGCTTCTCGCTCCTCGTGGTTGCTCCAGAGTACCTTCACGTAGGGGATGGCTCGATTCCGCAGTGATTTGCTTTCCCTTGCCAGGATTCTCACGGGGGTTTCCTCGAAGCTTAGGTCTTCTTTAAGGTCGAGTATGGCGACATCCAGGATATGCGATGGATCGGAGAGGTATTTACGGAGCATCGAAACGTGGAAGACGTCATGGACTCGTTCAAGGTTTGGTGGTAGGGCAAGGCGGTACGCCACTGGGCCGATGCGTTCCAAAATCTCGAAAGGCCCTACAAACCGTGGGCTCAGTTTCCCTTTTAGCCCGAACCGCTTGACTCCTCTGGACGGCGAGACCCGCAAGAAAACACGCTCTCCCACTTGGAATTCCAAGTCGCGGCGCCTTTGGTCCGCGTAGCTCTTCTGGCGACTCTGGGCGGTTAGCAGGCGCTGTCTGATGAGGCGAACCTTCTCTTCCGTTTCCTCCACTAAGTCGGGCCCCAAGAATTTCCGTTCTCCCAGATCGTCCCAACAAATCGGGGATCGGCAGCGTCTTCCATATAAGGCCTCGTAGGGCGCCATCTGGATGCTGGCCTGGTAGCTGTTGTTGTAGGCGAATTCCACGAGAGGTAGGTAGCGTGACCACCCGATCCCCCAATCTAGTACACAGGCGCGAAGCAGGTCTTCGAGGGTTTGTATCACGCGCTCTGACTGTCCGTCCGTCTGAGGGTGGAAGGCTGTGCTGAACTGTAGTTTGGTTCCCATGGCCCGCTGAAGGCTCTGCCAAAATTTCGAGACGAAGCGCGTGTCTCTGTCCGAGGTGATCGATGCCGGCACTCCATGTAATCTAACGATCTCGCTGACGTATGTTTGGGCCAACCGCTCTCGGGTCCAGGTCGTATGAACTGGCAGAAAGTGTGCTGACTTGGTTAACCGGTCGACTACGACCCAAATTGCGTCGTGGCCCTGGGGTGAACGTGGGAAGCCCGTGACAAAGTCCATGGTGATTTGCTCCCACTTCCACTCTGGCACCGGTAGGGGCTGTAGCTTCCCTGCTGGCCGCTGATGCTCGACCTTTATCCGTTGGCACACTAGGCAATGAGCTACGTGTCGAGTGACGTCCCCTTTCATGTTGGGCCACCAGTAGATCTGTTTGAGGTCCCTGTACATCTTCGTGCCCCCTGGATGTGCCGCATAAGGGGCCCGGTGTGCCTCTGTCAAAATTTCCTCCTTCAACTCCGACGAATCCGGCACGCAGATCCGTCTGCGGAACCGTAGGGTGCCGTCGTCTTCCACTGCAAAGTCGCTCTCTTGGTCCAGGGGGATCTTGTCTCGTACGCGCTATAAGTGTGGGTCGGTCTGTTGTCCCTCCCGGATCTTCTCAAGTAGCGTCGGCTTGACCACTAAGGTTAGGAGTTGCCTAACCGTGCCTGTCGGCACCACTTCCAACTGCATTCGTGCGAACTCCGCTATCAAGTGGTTTTGCTCCGTTATCCCGCTCCTTGACGCCCCGTCTTGGCCCCCTTTCCTGCTCAGGGCGTCCGCCACCACGTTTGCCTTTTCGGGGTGGTATTGTATCGTCAAGTCGTAATCCTTCAACAACTCCAGCCACCGCCTCTGCCGCAAGTTTAATTCTTTTTGGGTAAAGATATACTTAAGACTTTGATGATCCGAGAAGACGTTACAGTGGACTCCAAAGAGGTAGTGCCTCCACAGTTTTAGAACGAAGACTACTGCGGCCAGCTCCAAGTCGTGTATCGGGTAGTTCTTCTCGTAATCCTTTAGTTGCCTGGACGCGTAGGCAATCACTTTCCCCTGTTGCATCAGAACACCACCCAGGCCGATCCCCGATGCGTCGCAGTACACTTCGTAATCTTCCCCGGGTGTCAGCAGCACGAGTATTGGTGCCCTGGTTAACCTCCTTTTGAGTTCCTCAAAGCTTTCCTGGCATTTGGCCGTCCATATGAACTTCTCCCCTTTTCTGGTCAATCGATTCAAAGGGGTAGCAATCTTCGCGAAACCCTCTACAAAACGCCTGTAATATCCTGCCAGTCCTAGGAAACTGCGGACCTCTGTCACCGTCGTCGGCGGCTGCCAGTCGACCACGGACTCCACCTTCTTCGGATCCACGGAGATTCCCTGTGCCGAGATCACATGTCCTAGGAAGCCGACTTCGCGTAGCCAGAACTCACACTTCTTGAGTTTAGCGAACAGCTCCTGTTCCCTGAGAGTTTGGAGGACTGTTTGCAAATGGTCCTCGTGTTCCTCGTCGGTAGTGGAGTAGATCAGTATGTCGTCGATGAAAACCACCACGAACCGATCCAGGAAGGGTCTGAAGATCCGGTTCATCATGTCCATGAAGACTGCGGGGGCGTTCGTGAGTCCGAAGGGCATAACCGTGAACTCGTAGTGGCCGTACCGGGTCCGGAAAGCAGTCTTCGGAATGTCCTTGTCCCGAACCCGGAGTTGGTGGTAGCCCGACTGTAAATCGATCTTGGAGAAGACCGTCGCCCCTCTCAGCTGGTCGAAGAGGTCATCTATTCTAGGCAGGGGGTACTTGTTTTTCTCTGTGACTTTGTTTATTCCTCTGTAATCAATGCAGAGACGCAGGCTTCCGTCTTTCTTCCGCACGAAGAGTACCGGTGCGCCCCAGGGTGACACACTCGGTCTTATGAACCCTTTATCCAAGAGGTCTTCCAGTTGTGCTTTAAGCTCCTTTAGTTCCGCGAAGGCCATTCGGTAAGGTGCCTTCGAAATAGGCTGCGTGCCCGGTAGTAGTTCGATGGGGAAATCCACCTCCCGTTCAGGGGGCATCCCAGGCAGTTCCGTGGGGAAGACGTCGGGGAAGTCCCTCACCACTGGAATATCGGCGAGCGTCGTCGGGGGTCGGGTAGCCAAATCCACCGATGCCAAGTAGGCCACGCAACCACCCTCCACCAGTCTTCTGGCCCGGGTCGCTGAGATGATCGCCGGGAAGGAGATGCTCTTACCCATCATGTACACATGCTCAGGGAAACCCGGTTCGTGTAAACGCAGCTGTCGCTTGTCACAATCGATGAGTGCCTGGTACCTCGTGAGCCAGTTCATGCCCAGCACCACGTCGTACTCCTTCAGGGGAATTACCACTAAATCCCAAGGGCATGCTAGTCGCCCTAGTTTAATCGGGCAGGCGGTCACGACGCTGACCGCCTCCAAGGTCCCTCCCGCCGTTTGCACTGTCAAGGGGTTTTGGAGGGGTGTCTCCTCGAGACCAAACAAAAACACGAAGTCGCGGGAAATGAAAGAGTGTGTAGTTCGGCTGCTTGCACCACCTCGAAGATATTGCTCCGCAAGCCATCCACAAAGAGCTGCGCCTTGTGTGCCTCGTCCCTTATGACGAACGGGACGCAGTTTGCTAGCCGGACGAACTCCCGCTGATACTCCATGACCGTCCGGTTCCCCTGTTGGATGTGGTTCAGGTCATCCTCCAACTTTTTCTTGACACTGTTGGTGAAGAAGGCCCCGAACAGTTCCTGTTTGAAGGTTGTCCAGGACGGAAATGTGGTACCCTTAGTAGGATCGGGGCGTACCGTCTTCCACCACAAGCGGGCGTTCCCCTCCAAGCAGTGGACCGCTAGGGGAACCCGCTCGTCGTCCTCCATGAGCAGGTCTTCAAAAAGTTTCTCCATCGACCCCACCCATTTCTCGACAACCCACGGATCAGTCGTGTCCCCTTCGAACGTGGGTGGGTCGTATTTCTTGAAGTCTTTCGGGTTGGCCCGCACCCGATCCCGCTCGGTCATCGCACCCGTCCCCTCCCTCGCGGCGGTGGCAGCCATGGTCGGGGCAGGTGTGACTATAGTCTCCTCCAGAGTAACCCTGCTGGTCGTCCCCGGCGCCGGTCCCGTAGTCGTCGCCGGTGGTGGCGCTGTCGGTGGTGCCGCGGCCGGCGCTGTCGACCCCTGTGGGGGACCCGGGGCGACCGTCACCGTCGCGGCCTGTTGCCGTTGCGTCAACTGACGCACGTGCTCAGTAAGGTTGGCCAGATTCCCCGCCATCTCCTGCAGTTGTTGCCGCAGGAGCTGGTTCTCCGCGGCCGTCGACGCCGTCGCGTCTGCTTCCGCGTCCCCGGCCGATGATCTAGTACGGGCCATGTCTGTCATTCATCACAAGAGTCAACTTTAGACTACCCTGCTAACAACAACCATAAAGTGAAAGCGAGGACTCAACATTTTCCCCCCCTTCGGCCACTCACGTTCTACAGTCCTAAGCCCTACCCATTTCATTCATATGTAGGCAAGTGAGGGTTGTCGACGGATGTCGGCACTAATTGTTGTGATTGAAAGAACCGCTCTGATACCATTTAATCTGTCACGCCCCGGGGGTTTTGTTTTAGCGGAAACGATTCATAAAAGTTGAATATTTGATGTGTAAATTTTTTTTTGTTTTTAAAAGAAGAAACCCCTCTTCCCCGGCACGTGCCCAGACCCGCCACACATACATGGTCACTCTGCAAACGGGCAGAGTCTCCCCTGTACATGCACGGCGTAGCGTTCGGTACATGTTCTAACATGCGCAACCAATCAATCACAACAATCATTCACAACCAACCAGCATTCTAAACTGATAAAAGAAGATCACATGGCCGATCGGTTTGGAAAGGATAAATCCACAATTTTGAAAGAGCGCCTACCCGGCGCTTACGTTTTGAAAGCTAGTTTTCGAAGTCAGCATAAATCCGCAGGGTTTTGAAACCAGTGCCCACCCGACACTTAGATTTTAAAGACGGTTTTCGCAATCCTTTCTTTGGCTTCTGCCTTTTTGGTTTTTAAATGGCCGATAGAAATAAAAGGGAAAATATTGCACCAGGGGCACTAAATGTAGCCCGTACCGACATCCATGCCGACCCCACGAGGGTATCGCGAACCACTCACATAACTACAAAGTGATGAAAAGCGAGAATAAAAGAGTAAATACAGTCCAGGGTCCCCAGCGACCCAGCTGCTCCTGTCCCGTCCTCACCACCGCCTACCTCTCTCCCCGTCTGGACCCTGTCACGAAGTGGGATGTCAGTGACGCAGAAATAGTAAAGCAGGAGAATATAGTAAAACAAACCGTGAAGACAACTGGAGCAACCACCCTCCCAAGGAGGAAAGGCAACCTGTACCCCTGCATCCTGTAATACCCGGACACGTCGGACAGCTAAACCGACGGCCCACACCGTACCTGCAGAAACCCGACCACGCCGGACAACTAAACCGACGGGTCGCACCGCTCGCACCTCGGCGCCTCAACCCCACCACTAATAAGGGGCCCCACTACGTCACCTCGTGGGTATACACGGGTCATAGACCACTTTTCCGGAAAAGCGCACCCTTTGCGGTGGCCAAACCGCGGGTGCGCGTGTGGCAACCTCGAGCCAAGTAACCGTAACCACCATCATGTCAGCATCATAATATGAATAACAAGAGTAATGAGGTAAATGAGGTAAAGTGCATAATCGAAAACAAGGTAATATTGCGCGCACTCGAAGGTGGCCCGCTGACATATAAGGGTTAGAAAGAGAATCACCGTCGGCAACCGACGCTAATCACTATAGCGAACCCACTAACATGCATAAGCTATCGCCCATCATTATTTAACCCCAGTACACTTAGAATAGACCCCGTCCAACATGATAGAATTTAGAGGCTAGGAATAAAGTAAATACAACCCACCTGTCGCTAGTAGAAAACCACGCTCGGCTCCCCGCGTCCCGGCGCGCTCCCCGAAGCTACAAAACGGGATCCCGGGCGGGGAGGTCAAGAACCTTTAAACGCGAAGTAAGGAAAAGCCCCAACACCGGCCGGCCCCCGACGGCAGCGACCGAACCCCCCACGCGCCGCCGTGCTGTCCGCGCGGCGCCTCGCATGTGCGGGCTGCCCCGCGGCTGCCCCGCATGGCACCCCCGCATGCGCGGGCCGCACCGCGCGGTGCCCCCGCATGCGCGGGCTGCCCCGCGCGGCGCCCCGCATGCGGGTGCCCCGCACGGCACCCCCGCATACGCGGGCTGCACCGCGCGGTGCCCCCCGCATGCGCGGGCTGCCCCGCGCGGCGCCCCGCATGCGGGTGCCCCGCACGGCGCCCCCGCATGCGCGGGCTGCACCGCGCGGTTCCCCCGCATGCGCGGGCTGCCCCGCGCGGCGCCCCGCATGCGGGTGCCCCGCACGGCACCCCCGCATGCGCGGGCTGCACCGCGCGGTGCCCCCGCATGCGCGGGCTGCCCCGCGCGGCGCCCCTCATGCGGGTGCCCCGCACGGCACCCCCGCATGCGCGGGCGGTCCCGCACGGCGCCCCGCATGCGGGTGCCCCGCGCGGCGCCCCCGCATGCGCGGGTTGCCCCGCGCGGCGTTCCGCGTGCGATGGCACGCCCCTCTCCTTCCATCTCCGACGAAATCAAGAAACCCCCCCCCCCTCGCTCGTGACGAGAAAAGACAAGAAAAGAAAACGAAAGCACGGCTCACCTTGTTTTGGTCGGTACCGGGCGAAGGAGAGGGATCGTCCTCTTCGCGTTCGTCGGATCTTTGCGGGGAGGCGATCGATCTCTTCTCTTCCACGCCGGCCGATGGAAAGGACGAGGGTTTTGGGGAACCGCTCCTCGTCCACGCTCGGATATTGTACGCCAAGGAGGGGGGGGGGAGGCGAGGTTTAGGAAACCTAATTCCCAAGGCCGACTACTTAGACGTTTTGGGCGTAGTGGATTTTGGACCCCAAATTAATTTTAAACCCTCGAGTGAAAGGAAAACAAAAAGGGGTGGTTTAATCCCATACCTCAAACTGATCGACTAAAATCGATCTGATTGCGGACCAGAGTTCGGTTCGCCCCCGGTAATTGTGTAAGTCACCTGGGCTACGGTACCAGCTTCCGGAATTTATTCTGGGAGATCCGGGGGTCGGAATCCAAAATCGATCGCGCCGCCGGTCTCCGTTTCGCGAGCTTTATTAACCAAAAATACCCGCGAGCCCCGACCGTCTGCCCAGAAAAACAAGGAAAAATTACCCTCGAACCCCCATTGTCAACCAGACGGTTCAATAAAAATCGACGGAAAGCCCGAAAGGCAAAATAAATCCGCGGTTATCACACCACTCACCTCAAAAAAACGAGTTTCGTCCTCGAAACTCAGACCCGGGTGGTGGTGAACAGGTTCGGGTAGTTCTCCCTCATTTTAGACTCCAGCTCCCATGTTGCTTCTCGCTCCTCGTGGTTGCTCCAGAGTACCTTCACGTAGGGGATGGCTCGATTCCGCAGTGATTTGCTTTCCCTTGCCAGGATTCTCACGGGGGTTTCCTCGAAGCTTAGGTCTTCTTTAAGGTCGATTATGGCGACATCCAGGATATGCGATGGATCGGAGAGGTATTTACGGAGCATCGAAACGTGGAAGACGTCATGGACTCGGTCAAGGTTTGGTGGTAGGGCAAGGCGGTACGCCACTGGGCCGATGCGTTCCAAAATCTCGAAAGGCCCTACAAACCGTGGGCTCAGTTTCCCTTTTAGCCCGAACCGCTTGACTCCTCTGGACGGCGAGACCCGCAAGAAAACACGCTCTCCCACTTGGAATTCCAAGTCGCGGCGCCTTTGGTCCGCGTAGCTCTTCTGGCGACTCTGGGCGGTTAGCAGGCGCTGTCTGATGAGGCGAACCTTCTCTTCCGTTTCCTCCACTAAGTCGGGCCCCAAGAATTTCCGTTCTCCCAGATCGTCCCAACAAATCGGGGATCGGCAGCGTCTTCCATATAAGGCCTCGTAGGGCGCCATCTGGATGCTGGCCTGGTAGCTGTTGTTGTAGGCGAATTCCACGAGAGGTAGGTAGCGTGACCACCCGATCCCCCAATCTAGTACACAGGCGCGAAGCAGGTCTTCGAGGGTTTGTATCACGCGCTCTGACTGTCCGTCCGTCTGAGGGTGGAAGGCTGTGCTGAACTGTAGTTTGGTTCCCATGGCCCGCTGAAGGCTCTGCCAAAATTTCGAGACGAAGCGCGTGTCTCTGTCCGAGGTGATCGATGCCGGCACTCCATGTAATCTAACGATCTCGCTGACGTATGTTTGGGCCAACCGCTCTCGGGTCCAGGTCGTATGAACTGGCAGAAAGTGTGCTGACTTGGTTAACCGGTCGACTACGACCCAAATTGCGTCGTGGCCCTGGGGTGAACGTGGGAAGCCCGTGACAAAGTCCATGGTGATTTGCTCCCACTTCCACTCTGGCACCGGTAGGGGCTGTAGCTTCCCTGCTGGCCGCTGATGCTCGACCTTTATCCGTTGGCACACTAGGCAATGAGCTACGTGTCGAGTGACGTCCCCTTTCATGTTGGGCCACCAGTAGATCTGTTTGAGGTCCCTGTACATCTTCGTGCCCCCTGGATGTGCCGCATAAGGGGCCCGGTGTGCCTCTGTCAAAATTTCCTCCTTCAACTCCGACGAATCCGGCACGCAGATCCGTCTGCGGAACCGTAGGGTGCCGTCGTCTTCCACTGCAAAGTCGCTCTCTTGGTCCAGGGGGATCTTGTCTCGTACGCGCTGTAAGTGTGGGTCGGTCTGTTGTCCCTCCCGGATCTTCTCAAGTAGCGTCGGCTTGACCACTAAGGTTAGGAGTTGCCTAACCGTGCCTGTCGGCACCACTTCCAACTGCATTCGTGCGAACTCCGCTATCAAGTGGTTTTGCTCCGTTATCCCGCTCCTTGACGCCCCGTCTTGGCCCCCTTTCCTGCTCAGGGCGTCCGCCACCACGTTTGCCTTTTCGGGGTGGTATTGTATCGTCAAGTCGTAATCCTTCAACAACTCCAGCCACCGCCTCTGCCGCAAGTTTAATTCTTTTTGGGTAAAGATATACTTAAGACTTTGATGATCCGAGAAGACGTTACAGTGGACTCCAAAGAGGTAGTGCCTCCACAGTTTTAGAACGAAGACTACTGCGGCCAGCTCCAAGTCGTGTATCGGGTAGTTCTTCTCGTAATCCTTTAGTTGCCTGGACGCGTAGGCAATCACTTTCCCCTGTTGCATCAGAACACCACCCAGGCCGATCCCCGATGCGTCGCAGTACACTTCGTAATCTTCCCCGGGTGTCGGCAGCACGAGTATTGGTGCCCTGGTTAACCTCCTTTTGAGTTCCTCAAAGCTTTCCTGGCATTTGGCCGTCCATATGAACTTCTCCCCTTTTCTGGTCAATCGATTCAAAGGGGTAGCAATCTTCGCGAAACCCTCTACAAAACGCCTGTAATATCCTGCCAGTCCTAGGAAACTGCGGACCTCTGTCACCGTCGTCGGCGGCTGCCAGTCGACCATGGACTCCACCTTCTTCGGATCCACGGAGATTCCCTGTGCCGAGATCACATGTCCTAGGAAGCCGACTTCGCGTAGCCAGAACTCACACTTCTTGAGTTTAGCGAACAGCTCCTGTTCCCTGAGAGTTTGGAGGACTGTTTGCAAATGGTCCTCGTGTTCCTCGTCGGTAGTGGAGTAGATCAGTATGTCGTCGATGAAAACCACCACGAACCGATCCAGGAAGGGTCTGAAGATCCGGTTCATCATGTCCATGAAGACTGCGGGGGCGTTCGTGAGTCCGAAGGGCATAACCGTGAACTCGTAGTGGCCGTACCGGGTCCGGAAAGCAGTCTTCGGAATGTCCTTGTCCCGAACCCGGAGTTGGTGGTAGCCCGACTGTAAATCGATCTTGGAGAAGACCGTCGCCCCTCTCAGCTGGTCGAAGAGGTCATCTATTCTAGGCAGGGGGTACTTGTTTTTCTCTGTGACTTTGTTTATTCCTCTGTAATCAATGCAGAGACGCAGGCTTCCGTCTTTCTTCCGCACGAAGAGTACCGGTGCGCCCCAGGGTGACACACTCGGTCTTATGAACCCTTTATCCAAGAGGTCTTCCAGTTGTGCTTTAAGCTCCTTTAGTTCCGCGAAGGCCATTCGGTAAGGTGCCTTCGAAATAGGCTGCGTGCCCGGTAGTAGTTCGATGGGGAAATCCACCTCCCGTTCAGGGGGCATCCCAGGCAGTTCCGTGGGGAAGACGTCGGGGAAGTCCCTCACCACTGGAATATCGGCGAGCGTCGTCGGGGGTCGGGTAGCCAAATCCACCGATGCCAAGTAGGCCACGCAACCACCCTCCACCAGTCTTCTGGCCCGGGTCGCTGAGATGATCGCCGGGAAGGAGATGCTCTTACCCATCATGTACACATGCTCAGGGAAACCCGGTTCGTGTAAACGCAGCTGTCGCTTGTCACAATCGATGAGTGCCTGGTACCTCGTGAGCCAGTTCATGCCCAGCACCACGTCGTACTCCTTCAGGGGAATTACCACTAAATCCCAAGGGCATGCTAGTCGCCCTAGTTTAATCGGGCAGGCGGTCACGACGCTGACCGCCTCCAAGGTCCCTCCCGCCGTTTGCACTGTCAAGGGGTTTTGGAGGGGTGTCTCCTCGAGACCAAACAAAAACACGAAGTCGCGGGAAATGAAAGAGTGTGTAGTTCGGCTGCTTGCACCACCTCGAAGATATTGCTCCGCAAGCCATCCACAAAGAGCTGCGCCTTGTGTGCCTCGTCCCTTATGACGAACGGGACGCAGTTTGCTAGCCGGACGAACTCCCGCTGATACTCCATGACCGTCCGGTTCCCCTGTTGGATGTGGTTCAGGTCATCCTCCAACTTTTTCTTGACACTGTTGGTGAAGAAGGCCCCGAACAGTTCCTGTTTGAAGGTTGTCCAGGACGGAAATGTGGTACCCTTAGTAGGATCGGGGCGTACCGTCTTCCACCACAAGCGGGCGTTCCCCTCCAAGCAGTGGACCGCTAGGGGAACCCGCTCGTCGTCCTCCATGAGCAGGTCTTCAAAAAGTTTCTCCATCGACCCCACCCATTTCTCGACAACCCACGGATCAGTCGTGTCCCCTTCGAACGTGGGTGGGTCGTATTTCTTGAAGTCTTTCGGGTTGGCCCGCACCCGATCCCGCTCGGTCATCGCACCCGTCCCCTCCCTCGCGGCGGTGGCAGCCACGGTCGGGGCAGGTGTGACTATAGTCTCCTCCAGAGTAACCCTGCTGGTCGTCCCCGGCGCCGGTCCCGTAGTCGTCGCCGGTGGTGGCGCTGTCGGTGGTGCCGCGGCCGGCGCTGTCGACCCCTGTGGGGGACCCGGGGCGACCGTCACCGTCGCGGCCTGTTGCCGTTGCGTCAACTGACGCACGTGCTCAGTAAGGTTGGCCAGATTCCCCGCCATCTCCTGCAGTTGTTGCCGCAGGAGCTGGTTCTCCGCGGCCGTCGACGCCGTCGCGTCTGCTTCCGCGTCCCCGGCCGATGATCTAGTACGGGCCATGTCTGTCATTCATCACAAGAGTCAACTTTAGACTACCCTGCTAACAACAACCATAAAGTGAAAGCGAGGACTCAACATTTTCCCCCCCTTCGGCCACTCACGTTCTACAGTCCTAAGCCCTACCCATTTCATTCATATGTAGGCAAGTGAGGGTTGTCGACGGATGTCGGCACTAATTGTTGTGATTGAAAGAACCGCTCTGATACCATTTAATCTGTCACGCCCCGGGGGTTTTGTTTTAGCGGAAACGATTCATAAAAGTTGAATATTTGATGTGTAAATTTTTTTTTATTTTTAAAAGAAGAAACCCCTCTTCCCCGGCACGTGCCCAGACCCGCCACACATACATGGTCACTCTGCAAACGGGCAGAGTCTCCCCTGTACATGCACGGCGTAGCGTTCGGTACATGTTCTAACATGCGCAACCAATCAATCACAACAATCATTCACAACCAACCAGCATTCTAAACTGATAAAAGAAGATCACATGGCCGATCGGTTTGGAAAGGATAAATCCACAATTTTGAAAGAGCGCCTACCCGGCGCTTACGTTTTGAAAGCTAGTTTTCGAAGTCAGCATAAATCCGCAGGGTTTTGAAACCAGTGCCCACCCGACACTTAGATTTTAAAGACGGTTTTCGTAATCCTTTCTTTGGCTTCTGCCTTTTTGGTTTTTAAATGGCCGATAGAAATAAAAGGGAAAATATTGCACCAGGGGCACTAAATGTAGCCCGTACCGACATCCATGCCGACCCCACGAGGGTATCGCGAACCACTCACATAACTACAAAGTGATGAAAAGCGAGAATAAAAGAGTAAATACAGTCCAGGGTCCCCAGCGACCCAGCTGCTCCTGTCCCGTCCTCACCACCGCCTACCTCTCTCCCCGTCTGGACCCTGTCACGAAGTGGGATGTCAGTGACGCAGAAATAGTAAAGCAGGAGAATATAGTAAAACAAACCGTGAAGACAACTGGAGCAACCACCCTCCCAAGGAGGAAAGGCAACCTGTACCCCTGCATCCTGTAATACCCGGACACGTCGGACAGCTAAACCGACGGCCCACACCGTACCTGCAGAAACCCGACCACGCCGGACAACTAAACCGACGGGTCGCACCGCTCGCACCTCGGCGCCTCAACCCCACCACTAATAAGGGGCCCCACTACGTCACCTCGTGGGTATACACGGGTCATAGACCACTTTTCCGGAAAAGCGCACCCTTTGCGGTGGCCAAACCGCGGGTGCGCGTGTGGCAACCTCGAGCCAAGTAACCGTAACCACCATCATGTCAGCATCATAATATGAATAACAAGAGTAATTAGGTAAATGAGGTAAAGTGCATAATCGAAAACAAGGTAATATTGCGCGCACTCGAAGGTGGCCCGCTGACATATAAGGGTTAGAAAGAGAATCACCGTCGGCAACCGACGCTAATCACTATAGCGAACCCACTAACATGCATAAGCTATCGCCCATCATTATTTAACCCCAGTACACTTAGAATAGACCCCGTCCAACATGATAGAATTTAGAGGCTAGGAATAAAGTAAATACAACCCACCTGTCGCTAGTAGAAAACCACGCTCGGCTCCCCGCGTCCCGGCGCGCTCCCCGAAGCTACAAAACGGGATCCCCGGGCGGGGAGGTCAAGAACCTTTAAACGCGAAGTAAGGAAAAGCCCCAACACCGGCCGGCCCCCGACGGCAGCGACCGAACCCCCCACGCGCCGTCGTGCTGTCCGCGCGGCGCCTCGCATGTGCGGGCTGCCCCGCGGCTGCCCCGCATGGCACCCCCGCATGCGCGGGCCGCACCGCGCGGTGCCCCCGCATGCGCGGGCTGCCCCGCGCGGCGCCCCGCATGCGGGTGCCCCGCACGGCACCCCCGCATGCGCGGGCTGCACCGCGCGGTGCCCCCGCATGCGCGGGCTGCCCCGCGCGGCGCCCCGCATGCGGGTGCCCCGCACGGCGCCCCCGCATGCGCGGGCTGCACCGCGCGGTTCCCCCGCATGCGCGGGCTGCCCCGCGCGGCGCCCCGCATGCGGGTGCCCCGCACGGCACCCCCGCATGCGCGGGCTGCACCGCGCGGTGCCCCCGCATGCGCGGGCTGCCCCGCGCGGCGCCCCTCATGCGGGTGCCCCGCACGGCACCCCCGCATGCGCGGGCGGTCCCGCACGGCGCCCCGCATGCGGGTGCCCCGCGCGGCGCCCCCGCATGCGCGGGTTGCCCCGCGCGGCGTTCCGCGTGCGATGGCACGCCCCTCTCCTTCCATCTCCGACGAAATCAAGAAACCCCCCCCCCTCGCTCGTGACGAGAAAAGACAAGAAAAGAAAACGAAAGCACGGCTCACCTTGTTTTGGTCGGTACCGGGCGAAGGAGAGGGATCGTCCTCTTCGCGTTCGTCGGATCTTTGCGGGGAGGCGATCGATCTCTTCTCTTCCACGCCGGCCGATGGAAAGGACGAGGGTTTTGGGGAACCGCTCCTCGTCCACGCTCGGATATTGTACGCCAAGGAGGGGGGGGGGGAGGCGAGGTTTAGGAAACCTAATTCCCAAGGCCGACTACTTAGACGTTTTGGGCGTAGTGGATTTTGGACCCCAAATTAATTTTAAACCCTCGAGTGAAAGGAAAACAAAAAGGGGTGGTTTAATCCCATACCTCAAACTGATCGACTAAAATCGATCTGATTGCGGACCAGAGTTCGGTTCGCCCCCGGTAATTGTGTAAGTCACCTGGGCTACGGTACCAGCTTCCGGAATTTATTCTGGGAGATCCGGGGGTCGGAATCCAAAACCGATCGCGCCGCCGGTCTCCGTTTCGCGAGCTTTATTAACCAAAAATACCCGCGAGCCCCGACCGTCTGCCCAGAAAAACAAGGAAAAATTACCCTCGAACCCCCATTGTCAACCAGACGGTTCAATAAAAATCGACGGAAAGCCCCGAAAGGCAAAATAAATCCGCGGTTATCACATCAAATCAACGATCCACACCGTTAAATATGATCTAGAGTTTGTGAAGTTCTTAGAAATAAAAATTTTAATTCTTTTTTCCCTGAGCTGCGGCGGGCTGCGCGGGATTCATCTCTGCGCCCCCTACGGGTGCCCGCCGCTGCCTCCTGCCGCGCCAGGGCGCGCGGGCCGAGCGCGCGGAGCCCGAGCCACGCGCTGCGCAAGGCCCAGGCCGCACGAAGCCCGAGCCGTGCGGGCCTGCGCGCATGGAGGTTTGGCCGCGTCCCCTCCTCCCTTGTGGTCGTGGGCGCCCAGATCTGCAAATGCCCTATGTTGCTCCCTCCATGGCAGCAGCTCCACCTTTCACTTGGCTGCTCTCTTTTTTTGGGCGGAGCAACGATGGTGGTTCGTTTTTCGTCGTTGGTTGCGGTCATTATTGGCCTGAGCCATCTTGGTCTTCGTCTTGCGGCAACATCGCCGGGCTCCGATATCGCCTCGGTTTGCGTGTCGGGCTATGCCACGTCCAACGAAGATGGTTTTGGAGGTACAGATTGTTCCAGCACGCTCCTCAGATAATCGTTTTCACTCCGGACGGCGAGCGTGTCGTTCCTTGCGTCGAGATCTATGAAGCCTCGCCGCTGGTTCGCCTCCGAAGTGTACGGTTTTCGGTAAAATATTATTTATCCATTCTTTATGTTTTTATACAACTTTTGGAACGGTTATGATTCGAAATAGAAATCGGCCACACGAGTTGCCTCGGGCAATGTGCACGGGCCCTTGGACTGTTTGTCCATGATCCGCGGCCTTTGTGGAAGTGTAATAGGGGTTCCGGGGTCGATTCCAGCAATTTTGGAAAAAATCTGTTCGACTTAATTGCGTTTAGAAGTATTTGACAATTTTAGTGTTAGTGTTGGCGGTCCGGACACTTGTTTTGGTGCATTTTGGGATAGTGGGTGATCTAGTAAATTATTAGGATTTTTCTGGATCAGTTTGGAGGTTCCGGGAGAGTTCCGGAGGATTTCCGGTGGGCTCCGGAAGCTAGTTTAAGGAATCGATCTTTCCTTTAGTGTTGGAATAGAGAGACGGGGGTTTTTGGGTGTTGAGTCTAGTTTTGACTCGGTGGACCTTTTGCAGGTTCGGTCTTTGATCGGGAGCATCGTGAGAGTCCGATGGTTCGCCGGTTTAGGTGGGTACACCCTTGGAACTCTTTTATCGCACGTTTGATATATATGCATAATTCTTTACATGGAAAAATATTTTGGGTGTTATTCTATGGGTATTGACCTCCCGATGAACGAATGTCGCGGTAAAAGTTTTGTGGGCGGTTTGTCCTTATCCGAACAACGGTAAAGTCGTTCAGGGCATATTTTGACCGGTGCAATGGTCGTGCGACTATTCGGAAATCGGGAGGGGGTTTCGGTAAACTGGAATAAAGGGGATTTTGGCACAGTGGTCGGGACCACTAAATTGCCGGTTAATGTAAAACTAGATATTTGCTTTTGGTGGACCTTGGATAGGTCCGGGTGATTCACAGATGTTCGTGAAGGAGTCATGGACTCAGGTTGACCATCCGGTAGAGATGGGTATTCCGATCCGAAGTCGGGAACACTGGCAAATTGGTAACATCTAACCTTACACTTCTTTCTTATCATTTTTCCTTATGACTATGGTATGTCAGTAGGTTGGATATTAGTCACGGTTATTGTGACGCCAAAGTATGTTATTGTTACATTTGACCTTTGGGTCGGTTTCTCCTATACATCACTTGGGCGACTGTTTGTCGCGGGACGAGGTTTTGGATCTGATATTGTGAGTTGTCAATGCTCATGGCGCTTGTCAAGCACACCAGCGGTTTGGCCACCGCACAGGTGTACTTTTCCAAAAAGGTGGTCCGATGGACCCGTGATCCCTACGCGGTTTTCTTTTGCGTGAGGGGACCCCCCTGCAGTCATTGCAGTTTCGCGGCTATTGCGATTGGGGTTGTTTTGCACCGGCTTATGAGCGGGGTATAACAGTTTGCCTGAGATCGATTGACCGACATGGCGGTATGGCAATATCGCGGCTATTGTGATTGGGGTGGTTTACACCCGTTTGCCTAAGGTCAGCAGACCGACATGGCGGTGATGTTGGATGACGGTGTTGTGGTAGACGACTCGTGAGATAGTTTTGGTAGCGATATGGTATTCTAGCTTTTTGGTATACGGTTGGGTGTTCTTTCGCTATTACAGTACTTCGTTTATAGACTACTTACTTTATCTTATCATAGATTGTTACTGACTCCCACTGTGTGACAGGTTCAGTCGGGAGTGGGGTTCAGGACGATGGTTAGGACGCTACTTAGTGAGATGTAGATTCTTCCTGAATCAGGTTATGTCTTTCCTTTTTTAACTGTTGGTTATTTCCATTCTGGTCGGTATCTATGCATGTGGATGAGGATATTGTGGATGATGTGGATGTTGAGACAGCTTTGTGTTTTTGGTAGCTAGTTACTATTTGGAACTATGCTTTCAGTCCATGGTTTTACGGATGCGTCATGCGGACGCGGGGCTTTTAAAATATAAAAAGATTTGCAAAAATGTTTTGAAATCTGAGTGTCGTGTGGGCACTATTTTTAAACCCTATGGATTTATCATTTCAAACTTATTATATGACGGGTGGGCGTTGGTTTTCAAATGAATGATTTTATTGAATATTGGCACAATGTGTCTGTAATGTTTGTGGGTGATGTATATGTGGTTGCGACGCCGTGCATATGCAGGGGAGACTCTGTCCGTATGTACAGAGAGATCTTGTATATGTGGCGGGTCTGTACACGTGCCGGAGCGGGAGTAAAAAAAAAAAAAAAAATCTGATAGTTTTCGCTTTAAAATTTACTCCCGGGACGTGATAATAATAAATCAATTATATTTAATAAAACGTTTAACTTAAATTATAAGGGGTCATTTAGCTCCAGATATAATATTTCAAAATATTACATATTTTATATTTAGAACAATAAATTTATTATTAACTTATCAAGCCGCTTGAATTGAAAACCGGTTAAGAATCATCATATTTTTATCAATAGACTAGCAATCATTTTCATCTAATATGAAAATGAGAAAGACTCATAATGGATGATAATCTAGTATTCCTATCAGTTGAAAATTTATAATAATTTTACCAGGTACTTCTCTAATTTGTTTACAACTATCCAACTTAAATTGAATGTTAGAAATTTAAATAATTTTAATTAAAAATATAAAAATTACTAAAATATTATAAATCGTGAACTAAAATGGGTTCTAAATATAACTACTAAAAAAGAAAAGAAGTTAGAAATGAAGATCTCGTTGGTATTATGTCTATTTTTTTTATTTTTTGAATAAAATTTTGTATATCAAAAAATATTGGAATACAGAGTGAATTTCTTATAATCTTTTTATCTGAAGTGTTTATTTGGCAACATAAAATAAAAATTTTAAAATAATTTATTTTTACTTTCAAAATTTTTTAAAAAATAAATTATCATTTATTACTGGACTAGATACATCATAAGCTAACAAACTATAACAATAATAATAACAAAAAAAAGTTAATTTTATACATATTTCTATAAATATATCGAATAACATATATATCCATATAAAGTTCAACTTTTCATATTTATTTCTTAAAAAATACTAAGTTATTTATATATATTTCTGTGATTTGTTACCGTTAGTTTACTGTTTATTTTTTAACAGAATATAAATGAAATATTAATTTTGCTCTTACAAATATATTTTTTCAAAAATTTTAACTATTAAAAAAAATATATCAATGATTAAGTATAATATTTAAAAAAGTAAAAAAATAAATTATCTCACTTACTAACTAAGATTAAATAACGAACATTAATTGATGGTAGGAACATATATGAAAAAACTAAGATTTTTTAAAAAATAAATATAAAAAATTAAACTTTATAAAAATATATTTACTTAATTTTCCATATATATATATATATATATGAAATTAAACCCAAAAAAAAAAAAAAAAAAAAAAATTGTTGATTGGCATTCTTCAAACCTTCTTATTGTTGAGGGGCTCTCGATCCATACGAGTTTTCCAAATAGAGCTACTTGGAATTAGTCGCTGTCCTCGTTGGAAATTAGTAAAGAACGAGCGGTCTAAAGTAAAGCATCATTTGTTTATTAATAAATGATCCTCTTGTAAAAAAATTAACGTACATTTTTTATAGTATTAAGGCTTTAAAAATCCTTAATTATAATTTATCCGGATTCTTCTTTCCTATTCTAATTTGGCTCCTCATCCACGTTCCTTCCTCCACTATTTCCTTTTTCAATTTTTTTTTTCTCTCATCTTTTTTTCCTTCGCTCTATAAATTAGTCCCCACAAATTCCTTTCACCCTCTCCTCTCCCCATCTTCGGTACGTCGTACGGTATTATTATTCCTATGCCAATTATCTCTTATATTATTATTATTATTATTATTATTACTATTATTATATCATTGTTTCTACTGTTTAATAATAATAATAACATTGTTCTCTATATTTTATCTCAGATTTAATAAGGTTCTACTTATGCTCCTATACTCACTCTTCTTCGTGCAGAGACTACTGTTCTATACTAATAGATGCATAAAAATTGATCGAGCTTGAAAAGTTGGAAAGATAGAGAGACAGAAACATGAAGGTTCGTGGCAGCGAAGAGCGGAGAGGCTTGGCCGCGGCAGCAGTGTGCGAGGAGCGGAGGGCGTTGGGATCTGCGAATCCACTCCTGCACCATCCCCGCCGGGTCACCCAACTTGCCCGTCCCGAATTGTATGTAAAATTATATTTTCTATTTTGGATTCACTGCACACCTAACTACTGAGCAGTGGTTGCATTATTAATACAACGAATACCTTTTTGTCTTTTTAATGCGCTATATAGAAAATCATTGTGTTTTAATGTAGAAAATGTAATATAAAAACTTTATTATTTGATCTCCTCTCTTTGAATTTCGATGTAGTTATTTTTATTCGTTTGGATTTTATTTTATTTTTTTGGCAGCAGGTATCGTGTGGGATTACCTGATCCGAATGCGGCCGTAGATGAACTTCTCAGCATTCTGCTATTTGAGGCATGATTTCTGCTTCTTTTATTTTTCATTCTGATTTATTTATCTGATTTTAAAAAATTTAGATCTGGTGGTCTAGTTTTTAAATTTGGTGAAATTTTTTTGGCCATCTGATCTGCATCTGATAGTTATAGCTTTTTGCAACTCGATCTTAAAAATCTGATTTGTAATCTTATTTTTCCATTTATTGATTGAACGGTTAGTCCTTTTCTAAATAAGCAACAAATGCTTTGAATTTTTAATTATTATTTTTAAAAGCAATAGGGAGGATGTAGTCTACTGTACATCAGTTATACATTTATGTCTTAAACCACAATCAAATTTTTTCTTATTGAGAGAAAAGTATAACAATTTTTTAAAAAAATTACTATGCAATAGGTGAATTCAAAGAGCACAATTTGATTGATTCGGATCATGGTCCCGTGGTGCCGCTTTCATACTCCAGACTCTTTTTTCCAACTTCTACACTCCACATTTTATTTTTATTTTTTTCAAGGGAAGGGGTGCAAAGTATCTCACCTATGCAATTTTTTTTTTTTTATCGGCACCCTTATAAATTACTTATTTGAGTTTTTTTTAATTTAAATATGTTGATTTTTTTAATTAATAGCTTCATTAGTTATCAATTGTTAATTATTCTAAAATGCAATCAAAATCATAAAATTTTATAAAATTACTCATAAATAAATTTTATAAAAATTTATTCAATTATAAAAAAAGGAAAAAGAAAGGAATTGAGAGGGAGTAAATTCAAAAACGTAATGCTAAGCTGACAGTTTTGTAAGAAGAAATTGAGAATGAGAGGTGTTTGAATGATTGTCCGGAACAGGATGAGGAGAAGGATAATAATGATCAGATTGAAACGGCACAAGTATTCTTAAGTGGCAGTTCTCCGCCGAGCCGACCGGCGAATCCAATGGTGATGGACCCAATGTTTGGCGAGATCAACCCGATCGAACGGTTCCTCCCTGGCCTATGGCAAAGTGGCGAACGCCGGAGGCGCGGGATCACCACCATTTCTTAGATTGATTAACATTCAACCAAGGTGCCTCTTTTGATAGGCACTTTGTGTTTGTGAGGAGGATAGAGAGAGGGAGAGAGAGTTTTTTTTTTTTTTTTTGTTGATTAAAGGGAGAGAGAGAGAGTTTAGAGTCGGATTGACGAGATTTTGCTTTGGGATTCTTTTTCGTTCACTGAATGCTGGCCTTCAATTGAAGCATTAAATTTTGTATAATAGTATTTGGGCAAGCGGAGTCTTGTGTTTTGAGTCATGAAGGTGTAAATACTACTAAAATAATTAATGCTTAATAATATTTTATATGCGCGGTGTTTGTCGCTTTATATAATGGAAAATGCTATTTGTACACCTCATTTGGGGGTGTACATCGCACACCCCACCCATCCAATGGGTGGGGTGTGGTGAGAGGTCACTTCATAATTTGTAAAGTAACCCCTTCATCCTTAGATGGGTGGGTGTAAAATGTACACCCCCTTTGGGGGTGTACATGTAGCGTTGCTCTTATATAATTGTCTAATGAAGTATACTTTTTTGCTTTATGTAAGGGGTTCACGTGACAGGCCAATTTTTAAAAATTCAAAATCTCAATCTGACAATTAAATTAAAAATTTGAATCTAAACTCGAATCCAATATATTTTAAAATTTTATATTCAAAACTAAATCTGACTGAACTAGATCAAAAATTCTAAACCAAACACGCACTCCAAAATTTGAGCCCCAAACTATCATTTTACTAAACCATATTTTAGAATATATTATATAAAAATCTAAAGTCTTTAAAAATAAATTTAAATATAATATCATATATTTATATATATTAAATAATATACAATCTATTTGGGATCAAGTTAGGACACAATTTATACCAAATCCAAAATAGTCGAGCATTTCTTTTTATACAGAAACTATTTTCATTTAGAATCGAACAAATTTATTTTGTTTTGATTCGAATTCGAATAAATTTTATGTATCCCACAATTTTGGAGGGGCCAAGTTCATGTACGATTATGGATCTTGACTTTGCCCCATGAAGAGCGCTTTATACGCGGTATGAAATAATCTTCTACTTTTTGAAGGAGACCTTTTAATTTTCGAAGAAAAGGCAAATTTATTTATAAAATGATTTAATATTACAGAGTGAAAAGCAAACAATAAAAAAAATGTACTAAAAAATTTGTATTGTGGTACATTTTTATTTGTATGGTGAGAATAAAAGAGTAGTAATAATTTGAAGTTTAAATTCATCTAAGATTTACGAATCCGAGATATGATTAGAAATGCAATGTGATCCGTGTTGGACGATACAATCCACATTCATTCTAGCTGAAACAGGATTGGAAGCTGGCCCTGCATAAACGGAGTCCAAATTCAGGTTGGACCGTACGGGAGCCGACCATGTCATATTTGGGCCTGCCTGTGCTCCGGACCGCTCTTTAATTTTTTTTTATTTTTTAAAAAAATATAAAAAATGTAAAAATATAAAAGATCAAAATTCTCCTCTTTAAATTAATACTTTGATAAAAAAAATAAAAAATAAAAAAAGTTAAAATTTATAAGAATAATTTATAAAATACAAAATATAAAATATTTTCTAAAAATTTTAAAATTTTAAAATATTTTTTTTTTTGACAATATCATTGTTGGAAGGTATTTTGGCCCATTGGATCAAAACCTATATCCGAGGACAGAGCTCTTCTCCCAAAATCTGTGAAAGAAGAATCCTTCTCCTGGCTCCGTTTGGTAACGGTACAACAATGGGAATAAGGGGGGATATCCCTCTTATCCTTCCAAACACATCAGAAACTAACCGGTATAGCTTGTTCCAGTACTACTAGAATAAGTGGGAATAACAGTTCCCACTCTTCAAACCCACATTTTGGCTTTTTCCATTGGATACCGCAGGCTCGCTTTCCGAGGCATCCTCTCTCCCTTCTTTGATGAATATTTTAAATTTTAGAAAAATAGAGCAAATAAAATTTTAAAAAAACAAATATTTTAATTTGATGAATATTTAAATTTTTAAAAAATAGAGCAAATAAAATTTAAAATTTAATATTATTTTCATGAAATATAATTTGATTTTGATTTTGATTTTAATTTTATTTGATTTTTTAAAGACTTCAATCAATTATTTTAAAAAAATAAATTACAATTTAAATCGTTTTAACACATAATAAAGCAAAAGGGCAAAAAGATCATTTACATCAACTAATACTCTTTATTCTTTTTATTCCTTATTATCATACCAAACACAAATTCTCTTATTTCTGAAACTATACCAAACGCTTTTTTACTCTAATTCCCTACTTTATATTTATTCCTAATATAACTAGTTCTTATTTATTTCATTACCAAACGCAGCCCTTACTATTAATCCCCTAAAGCCTAAGGCAATACCCCCCTGGTGATCAGGCCGTCTCCTTGGCCCAGCACAGTTCACACCCATTTCAACTTGAGCCATGCTGAGCCGACAGGCTCGAGAGGATTGGCCTTTCACAGTCCAAATATTAGGCTGGGCCAGCACGGGTGCTGCAGCACTAGTATGGTATCTCTGCTCAGCTTCCAGTCACAACTCGGTAACGGGCCGGCAGCCAATGGATCATCCGGCCCATTTTTACATCCCTAGGTACCTAGGATGAGAAGTCATTTATTACATTCAATATATGCTTATCTCTGGCATAGGGATGATTTTATATGCACCCTTTTATTAGTTCATAATATCATCAATAATCACCTTAACAACAAAAATTAATGTTCATATGGGTAAAAAAAAAAATTAGCCCCACAAATTCAAAATATCAATTTTATCTCGTACAACAATTAGTTTGTTTCTATCTAATTGAACAAAAAAAATTGACTTTTTTTTTTTTTTTTTTTTTTTTTTTTCTTTCGGCGTGTACAATAAGTGCAAACATAAAAAATTATACATTTTGTATTGAACTCAAAAGAATCTTCATTTCAAAAACAAGTTAGCATTTTTCTAGCTTTAATAACTTTGGTGCTTTTTGTTTTTTTCCATGAGGGAATAGTTTTAAGTAGAGGTTAAACCATTAGTATTGTTTGGTTTGAAGGATTTGAAATTTAGAATGAAATTCGAAATAATCCATTCATATTATTAGTGTTTGATTTCAGAGATTTGCATTCTGACTTCATTACGGGAGGAATCGAATTCCTCCAAAACAATTTCAGCCTCGGAGGTGAGAATCAACTTCGATTGTGAATGGGATTGAGAAAGAAACTCTATATATTTTAATAATAGTTATTTAAATTTAAATGTTAATTCATATTTAATTTTGCAATACATTATAAGTTTAAATTATAAATTCAATTTTTAATTTTTAATTTTTAATTTTTAATTCTAATATTAGCTTATTATTTGAATTTATTTCTACATTTAAAATTTGACTTTGAACATGAATTTGAATTATAAATTAAATTTTAAGTCAAGTTTGAATTTAAATTTTGATTACGAATTTGGATAGTAAATTTTAATTTTAATTAAAATTTAATATTTTAAAATTTTATTAAAATCTGAATTTTTAATTTTTAATTAAAATTTACACTTTTTAAATTTTAATTTGAATATAACTTTGATTCTAATTTCTTTTATGAACCTAACAAATTAGAATTTTTTATCATTCTATTTTTGACTTCGATCCATTCTCATTTGTATTTCGAATTTGTTTCCTATTTTGAAGTAAGCGTTCTCTTAATATGGTAATTGTTGAAGAAAAATTCAAAATTTTCATATTAAATAATTTCATTTCATTTATTTATTATTTATTTCTTAAAGAGAAAGAAATTGTTTCGTTTCTTTTAGATAAAGAAACTGACCGAGCAATGTTCCCATCCCTCACCTATGTATTTGTACATTTTTCCACTAGTCATTTGTATGAACAAAAAAAAAAAAAAAAATAGTGGAAAGAATAACAAAATGATTTTTTTTTTTTTTTTTTTTTTTTTTTTTTTTTTTTTTTTTTTTTTTTTTTTTTTTGTATTTAGCCTCCTGATTTGTTTTTTTTTTTTAAATAATTGTGCGGAATTTGTATTTGCAAAAATGACCCTACACCTGTCACGTGTGCGGTGTGCGCCACGTGAGCGAGAAGGGCTGTGAGGTGAGCAAGTTAAACACGGTAAACTATTCACCGTGTTCTGTCTGCACTTGGTAAATTAGACAAGGGGAAAAGGTTTGTACAGAACATGGTAAACCATTTCCGGTGATTAGACATGGGAAATGGTTTACCATGTCTAAACACGGTAAATTATTACCGTGTTTAGACACAGTAAATGGTACCCCGTATTCTGCGTGCCACACACTTAACTTAAAAAATACTTCAAATTTTAATATTATACAATATACAAGTTTGAACAATACAATCAAACATTGAAACAATAATTAAATACATCAATGAACAGTAAGAATATCACATCACATCAAATCATTACGAATATAATGATATATATGTAACGGCACATAAAAAAATATATAAATACAACATCACATCACATCACAACACAATAATATAAATAAAACTACACAAAAGACAATGTGGGCTAATCGAATGGCTTTATAACATCAAATTGGTCGAGATGTGTGATAGTTGTGCCCTCTGGCTATGGAGGAGTTGAAGATGAGGGCTGATTTGCGTGGGGTGACTGCAACTGTCATTGCCATGGGCGTCTACGATAAACAATATCAGGTCGTCGAGGAGGATCCTCTGGTACATATCCCGACGGACCCGATGGACTATATGAGACTACTGGCGCGGATGCTTAGGGTGCCGCTTAGAGCTGGACTGACCCCCAGAGCCACCGACTACCTCTTATTCTCCTTCCCCTTGTCCTTCTCATAGGCCTCTCGCTGCTGGCGCACTACGGCCTCGCCCCGCTCAACCAGACGGGATCGATCGACAAGCTCTCTGTAGGTCGCGATGTTTAGCAGTTGAACCTTCAAATAGATGCCGGGTCAAAGTCCCTGCTCGAAACACCGCGCCTTGTCCCACTCGCTACGCAAAACGGAGGGAAGACAACTGACGATACGGGAGAACTCGTACTCATACTCTTGAACTGTACGACTCCCCTATTTGAGATTCGTGAAGTCATCCTCCAGTTGTTGCATGGCGCTGTCGGGGAAGTATGTAGCAAATAGGTGTCTCTGAAACTCCTCCTAAGTTAGTGAAGGCAAGGCGGCATCGGTCAGCTTCGCTAATTCCGCCTTCCACCAGCAGTGTGCCATTTTGTTGAGGAAGGGGATCGCCTGTAATAACAATACTTCAAATTTTGGAATTTGTATTTGAATTCGACATTTTGAATTAAATTGGCATTTTTCAAAATTTAAAGAGGGTGTTATTTTCAACTTTTTGAGGATTAAATCCTCGGGATCTCTTTCACTAGATTATTAGTGAAT
Organism: Tillandsia leiboldiana; assembly: GCA_029204045.2. Taxonomy (NCBI): domain Eukaryota; kingdom Viridiplantae; phylum Streptophyta; class Magnoliopsida; order Poales; family Bromeliaceae; genus Tillandsia; species Tillandsia leiboldiana. The sequence goes on along the minus strand of CM055077.1, from coordinate 17,781,097 downwards.
CGTTGTTGAAGGGAATTTTCAAGTCCGTTTTCAAATTCACTATACTGGTTGCTCTAAAAATCATGTAAAACGGAAATTGACGGAAGAACGGGTTTTCCTCGTAAAAATTTTTGACTGCTAATCTGGTGAGATCTTCGGAAAAGAAGATCGTTACTCTATCGGCGTCGTCAAACGGAGAACGACGGTGCAATTGAATCTCAAATCCGATATTTGGATCTCCCGAAAAAGCACTTTTTTTGGATAAAATGGATCCGAAAATCGGTTTTTGGTATTTTCGGTACCCATTAGGGTGTTTGGCGCATCGAGATCCGTGAAACGAGTTTTACGGAACGTTTAGACTTTTGGCACGCTTTTCGAGAAAAGCGGAGCGGGACCCGCTAGATAATAGGTTCGGGTTTAACAACCGGGCTCTGCGAAGTAGGCGAAATCCCTTATAAATATCTTGAGGGGATTTAGAATTCTCTTAACATAAGAGAAAACCCTAGAAGTCCATCTTCCAAGATTTCGTCTTCTTCCTCATCCGTGCGCCGTAAAAGATCGGAGTCGAACCGTCACCGTCGGAGCCGGAGTAGACGACTGTGGGGGTTCTTGGCCGTCGTAAGATTCGGGTGCCCAATCTCCATCGCCGTTGCACGCCTTGGCCTCCGCTAGCCGCGCCGTCGTTGCCGCCGCGTGTACTTGCGTAAGCGCGCTTGCAGACGCGCGCCGCCGCTGCCGCGTGCGCCTACGGCCAGCGCGTACTACTCCGCCGCCGCCATGCGTGTCCACTGGGGTTATGAGATCCAAGGATCTAAAATAGAGAAAAAACCACCTAGAGGGGGGGTGGATAGGTGTAAATAATAAAACTCAAAAATCTTTGCGTAAAAATAACCCGATGCGGAAAGTAAAAAGGGTACGTAAGATTTTACGTGGAAAACTCCAATCCATGAGTAAAAAACTATGGGACCGATCACACGAAAAAATCCACTAAGATTAAAACACGTACAAGGTGATATAGCGCAAACCTCACTACAACAAAACTATGCTATAGCGACACTTTTAAGTGTTTCTAAAAGCTGAAAAAAAATGCCGCTAGCAAAAATACCGACACTTATAATTAGTGTCGCTATACGTGTCGTCGCTAGGGTGTATACGACACATTATTGTAATGTGTCCCAAAAATGTGTCCCTGTAACCTAATTTTGGATATAGATGAAATATAGATAGGACACTTATACAAAAGTGTCACAAAGATGTGTCCCTATAACCTAATTTTGTTGTGGTGCCTATGACTCAACCTTTTCCATACGCTCCAAGTAGATCTTCTCCGCAGTCCTCAACGCGCCTCGATCACACGATTTGAGTCCAACTTCGAATCCACGAAGTCTAACCGAATCCACGGTCATCACCAATGTAGCACGAGTCGATCACACGAACGCGCCTAACTCCGAATCCACAAAGTCGATACACTTTGAATCCACAAGGCCACGCGAATCCACGCGCCGATGTTCCTTCCGGAAATCGTTGTTTGTTTATTGGTGTTGGCGATTCTGAATACTTAGAAAATTATAGATAGATAAGAAAAACACTGTCTAAGTATTCATCAATTTGATTCTTGAAAAGAATAAAGAGTTGAGAAACCCTAAGAATCAAATCGATAAATATAGATGAAGAAACATAAAATAGAACGTGTTTTTTCTTTCTTCTCTATATGTGGATCTTTTTCGGCTTACCAAAAAATAAGATCTCTAGGGTCTATTTATAGTTTAGAAACCTTTTGGAAAGATATAAGAATAAAAAACTGCCTACAACATAATTTTCCCGCACGACAATTCGGACTGGATTTACGACGGTCCGGACTGGCGTTAAAAATCCAGAATCAATGGTTCGGGGTCCAGACTGGATTGGGTCTGATCCGGACTGATTCATGCGACATAAAAAAATCAATGTTCGGAGTCCGGACTGAAAGCAGGTTGATCCGGACTGGATTTCGCATGAACCAAACCATGTTCGGGGTCCGGACTCGATCTGTCTGATCCGGATCCAGAACACTGAAAATGTCCAGTTTTTTATTTCTAAGTCATAGAAAATATTCCAAGTGTTTCTAATCTACAAAAATGTATTCAAATCACCAAAAATATTTAATTAAACATATCTGATCAATTTGAATTCATTCTTCTTGAGATTGATGTCTTTGATCTTCAAATCTCCATCTTCAATCTTCAAGACTTAATCAATTCCACGAAATACGCCAATACAAAAATCCTTAACAATCTCCCTCTTTGGCGGTTTCGTGACAAAACATACAATCCACAAAAATAAAGAAAAACGATTTTTGTTGCAATCACCAAACAACAAAAATACGCATGAACGATCCAAATAAAATATAATACAAGAGATGAACTCCTAATACAAACTCTAAACTTAAACACAGTTTGGAGTCTTCAAATCTTATACTCTCTGCAAAAGAAAAATTCTTGACAGAAGAAAAACATTAATACCACAAGAATTTAATCGATAAGCAACCAAAGAGATTATATTTAACATTAGACATTTACAAATATAAACAAGCAAATTCCCATGTCTAACAATTCATAAAAGTTCAGAGTTCAGGTTCAAGTAGTTCAAAGTTCTAAAGTTATACATGTTCAGTTCTAGTTCCAGTCACTTGTTCACTTGTTAGCAATTAGAATATTTACATGCCCAAATAGTTAGTGAGTTAGTGTTCAGAGCAAGTATCAAATAGTTCCATGTTCTCATGATCATCTCCCCCTTCTTGTCATCGAAAAGGCCAAAAGTAAACTGAAGGGAAGATAGTGCAAGAAAGATGCAAAACGAAAGAACAAATGCAAAAAGAGTTTGATGCATGCAAGTGAAAAGTAAAAAAAAACTCTTTCTTAAAAAAAATTTACTCAGAACTGGAGCCGCTGTCCGAGCTGCAACATCCCAGCTTATCAAAAATTTTCTTGACCGACTTTGTAAGAGTCGAATACTTCTTGCGAAGATCATTTTGGTCTGCAATAATGCGCTGGAGATCCAGAGAAATGCGCTCTTGCTCGGATGAAAGTCGTTGTTGCTCGCGGTATATGGAAGTGATTGAGGAGTCATCCTCGGAAGTATCAAAAGCTTGTGCTGTGGCTACTACTGGTGCTACAGGTGCTGACTTTGCTTGTGAGGAGGTTGAAGGTCTTGTGCTCCTCAGAGGGGTTGGTGTGTCCTCAGGTTGTCGAGGGAATGACTTCACAACTGTCGAATCATTGATGGTTCCCAGACTATACATGTAACTCAAAAAATGAGTATCAACATTGAATTTCTTGAAGATCCGCATAATGATCATTGGGAAAGGAAGTCGCTCCGTTGGATGTGGATGCTCCACATATCGAGCTATTCTCGACCAAATGAGGTAAGGAATATTGATGTTCAACCCCTGAGCGGCTGTGGGATGTCCCAAAAGATATAAAAATAACATTCTATCCCATTATGGCGCCCTAACTTCCCAAGGGATTACCCATCCTAAACTACTCTAGCTCTAGCACGCTTAACTCTCTTAACCTCTTGGGTCTTGCTACCACCCAAAATGCTATAGCCGGGTTAAGAGATTTAGTCTTATTATATCATTTATATATATGACTAATCCAAATTTCGGGGGTGTCACATTCTTTCCCCCTTTAAGCCCTGACGTCCTCGTCAGGCTCAAAGACACTCACAAGCACCAGGCGATGTGAGACTCGTCTCGCTAGCCTTAGCCAACCTTATGGGGAGCTGCACTCCACCCACAACGGTCATTAGCCGGGGAGCCTCGCTCTACCCGCTATATAACCCTGGCTCAGCCGAGACTCATATCACATTTCCGGCTGGTGAATGGCTCAGATATCAATTATGACGCCTCAACTTCCCAGGGGGTTACCCATCCTAAACTACTCTAGCTCTAGCACGCTTAACTCTCTTAACCTCTTGGGTCTTGCTACCATCCAAAATGTTATAGCTGGGTTAAGAGATTTAGTCTTATTATATCATTTATATATAGGACTAATCCAAATTCCGGGGGTGTCACACCTATCTCAAAACTTTGGTCTGCATGTTCGATAATATGTTGTAGCACACAATAAAGTTCAAATATCGATATTCAGGTCGAAGCTCCTTCGAAAATACGGAATTTCCGACTGACCTAGTATCTGGCATGCAGATGCCATCAACGACCATCCTCCAAATAGTAGAGGTCATGATCTGTCCTTTCATCTAATGAGTCCCGTCCAGCTGAGCTTTCATCCCTAACATCTCGCCAATGAGTTGAGGCGTTATTGTTAGCTTGGTGTTCCGGACCGTAGTGTGAAACTCCATTTGTCGATCTTCAATCTCCTGAAGCTGATTAGCGCACAGATAGAAAGTCCTGACAAGGCGAATGCAATACCCGGTAGTCTCTCGAAACTTACAAATATGAGAAAGACCGGCTCGTTCGGAAAGAGTACCAAAAGCCGTCGACCTATCTCTCAAATTTCCAACATTCACATGTCGCTCGCCAATGCATTCACGATTTTCAAACGCTTGCATTCGGTATGAGTCGATATGAACGACATTTTCAACTGGTGGAGGTGGCGTACTTGCTAGTGGTTCCTCAATGTGAATCCCTCCAGCTCGTGTTTTTTTTCGCGCAACACTTTTTTTCTTCATAGAAAGAGGTTCCATTAGAGCTTTTCCTTTCTCAGCTGTGGTTGGAGGTGTCTTTGCCTTAGCGGAGGTAGGGGTTGCAAGAGATTTCCCTTTTGCTGCTTGTTTAGCCCCTTCCACAGTTTTCTCCCGATCCTCGGACTCAGTTTCCGAGTCTTCCAGGGGTACACATTCAGTGTCGTCCTTGTCCTTACGTGCTCGTTTCAGTTTATTGGTCACTCGTGTGCTGACCAGGGCCGTGATGAAAACTAAGATCCAGCCAAAAACCATCTTGAAGAATTTTTCAAAAACTCTCCTGTGAGCAAGAACTCCAAAATACATGAAAAAGATGTTTAATTTCAAAAATTTAAAAAATTATACCCAAATAATCCTTATCTCATGTAGAAGGTAGGAATCAAGAAAGATTTGCAAAAATAATTATAAAAATAGATCAATTCCTTATTTTCAATAAATTTCAAAAAAAATGCCCTAAATCCGAAATTTCCGAAATCGAAGCCTAAAAATCTGTTTAATCCATGAAGAACAAGCATAGAAAGGTTTTCTAGACATTCAGAAGTCAATTTATATAAGAAATTTCAGAGAAAAACATGAAAAATTGAGTTCTATGCTTGGATTTCTATCTCGTTTTCAAGAACTAAGCAAAAACTGAGAAAAACCGAGATTAGATCTGAAAACCTTACTTGGATGGAGTAAAATCATGTCAAGAAGAGATCCAAGTACTCTTGGGTTCTAAAGAGAGAAATAGTGGGAGCAAAAACCAATTTGAAGAAGTGTAAAAGAAATCAAACCTATCGGTAGCTTATTAAAACCTAGCGTCCAATCCGGATCATCGGGAAGTCAGTTCGGACTGGATTTGCGCAGAGAATTCCATCGTTCAAGATCCGGACGGCCTGACCCCAGTCCGGACTGCCTGCAACTTTTTCTTCAGAAAATTTTTAAAAAATTCCAAAAAATTTATAAAAAGTATGTAAGCATTCTTGCATATTAACTTTAAACAAAAAAAAAAAAGAGTATTTCACATGAAAAGAAATAGATTATGAAAAATCTATCAAAATATTCTAAATTGTAAAATAAAAATTTATAAAAATTATAACCTTTAAAGTTGAGCAAGTTCGAAACATCAATCACGATCTAATGAGTAAAAAATTTATCAAATCATCAATTGAGCAAAGAAAATTAAGCACCAAGATCGATAGATGTTTGAAATCTCTAATAAGTTAGATAATTTAATTTAATCAACAAGTTGAAGGCAGTGGCTCTTTGAGTATCTTTCAAAAATCCCACCTTATACCAACCATGAAATTATTGAATGAATCAAATATTTCATTTAGCATTGATTAACAAAAATAAACATTAAAACCATGCTTTTCAAAAATATATGGTAGCTGCACACACTACTCGGACGACCGAGATGGTAGCTCTTTCCTCCATGAGGTGGTAGTTTTCACACTCCACTGATGGATGTAACTCTTTTCACATCTTATGAGCATGAAAAACTATAATAAACTCCCCCTCAATTGGCTATTAATTATGTAAGATATTAAGTAGTCAATCAAAAATTGATCTCGTGTTCATACTTATTTCAATCATTAAATAAGAAAAAAATAATACCAAGAGATCATTGAGTGAGATAATGACTTTGATCAATTAAAGATAAAATAATTGATATAAATGATCATTGCATCAAATGAGTTATAATGATATCCAAATTATAATAAACTTCTCAAGATATGAAAGGATGCAATTAAAGTCAATATTGCTAATGCTCCGTTAATGTTATAGAATGCATATTTACAAACAAAAAGAACAAAAATAAAAAACAAAACCTAACTAGCAATGGTTCAAAAAATAGTTATTTAAAAGAAAGCATACCAATTGCTTTTCGCAAATGAATAAAACGTTTTTGATCCAAAGGTTTTGTCAAAATATCGGCTAGTTGATCATCAGTCGATACATAGGAAGTTTGCAAAGTGTTTGATTCAACTAGTTCTTTTAGAAAATGATATCTTAATTCAATGTGTTTTGTTCTCGAGTGCTACACATGGTTTTTAGAAATATTGATGGCACTGGTGTTGTCACACAAAATCGTTACCGAGGTCGCGGGAATCAGAAAGTCACTCAATACACTTTTCATCCAAATCAATTGAGTCGAGCAACTTCCCGCATATATGTATTCCGCCTCGGCAGTAGATAGAGCAATGCAATTTTGCTTTTTACTATGCCATGCAACAAGACAATGGCCAAGATAAAAGTATGCTCCACTAGTGCTTTTCCGATCATCTATTGATCTAGCCCAATCGGCATCCGAATATCCTATAATATCAAGAGATGTGCCCATAGGATACCAAATTCCAAAATTTACTGTACCTTTCACATACGGGATGATCCTTTTAATTGCTTTTAGGTGAATTTCTTTTGGTGCAGATTGATAACGCGCACAAATACCAATACTGAAAGAAATATCTGGACGACTAGCCGTAAGGTAGAGAAGACTTCCGATCATGCTTCTGTACAATTTCTCGTCTACACTCTCTCCGTGAGATTCACTTCCTAGTCCCTTATTGCTAGTTCCCATAGAAGTCAGAAAGTCTTTAGAATCTTCCAATCCGAATTTCTTGATCAACTCCTTTGCATACTTGGATTGACAAAGATAAATTCCGTCTTCACATTGTTTAACCTGCAATCCAAGAAAATATGTAAGCTCACCCATCATGGACATCTCAAATTCACTTTCCATCGTTTCTGCGAATTTTGAAGCATCCTTGTTTGTTGTAGCACCAAACACAATGTCATCCACATAAATCTGTGCTACTATGAAGTTATCCTGAAAATGCTTCACAAAGAGTGTCCGATCGGCTCCCCCTCAAGTATAGCCCTTTTCCAAAAGATATTTCGTTAATCTTTCATACCATGCTGGCGGTGCTTGTTTTAGTCCATAAAAAGCATTTTTCAATCGAAAAATATGATTTGGAAGTTTATGATCAATGAAACCTTTCGGTTGAGCCACATAAACTTCTTCATTTAAATAACCATTTAAAAATGCGCTCTTTACATCCATTTGAAAAAGTTTGATTTTAAAATGACAAGCAATCGCGAATAAGATACGAATGGACTCGAGACGGGCAACCGGGGCGAATGTCTCATCAAAATCGATGCCCTCAACCTGTGAGTAACCCTGAGCAACCAAACGCGCTTTGTTCCTCACAATGGTACCATCTTCATTTTTCTTGTTCTTGAAAATTCATTTAGTACCAATGATGTTTTGTTGCTTAGGGGGCTTAGTCAATTCCCAAAACCTTGTTTCGTTCAAATTGATTAAGCTCTTCTTGCATCACTTCAATCTAATATTCATCTTGAAGAGCTTCATCAATATTTTTCGGTTCAATCATGGAGACATAGCATACAACTCCACATTCCAATTGTCTCCGACTTCGGACTCCTTCTTGAGGATCTCCAATGATGTTTGATTCAGGATGATCCTTGGAGATTCAAAGAGTTTGAGGTATAGGGGTACTCGGGGAAACATGTGATGAATCTTGTAAAGTGGATGGACTTGAAGTACCACGAGATGCATCAAGATTATCAGAAGACTTATCATGCACAGATGCAACATCATCAACAGTTAATTCATCATCAAGAGACATATCAAGAGTAGATTTATCAAAAGAAAAATGAGAAGCTTCATCTACTTTAACATTTATTGATTCAATCACCGTCTTAGATTCAAGATTGTATACTCTATATGCTCTACTATTGGTAGAATAACCAAGAAAAATTCTTTCGTCACTACGAGAGTTGAATTTCCCAAGATATTCACGGTCACGTAAAATGTAACAACGACTCCCGAAGATACGAAAATACTTGATATTCGGTTTTCTACTAAACCATAGTTCATATGGAGTATTTAAAGTACCCGGGCGCAAATAGATTCGATTGATCGCATAGACCACGGTGTTAATTGCTCCAGCCCAAAAATATAAAGAAAGTTTCCGGCTATGAAACATAACAGGCGCCATCTCCTGTACAACTCTATTTTTGCGCTCGACTATACAGTTCTGTTGCGTGTATAAGGTGCGGAGAATTCATGTTTTATACCGTTTGAAGAGCAAAAATCGATAATTTTTGAATTTATAAATTCTCCACCTCTATCACTGCGAACATGAACAATCTTTTCATTCTTCTCAATCATAATCCGATGACAAATATCATGAAAAGAATCGAAAGTATCCGCTTTCTCTTTCAAAAATGCAACCCATGAAAATCTAGATAAATCATCAACCATGAGAAATATGTACCATTTACCACCCAAGCTAGGTTGACGAGTTGGCCCCATTAAATCCATATGCAATAATTCAATGGTCGTTTTGTTCCTACATAGTTCAAATTCTTGTGAGTAGATCTAGTTTGTTTTTTCTTTTGACATCCACCGCACACAATGTTCTCTTTGAAGCTTAGTTTAGGAACACCTCTAACAACATTCTTGTGTGTAATCCTAGATAGTTCCTTAAAGTTCATGTGACCTAGTCTTTCATGCCAAAGAGCCTCGGTGTCAAGTGAAACTAGGTTACAATGTTCAATGGATTTATTAGGAACTACATAACAATTATTCTGTGATCTAACCCCTTTTAAAAAGAATGATTAGTTTAAATCAGTTACAAGACATTCTATTGCAGAAAAATTAACTTAGAAACCATCATCACACAATTGACTAATGCTTATGAGATTAGTCTTGAGGCCTTCAACGTATAAAATATTGTTCAAAACTGGGCCGTTTGGAATAGTGATTGTTCCTTTGCCAACTATTTTTGAAGATCTACCATCTCCGAAAACAACAAGTCCTCCGGAGGTTTTCTCAAAAGATTTAAAATAGGTTTTATCACCGGTCATGTGCCGTGAGCAACCACTATCCAAATACCAAGGCGAATTATCATATGCATGTAGTGATGTGTGAATAATAAGACAAGGGAAGAGTTCACCTTTGCGCACCCAAACCTTACGAGTATTGGAATACGTCAGCAATGATCGTGATTTTGAACTCCTTGGTGAATTCGTCTTGTTTGGTTGACCACCTTTCTTTGGTTTCCATGTCGATGTTGTCTTAGGGGGTGTACTACCATTGTTATTGACCTTTGGTTGATTTTCTTTTGATTTTTAGTTGGTGTTTTGATGGTAGTCGATGCATGATTCACTTGATTTGTTCGTTTTGCTCCATATTTGCATGAAGATCTTGTGTGCCCTTTTTCTCCACAACGATGGCATACCTTGTTTGACATTGAGTTCCATCGTGATGTAGAAGGTTTGTCAACATTGGGTAAAATGATTTTAGTCGGAGGAAGAGGAAAAACCGACTGGAGCAAGAACTTCGTTTCACTCGAACTTGGATCCTCACAAGTTCGATCATATCCAAGGCCCAATCTATTCGTTTGATCAAGACCAAGTAACTTATTCAATTTGGTTCGTCCCGATGAGAACCTTTTCAAATCTTTTTTGAGATGGAATATGGTCTTCGTCATCTCCAAATTTTCTTGACGTGCCTCGAAATAGAGCTTCAAGAAGTAATTAGCGTTTTCAACTAATTTGACATGTTCTTTTTCAAAATGCTCATTCTTCTCTTAAAGGGAATTGTTAATCTTAATCAAGTTGTCCCTTTCCTCTTCAAGAGTCATTGAGAGAGAAGTTGCTTTATTAGATTGATCTTCGAGATCCCACAACCTTCTCCTCAACTTCTTTTTAGGCTTTGCCAATTTCTTTGAATCCCGTAGGAATTTTTAGTAGGCGAGAGCAAAATCTTCACCTTCGGAATCACTTAGTTCATTATCCGACTCTGTTTGTTCATTCAAGGAGGAAATGGATAACGAACCAGAGGAAGTCGATGAAAAGCACACGAAGGGTGAAGTTGTGGATGCAAGAAATGTCGTGGCGTTCTTATCCTCATCACTGGAAGACGGCTCGTTAGAAGAAGAAGAGTCATACCACGTGACGGCTTGCATAGCCTTCTTCTTAGACGGATTCTTGCTGGGACACTCCGTTGATATATGACCAAAGCCTCTGCATTTGAAGCACTGAATTTGTCCCTCGGTGTTCTTCTTTTCCTTTGAAGAACCCTCTTGCTTTCTTGATTTTGAACTTGAAAATCCTTTGCATTTCTTGGATTTAAAGAAGGATGAAGATTTGCATGAATTTTCCTTTCTAAACTTTCGGCAAAATTTTCTAATCAAGAATGCAAGTTGTTTCTTGAAATCCTCCATTGATAGATTATCATCTGAATCTGAGGATGAATCTGTGTCTTCTTATTTTGTTGATTTCAATGCAATACCTGAAGATTTAGAAGAAGAGAAAGGCTTTCCAGAAGAATAGTTAGTAGGAAAAGTCATTTCATAAGTTTGAAGTGCACCAACTAATTCTTCTACTTTGATCTCGTCCGGGTATTTTACTGTTTCAATGGCTGCAACCTTAGGGCGAAATCTCTCGGAAAGTGTTCTCAAAATTTTTCTTACAACTTTAGATTCTGAGATTTTCTCTCCCAAGTTAGCACATGTATTTACGATATCTTACAATCGTGTATAATAATCTGTGAAGGTTTCATTTTATGCAATGTGAATTGAGTCAAATTTGCTCGTAAGCATCTGCAATTTTTGAACCTTCACCAAACTAGTACCCTCATGTGTAACTTGTAGAGTATCCCAGATTTCTTTCTCGGTCTCACTTGTCGAGACGCGAGAGAACTCAGTTTGTGACAAGACATTAAATAAAGCATTAATTCCCTTGCCATTGTAAGAAGATAATTATATTTCTTCCATTGACCACTTCGTCCTAGGTTTAAGGATTTGTGCATCAACGACAATTTCAATAGGATGTTTCCATCCGGTTTCGATTGATTGCCACACCCGTTCATCGATGGAAATTAAAAACGCTCTCATGCGTACTTTCCAATATGCATAATTGGTTCCATCAAAGAACGGAGGTCGATTGATGTTTCTACCCTCAACCATTGTTTACAACCCTATTCCCGCTCTGATACCAGTTGTGGGTTATGGGATCCAAGGATCTAAATAGGGACAAAATCACCTAGAGGGGGGGGGGGGTGAATAGGTGTAAACAATAAAACTCAGGAATCTTTGCGTAAAAATAACCCAATGCGAAAAATAAAAAATATACGCAAGATTTTACGTGGAAAACTCCATCACAGTAGTAAAAAACCACGGGACCGATCACACGGGAAATCTACTAAGATTAAACACGTACAAGGTGATATAACGCAACACCACGACTCAACCTTTTTCATACGCTTCGAGTAGATCTTCTCCGCAGTCCTCAACGCGCCTCGATCACACGATTTGCGTCCAACTTCGAATCCACGAAGTCCAACGTCGAATCCACGACGTCTAACCGAATCCACGGTTGTCATCAATTTGGCACGAGTCGATCACACGAACGCACCTCGCTCCGAATCCACGAAGTCGATAGCACCTTGAATCACAAGGCCACGCGAATCCACGCGCCGATGTTCCTTTCGAAAATCATTGTTTGTTTATTGGTGGTGATGATATTTGAATACTTAGATCATAGATAGACAAGGAAACACCATCTAAGTATTCATCGATTTGATTATTTAAAGAATAAAGAAATTGAAAACCCTAGAATCAAATCGATAAATAGAAGAAGAAAACCTAAAACATAATGTGTTTACCTTTTCTTCTCTATGTGTGGATTACCTTTGATTCCTTTTTGGAATACCCTAAAAGATGATATTAGGATCTATTTATAGGTTAGAAACCTTTTGGAAAGAGATAAAAATAAAAAACTGTCTTAACAGAATTTTTTCCACATGGCAGTCCGGACTGGAATAAGTCTGATCCGGACTGTCGTCATTGACAAAAAAATTTTCAGAAAAAAAGTTCGGGGTCCGGACTGGATGGTTCTGATCCGGACTGATTCATGGGATATAACAAAAACATAGTTCGGGGTCCGGACTGGATAGAGGTTGATCCGGACTGAAATTTCGCATGAACCAAATCATGTTCGGGGTCCGGACTAGATGTGCCTGATCCGGATCCAGAACATATAAAATGTCCAGTTTTTTATTTTTATTCAATGAAAATTATTCCAAGTGTTTCTAAACTATAAGAATGTATTCAAGTCACCAAAAATATTTAATTAAACGTACCTGATCATTTTGAATCCATTCTTCTTGATATTGATGTATGTGATTGACAATTCTTCAACTTCAATCTTCAAGACTCAAAACACTTCACGAAATACGCCAATACAAAAATCGTTAACAGGCACCAGTAAAGATGAGAGAGTTGATGGCACAGTTGTTGGAACTGATGGATAGAGGGTTGTTAGACCCAGTGTCTCACCTTGGGGAGCACCTTCATTATGGTGGAAGAGAAGATGGATCACTAGGCCTGTCAGCAAAGGTTTACTTGCAGCGACGCCCCTACTGTGGCCTTGGATGTGTGTTGATGCATGGTAGGGTTATCGCCTATGCTTCCGGCGGTTAAAGGATTATGAGAAAATTACCCTACGTATGATCTTGAGTTGGCGGCTTTACCAGCATTGTGAGATCTTCACCAACCACTAAAGCTTGAAGTATCTGCTCACCCAGATAGAGTTGAACCTAAGGCAGCGTCGGTGGTTAGAGTTACTGAGGGATTATAGTGTGAGCATTCAGTATCATCCCGGCAAGGCCAATTTAGTGGCAGATGCTTTGAGTAGGAGAGCAGTGCAGAGCTTAAGCCTGACGATCGCGCGACAGGCGCCGCTACTAGAGCAGATAAGACGATTAGGGCTAGAGGTTGTGTCTCTAGGGGTCTCTTTTAGATTGTAGCCTTCGTTGAGCAGCCCACTTGGATGGGCAGGATCTGAGAGTGACAGCCACAGCAGGAACAACTTCAACATTTCTCTCTATTTTTCACGTCTTTACGCCGAGGCTTCGCGAACGGGCCGAAAACTTCGAAAGGCTGCTCCAGAAACGGGAATGGTGTCGGAGCCTGTTCTTGTTTGATTGAGGTGAAAGCACTGGCCTTTCGGGATCTTCGAACTTTTCGCCGTTTTCGTCTGTTTTCTAAACTGAGAGTTAGGGGTTGATGATGTTCCTGATGTTGGGCTCCTTCCCTTCTTGGATGAGTTGGTATCGAGGGTGAGATTTTGGAGCGTGTTGCACTAGTTGCTCTTTTTCCCTCGCGATTTGTTGGAGTCCTCGTTGTTTTCCACGTCTCAGCTCAGAGGACATATGTTTTGGATCCCTCGCCCGTGATTGACTGGCTCCACTTGAGATCAGTGAGTGTCTGGAGTACGAGGGATGCCCGTTGCGAATTCTAGCTCGTGAGATGAGAGGATTGCGCAACAGGGCCATGTCGTACTTGTTGTTGTTGAGGAGCAATCGCGAGGAGCGAGCGGCGACTTAAGAGCTGGAGACGGTGTTGATGGATACCTACCTTTTTGTTTCGAGACTCCCGTTTGAGATATGTTCAGTTTCGAGGACGAAACTTTGTTTTAGTGGGGGAGGATGTGATGACCCGGATCTCCGTGAATGTTAGCAGCGTGGTCAGTGGCTTCTAGATGCCCATTATTGTGTGATGGAGGTGTTGTGCGCGAAACGGGCACGAGGAATGGACTTAGCACGAAAAATGGATCAAAATTACCTATTTGGACGCCTTCGTCGAGATTTAGAGGCGTGTGCGCGCAAAACGGATGCCAGAATCGGATTCAGCATGAAAAATTGATCAAAATCGCCTATTTGGATATTTTTTTCTAGATTCGGACGCCCTAAGACGGGAATCGGGTACCCGTTACTGTAGCTCGGGCAGCCGCGGGCGGGCGCCGGCGGCCGCGGACAAGCACGCGGGCAGGCGCAGGCGCACGAGCAGGCGGCGCCACGTGTCAGCGCGTGATTGGTGGAGCGACGCGGGCACGGATTGGATAAGGCGCGACACGTGGCGGCTTCCCATTGGCCGGCGCAGATCATGCTGTCGGGCGCCCATTGGATAAGGCAGGACACGTGGCGGCTTCTCATTGGTTGGCGGGGTTGACCGAGGGCGCGGGCGCGGATGAGCGACGTGTGGCGGCGATGGACGGTTGTGGTTGATCCGGGCGCTCGTCGCAGGGCATCTGTGAGAGGTTTCGGGCGCCCGAAAGTGCTCCCTGGACCCAAAAGTTTGGAAATTCCTGGGCAAATTCTGGGCTATAAAAGGGACTTCACCTCCACTATTTGAGAGGTTTTCGGACTTGGATTTTGGAGAGCTTTTACAGAGGGAGTCCACCTTCTTCCCCCTTTATCCTGGAGCATTTTTGGAGGACATTGGAGCTCCATCTTCATATTCTTTCTCAAGTTGGAGAGCTCCACCATTGTTGCTGTTTTCAGCCAACTCCGTCTCAGTTCAGTGCGAGACCTCTACAGAGCTAACCCCTTAGAGTTTTTGGCTGATTTTTGGTTTGGGATCTTCACGCGAGGTAGGCCTACAACTTTGATATTGATCACTCCTCCCAGATCTTGAGTTTTCTTAGAGTTTTTATGCCATCTCTGGAGCCTTCGTGCACATAACAGATTTTTGGATAGTTCATAGTATTTATGGATTTTCTCGATGATTTGTGCATGGATTTTGGAGTTCTTGGGCTTGTTTTGCATCTACTCTCGAAGAGGAACGCATTGAGACCTTTCTTGTTGGATTTGGAGTTTGTTTGCCTATGTAACATTATCGATCTTCGTAACCCTGTGACAGAGTTTGTAGTAGTTTTTGTTTTGGGTTTTATTTTGATGATTGAGCATTGGGATGCAGATTTCTTGGTGGTTTCTCAGTTATTTTCGGGATTTTAAAGTTTGAATATCTTCTTAATATTAAGGTGAGCAATTTCTCTTTTGATTTATGTAGAAAATTCCTTTTGGATTGGTCCATATACTTCATGGAAGTACATGCTGAATTTTGTATGTAATTTTTGGACAGCATTGTGATGTTGGTTAATTTGTTAATTAAGGAGAATTAAAGATGATTTTTTTAGGTTTTGGAGATGTTCATTTGACAAAGGACAACTTAGATTTACTGTTGGGAGCTTCAAATTCAGGTATTTAATGCTGAATATGCATTCTATTTATCATTTGAGTGATTGCTGAAATTCTGAGAAAATCTGCGCAGCGTGTGTTGTTTTCGTGATTGCACCCAATCCGACGGGGATTTTGGATGATTCTTGCTGCATTGGATTCTTAAGAGGCTGAGGATTAAGCACGCCGAATTTCAGCCAGATCGGACCTTGGATCGTCAAGTTTCAGGTGGGTTGGATTTCCTCTAAAACTAGCGGGCAGCTATCTAATTCTATCATGTAGTGGACATGCATGATAGAGTTGTGTTTCATGTATTGGTTGAGATGAATGCATGATAGAGTTAGTGATTTTTTTATTGCCCATGATGAATGTAAAATTGTGGAACCTTGACTAGCACCCCGTCATATGTTTGTATGTATTTAATCAAACTAGTAGAAAACTCTCACTTGGGTTAGTTTTTGTATTTCTAGCTTTCATACACATTCTTGCATGTTTTCCTCGACTTAGAGTTTCTCCTCGCCCGGGTAGTAGGCCGAGTGGTCGGGATAGTGTAGGACGCATTTTACGCTCGTGCCTGGGGGCCTAGTGGAGTCTGGTAGCTGAGGCTAGTTTCGTGCTAGTGTCGGGAGCCGTTTGGGTAGACGGTAGTCTCGGGTCGTCGAGTATTCTCCGACCAGTTTCATTGCCACTGTGTTCGTGGCGTTGTTGAGTTGTGATAGCAGGACCTTGAACCCAGAATATTTTTGGACACACATGATTTCAGTAAACCAAGGTTTTCTTCCCGAATTTCGAAGGGTCGCCGGAACCTGTTCTTGTTTGATTAAGGTGAAGGCATTAGCCCTTCGGGGTTTGGGAAATAAAACTTGTTTTTAACTGATTTTCTTAAAGAACTAAAATTTATTAAAATGAGTTTCCTCAAATCAAGATGGTTTTCTAAAAATGAACTACTTTTATCCTCATCTTGCGAGGGCTCGAGTGAAAATGGTTTTTAGTAATAAATATAATCTTTTTATATAAACTTCCTCACCCGAAGAGGATTCGAGTAATCTGGGTTCTAAGGGCTGTTTTCATCCTTGGGTCGAGAACTACGGGAGGCTATGCCTGGAGCCTGTTCTTGTTTGATTGGGGTTGTTGGTGCTAGTCTCTCGGAATTTCCGAACCCTTCGTTGTTGTCGGCTGTTGAGTACCTCCGGCCAGTCGATTTAGTGTGGTGAGTTGGGTGTTCTGTTTTGGGAGCCGTTTAGGTTGACGGTGGTCCTGGCTGTTGAGTACCTCCGGACAGTGGGTTAGAGTTGCGAGTTGAGTTTTGTCGATCTGTTTGATCGTGGATTTGGACTATAGCCTGCATGAGCCATATTGAGCTTGACAAAGATGCGCGAATACTTCCTCGGTGGGGTCGCTCCCCTCGAGTGCCGCTCCGGAGCTGGGCTTGTTACTTTGCTATCGCGACTTGTTGACGCAGTCCGTGTGGGACGCCCTACGTAATTTCAGTCCTCTGAAGATGTAATGGTAGTAGGTGTGTAACACCCCCGGAATTTGGATTAGTCCTCTATATAAATGATATAATAGGACTAAATCTCTAACCCGGCTATAGCATTTTGGATGGTAGCAAGATCCAAGAGGAACATGAGAGTTAAGCGTGCTAGAGCTAGAGTAGTTCTAGGATGGGTGACCCCCTGGGAAGTGGGGCGTCACAGTTGTAACACCCCCGGAATTTGGATTAGTCCTCTATATAAATGATATAATAGGACTAAATCTCTAACCCGGCTATAGCATTTTGGATGGTAGCAAGATCCAAGAGGAACATGAGAGTTAAGCGTGCTAGAGCTAGAGTAGTTCTAGGATGGGTGACCCCCTGGGAAGTGGGGCGTCACAGTTAGTATCAGAGCCATTCACCAGCCGGAAATGTGAGATGAGTCTCGGCTGAGCCAGGGTTATATAGCGGGTAGAGATACCACCTAATCTGTCACGCCCCGGGTGTAAACCAGAACCCGGGCCCGTCTACAGATCCGCCGTGCACCCGGTATTTCCCGCGTACACGAAGCGTCGGTAACCTGCTCAGATAGAAGAAATAATAATAAAAGAGTATAAAATCAGAGCTGAACTAAAAACTACAACATCTCAGACCAAAGCTGAAAATAAAGTACAGAACGACTGTAAATAAATACAAGTACTCTCCCAGCACACCACAAATATACAACCAGCTGGCTAACGCCAGACCCAAAAGAGAGTACAAAAGACTGTCTGAGAAGATAAGGGTACATCAAAAGTCCAGCTAGCTACTGTCGGGTGGACTCTCTATCTAGTCCACCATCCTCTTACCTCGATCAGTTGCTGACGACCCAGCAACTCCCGCAGAAGACTCTGCAAAACAAAGGGAGAAAAACAAAGAAAGGACGATGGGGGTAAGAACTACTATAAAAACAGTAGCCTCCCCTAGTGGGTAAAGCCTCAAAGGGAGAAAAACAAAGAAAGGACGATGGGGGTAAGAACTACTATAAAAACAGTAGCCTCCCCTAGTGGGTAAAGCCTCAACTCAGACAAGCCCACTAGGTCTACCAGAGGCAAAAGAGGAGAAAAGATGGTAAGCTATAAAGATAACTACAGATGAGAATGCTACCACAAGTATGCCTCTAAAATGCCGAGCTAAAAGAATAGCTAAAAGTATGCGTCAATACATGAATGCCTGCCTGAATAAACCCAATCGACAGACCAATAATCACTGGTACTGCCTGCTCTGCTGTCGAACTCCATATCTCAATCACGGGATACAGACCGACTTCGGACCGGTACGGTCGCATCCCAAAGTAAGTAACAGATCGGCATCGAACCGTCCGATCGCACACAAAAGTAACAGACTGGCATCGATCCGTCCAGTCGCACACTCCGGAGTGGCACTCGAGGGGAGCGACCCACACGAGTAAAGTTACTCAGTCATCAGTATCACAAGTATCTCTGTATCGAGTATCACTGTAGCAGGACTGGATCATGACAATGATCGAAGTGGGGAAAACCCCCCCCACTAAAGATAACTCGCTCCCCCAATCTAATGCAGCTCAATAAGTGGAAACTCCGTCCACTAAAGGAATCCTATCCCCAATCTGATGCATAAGTAAACATCCGGTCAACCGCCCAATGTCCGCGATTACCGCAATAACCCGAAACCCCAATCTGGTATGACACACTCACTCAACAAACCCGGCTACACTATCCTACATCCCTGCTCAACCCGAGCAATACCCCAAAGCCTCAAATGAAAGGAGAAAAGAATAATAAACAGGGTTTCTCCTAAGTCAATTCCAGCATGATAGTGTAGCAGAAAAAGTGGCCTATCTAGATGTCCATACAAGCATGCAAATGTCCTCATCTAGAATAGAAGGAAAAGCGTCCAACAATGCACTCACATATAATACATCATAAAGTCCCAATATACCAATCTGTTCACGTGGATAACATGATATAACAATGAACTCCAATACCAATATCTCAAAGTGATGATCCCTTCTTGCATAATACACTAAGTACTAACATATAACTGATCATGCTGTTCCAGATAAATAAACACTTTAACAGGAGTGATTATAGCATAATGATCATGCTCCAATACCATTGTCTCAATTCTATGGATAGGCTATCAATTAATTGGTCCCTGTTTGCATGCAAGGTTATCAATATTTGATCAACAATTTCTAACATCGGGTTATTATGATATTCCTAGTGAGCATACCAAAGGAGAGGGATACAACAACCACCCACCTGAAGTGCTGACTGTCCAAATCCCACAGCTGAAAATACTAAGTAAATCCAAATCTCCTACTCCAATGAGTCCAGCAACACCCGCAACTCTCCTGGGCACAATACAAAGTCCACAATTACACATAAGTTCCCAAAACTGCTCTTACAACCACATACAATTTCAGTCACAAAGATGCTTAATTTTAACCTGCTGAAAATGCCCAGAAAATTCCCAGAAAAATATCACAGCAATCCTCACGTCGATACCTTCGAAACGGCTGCTTGCACGCCCAAATCTGAGTTCGGTAAGTCAAGATATTAATTCGACAAAGTGGTACACTCAAAAGATTTCAGCACAAAAAGACTGTAGCATTGTACACAGAGAAACAGTGATTTTCACCTCTAATAAAATCTCAGAAAAATTCAAGAAAAATACGAGCGCGTTCCTTGTGATCTGTAGATGAAAAAGTTGTATAAGCTCGTTTCCGTCTGACACTCGTGCGCAAAGATATCGCCACAACAATCCACTGCTGTCCCAAAATTTCTCACAGAAAAAGAGTCACCAAGTTACCTCGGGATCCGAGCCAAGGAGTCAAAATAGAAATGCGTGATCAAAATGAAAGATGAAGCCCTACCTCTTATGAATCTGTCGGCGCAAGAATCGTCAAAAACAAATGTCGGAGTAGCCCAGGGGAGTCATCACACTGCCACTGCGACGAAGGAGGACATCGAAAAGGAAACGTCGCGCCACGCCGGAAAATTAGAAACCTCGCGAAGCGTGTCGCCGAAAAATCCGGGGTTCCACGGTTGGAAGCAGTACTTCAAGGAGAACAATCCTTCTTCAGCACTCGGGTGGAGCAGGGGCCTCGAAGTGGTGCAAAATCCCTTAAGAAGCGAACTCGGTAAGGATTTAAGCCAAAACAGAAAAAGAACAATTCAAAAATTCCCTCCATGTCCCCGTAACAGGGGACAGCCGTAGAAGGCCTCCCGTTGGCCGCCGCGTGTCCCACACGGGTCAACCCACGCGTCGTGCCGCCGTACGCCCGCGACAGCGGGGCATGGCGCCCCCGTCCGCGCACGCGGCCCGAGGCGCCAGCGTGCGCCTCCGTGCACCCGGCGCTGTGAGCCCGCCAATAGCGCAACGACACGCGTCCCTGGGCCGGTCCATACACCGGCCCAGAAACTCCCTGGACCGCGCGCCTGCACCCGATCAATCCGGAGACGCCACGTGGACCCCCGCCGGTCCACGCCTACGCGATGCACCCCGCCTTTCCCAAAGTACTCCGTGGACCCAGCCGCGTGCGTCGGCCAATCAGGGGCTGCCACGTGGCACCCCCGCCGGTCCACGGCTCCCCATGCACTAGAAAACCAATAAAACTTCCGGGTGTCCGTTTTTGGGCATCCGGACTCAGAAATTAGCAAACAAAAAGCCGTTTTCAAGCGTTTTTCCGCGCTGAATCCAAATCCAACATCCGATTGCCCTCAAACCTTTTCTAAAATTCGGCAAAAGCCGCCGAAGGCCAACCCAGCTAACAATAACACACATGGTCCATCTGTGGCATCCCTTGGATGTACTATGGACTAAACACACCATCAACAGGTGTTTGCACAGTGGATTCACGGGAAAAAGCTGCATGGGGTTCAGGGGTCCTACAAGGTGGGCGCAGGTTTGACTGGGCCCTTTTTGGGCAGTCATTACGATTGGGTCGATTGAGCACCTCGTGTTCGAGTGGTTGCATATTATCATCTGTTTCACCCTTTGAGCATCGTAGATAGAGCTATGATAGCTATAGATTTCTTTCCAGCTTATCCTTTTATTATTACAGTATTTCTGTTATCTATACCTCTAGTAGACTTAGTGGGCAGACCGTTGGGCATGGAGACGGTACCCACTGAGAACTACTGATTGACGTAGTTCTCACACCCTCTATTGGTGACGGTTTTGTAGAGACTTTTCCTTCCGTCCCTGCTCTAGCTGGCTCGACGGATCGAGGATAGGGAGTCGCGAGATAGATCCCTACCAATGTAGTTTATTTTGGTGAGATAAATGTACCATCCTGGATTGTGGGATTTTACTGTACACTGATATATTTTATTGTTTTAGTTTACATCCCTTTTTGGATTCATAGATGTTATATAGGAGGATTTTATCTGTACTATTCATGTGAATCAGATTATGTATTATTATTTTTGGGAGATGAATCTTGTACCTTTATTTTTTTCAGTTGTACAGTGGTTTGGACTTTTACTTTACAGCAGTTTATTTTTCGCTCTGATATCTGTATAGCTGTTAGTACTATCTTTTGCAACCTAGACGCTTCGCCTATGCGGGGTTTTCCGTATGGATGGCGGATCTGTTGACGAGCCCGGATCGCAGTTTCGACCCCGGGGCGTGACACCTAAACCTCCAAACCTACCGGGAGGTTGTGGATCGCGCCTTGATCGTGGAAAAAGGCGCGAAGATTACAAAGGAAGAGAGAGAAGCCCTTGATAGGGCGCGAGGTAAGAGAGCGGCAGTCGAGGGTGCAAGTCACAAGCCCAATTCGAGGAAGCTGACAAAGCACTCGAGGAGCCAGTCTGGAGGACACGGCTCATCTTCGCACCGAGGAGGACCCGACAGTTGGCGGCCGCCGCGTTGCGTGATTTGTGTTGGACCTCATGTGCCACCACAATACCTGCAGCGTGGAGGCAAGTGCTTTCTGTGTGGCCAGGAGGGCCACTTCCGATCTGAGTGCCCGCGAGGCCCATCACCTATACCTTCATCGGCATCAGCACCGACTACTTCGGGGCAAGGGACCCCACCCACCTACTTCCAGTCAGGACGACTACTAGTGTCACGGCAGTACGAGGGGCCACGATAGGCTCCCGAGAGGGCACATGTATGCGACCCAAGCAGAGGTGGCGTTAGTAGCAGAGGACGTCGTTGTTGCCGAGTATAGCTAAATGATTCCATAGCTATCTCACTTTGGTGTGGACAAGTCGATCTTGGTCCGGAGTTGAAAAGTCGAAATGACTTAGAAATAAACAACATCATAGAAATGGTAAGAAAAACAAACAAGTTATTTGGTTTCTTAGAAAAGTATGAATTTTTTTTTTTTTTAAAAAAAGTTTTAATGAAATTTTCTTTCTTTTTTTCTTTAATTTTTCGTTCGTTTGATTCTAAAAAGAATTAGTTATTTTCAAAAAAAAAACAATTTTATAAAAGATTAGTAATTTCTGATTTTTTTTTTCAGAAAATAAACACTAATCTCTTTTATAAAACTTATTATTTTTTTTTAAATTGTTTTTTTAAAAACAGAACGGATGAAAAACTAAAAAGACATATTTTTTATAAAAAAATATTTATCTCGAAAACATTTTTTTCCCCTACTTTTCGAACAAACGAACGTCTACAGAACCAAAATCGCCCTCCCCAAACACAGAGAAGAGAGAGAGAGCAGCAGCAGTTGCAAAAGAAGAAAATAAAATCAAAGCGAGCAGAGAGAGAAGAAGAGGGAGAGGGAAATCCCTCCGTCCGTCCTCCTTTGAGTTCGTCAGGTTCTAACCCCACGACGAAGGGAACTCCAAAATGATGTCGCCGAAGCCGCCCATCTCTGACGCCCGACCTGCTCGTTCCACCCCCCTCAGGCAATTTCCCGAGCATTTCCTTCCTGTTATTTCCTTCTCTCTCTTCTCTTCTATCTTAGAATCTGAAAACTAGTCATAATCGAATATCTGTTAAAATCTGAACACTATCCACTCATTGGCCACACAACGAAAAGCCATCGGCAAGATTTAGCACGTCAAATCCCATCACCGGTCATATGTAAAATTTATTTGATCTTAACTCATTTGGTATTCCCGAAAACTCTTTTCTGATATACCATTTTTACTCTGGTCAGAGAGTTCTTGAACTAAGTCTCATAAATCACATAGAACTATAACCTTTCTACTAAGGGGAGCAGATTCTGTTCAACACTCTCTCACTCCTACTGTAGACATGCCGTAGCCAATATGCACTACTGGAGATGATGGCTAATCTCCGAGACATTCTGCAGTCAAACTGAAACAACCCTATCAGTGGGTAGCCGAGGTGCCGCAAGTCAAAGAATCGAACACAACTTCAGCATTAAGAATGCCACTGACGAGTAAGTAGATTACCATGTGACTTCTCGTGTTGGTGACGCTCAGTACTCTTGTTCTTAACAACCATCTGCACTTTAGCTCCGGTATCTCCACACCGTAAACTTGAGATTCGGCTCTTAGAAGGAAGCTTCTAGTGCACCAATCTCAGTGGATGCACCACTGTCCCCTGTGGTGATCCATCGATCGGGACCCTTAAGGAATTAACCACTAATGACACATGCCCCAAATTCTCAACTCTTGAGAATACATGCCATCATCTTGTTAATCCTTGGACGAATCACGGACAAAAAATAACATGAATGTAATAAAAAACTCAATATATCTATATATATATATATATATATATATATTAAATAAATGTCCAGTGCAATCATACAACCACTAAAATAAAGTGCATTGTCCGATTGGCTACTAGGGCATACTACTAACACATCTATCATCTAAGAAGATATACAGTATCCAATCCGTGTGACTTTTACTTACCTTTTAGCCTTAACCTTTTGTTTCCAAATGTGGATATTATTATCTAATATACAAATGTTTGGGATGTTCGTTACTATAATTTCACAAGTATATCGTTGATAAGAGTTGCTTGTTAACACAATTATCTTTCATTATCATTCTTTGCGCAGGCCCACTCCTTTGCAGATAATTCATGTCATAGGCAATTTCATGAGGATATGGTCTGTTTACTCCTTGCACCACTATCTATCTGATAAAGGAGATTCAGTGGTAGCTTTTATTTTTAGTTGCCTGGTTCCATCCTGTGTCGTCTTCCTGGTACTGCAGAAGCCTTGGAAAGGCAGGCCCTTGCCGAACTCACAGGTTTCTCTCTGGCTCTTTTTCTATTTTGCTCTATACTCTTATATAGTGATATATTCCTTCTTTCATTTAGACCCATTCACATGTGCTAAACGGGCAAAAGTTTTTAGGTCATACCTACTGTGATCAATGGAGGAATAATGGCATTATACTACACTTTATGGGGAAAAGGCCTTCTTTCTTGTGGGCCACTTGTGTAAGTATACTTGCGAAAGTTATTCTTATCAAGAATATATATATTGTTGGTGGATTCACTGCCAATGTGACAGATGAGGCATAGACCTCCTAGCAGAATGATGAGTTCAAGTGCAGGATACATTAGAATAGTCAAACTCAGTATGTTTTATATTACTTTATAGTCAACTCCATCAAATTGGTTAACAAAACCTTTTCAATATTAGATTTTTTTTTTTCTAGGATATTAGTTTAATTGTGTTTAGGCATGCTTATGAGAGTTTGAATGTTTTGATGCTTGGCTTGGTTGGTGCTTCCATGTGAGAATTGCGAGAATTGCAAGAATTGCTTCCTTGTGAGAATTGCTGACTCAGCGAGGAGGCTGTCGCTTCCTTGCAGAAAGTCGCTATATTGCATGTTGCTTCTGTATTCCACACCATAAACCCATGTGTTCTGCCACTTTGTACATATTGACAAAGCTAATAATTCTCTTAGTTCTTTATCTTCTTTTATAGCAGGTGGTTGACTAAACTGCTCTTTACTCTGTATATTGAGATTTTAGTGCTCTAATGGCGGAGTATGCTGGTGCTGTTCTTGGAGTTCTCTCTACAGCATTGTATGGAAGGAGAGTCCGGATTTGGAAAAAGGTAAGTTGCTTGAAAATTTTGGAGAAAACATCTGCATTGTTTGTTGAAATTAGTTTTCTACAGCAATATTAATTAACATGTTGCCACATGCTGGCATGCTTCAACTAAGACGCTGCACTTTACACTCTGATAGTATCACGAAGATGTTTTGATTATTGCATATCTTTTTATGTTAGTCATTTCTATGTTAGGGTTAGTCATCTCTACAGAAATCAAGAAAGGACTTGGCTATTTTAACATGTATTAGGGTTTAATTGACAACATTATACCTTTTCTATATTTGATTCACTATATACATTCAAACATGGGCATGTGCTCATGGGTACCTTGCACAAAAACATGTGTGAACACGCATGTGCATACAAAAGCACATTTGTGACTGATTCGTACAAAAGTGCAAGTATGACTTGCTATTTACATTTTATTTCCTATTAAGATTTTACTTTCATTTTTGAATGTTCTTGATAATTGATGCTTCAGAAACCACAATTTTACCTTCCATGCTCGGAAAGTGACTTGTATAAGCTCTACTCTTCCATCACTAACCAGTAAACAGGGACGGTGATCATAATTGATAATTGTAACTGAAGTTTAGCTTAGCAACATCTGAATAGTTTTTCTGATTTTTTTCTGACTTTTATACAGTTTGGTGGACTTGCTGCAATGATGGCATCATATTATTTCTTATCAAATGGGTGGGCTATGAGATCATATTCACCATTCTGTATCCGAATTCGTTTATAATCTTGAGTGTTTTAATTTGTGAAACTAATGCATCACAAGTTATTTCTGCAGCCAAGCTGAATGCTATTCTAATATGTAGTTTTATGATATCATACCACTTGCATATGCTAGCTTGCTGTGGTGTCATTGGGAAACTTGACTTGATATAGCTAGCTTTGGGAGAGAACAGGTGGTTCAGGAAAAGCAACCTTTAGGAATGAAAGAGATGGTGGTGCCAATCTCTGCTGGCATTTTATCAGCTTTGAGAAGGGTGATAGCAAGACGTATTTCTCTGAAGGTTTTTTTTATTTTTTTCCCTTTCCAATATACTGTTTGTTCTTGAAGAATTGATCATTCCATCTTTCCTAGTAATTTCTGCTGTGGTCTAACAAGTCAACTTGCATACTAGTTGCTAACTAGTTCCATTGTCTACCTGCAGAATCAGCTCAAAAGGCGACTTCATGCGTTAACTGTTGCTTCAGCTACATGCTTTCTTTTTCCTGTTGCCATGTGGGATACAATCTTAGTGAGTATAGGTTAACAACACATCTTTGTACACAAAAAAATTGGTTTCTTTAATATTTATCTATGGCCTGCAAGCTCTCATGCCATAGATTTTTCCCTTTTTATTTACTAGGGGCAGAGAAGTTCATGTTTGTTGTTTGCTGATTGAGTGCAGGGGTCAACATCCGATAGCATAATTAAGTTTCAGTTTCCAAGCTGGGCTTATTTGAGCACAATCGTTTTTGGAATTATCTTTATATACTATATTGACAATGTTGCAGAGGAAAGGTATGTTGTTGCAAATTCTTAATTCAAATGATTAACAACCTCAGGGTGCTAAGTGTTTGCATTCAGATTTTTCATTTTTCTTTTATGTCCACTCTTTATGCTTTCATTTTGTGAAAATATAGCATTGCATACTGATCAGTGGCCAGTTTCTGAAAAAATAGAGACGAAAGAGATCCACTGCTGGTGATCATTTTATTTTATTATAAAAAAACAAAACCAGTAGTTGCTTATTTCTGCCTTATAAATCAACTTATCACCATTTTGCTTTTCAGCAATGGGAAAATTTTTATTTTGGTACTGCACGTGATAATGACTTTTAACTGTTTTAATTATTATTTGCATGCATGGTCCTTGTACTTTCCCCTATATAGGTTTTGTTTCACTAGGTAAATAGCAGGAAGCACTGAAATGTACGAGAAACTCCAATATGCAACTAAGAAATGTGAAAAAGTATAGTTAACAGAATATAGTCCATTATTATGATGAATGGCTAATCATTACAGTACATTAAGACTTTCTCGAATAAAATAAGTTTGCTAATTAGTTGAGAAATAAATACAGAAGAAATGGGGAAATATGTGGGATTTGGCACAGAACTAATGGCCACACTGAGAAAGTAACCTTTCTAACTGGAACCAAAATCATTTAAAGGGCATTGTCCAGTAATCTCTCCAACTAGAACCAAAATCGTAAAAGGGCATCTCTAGGAAACCTGTAAAATCAAGAAATTTTGTTTGGTCTTTGCCTTGTTTTTTGATTTTCTGTTAATTATTTTCTTTTGCAGTTCTTAGAATTTAGATGTTTTGGGGCTTTAACTTCTATGGGATTCGCTTGCAGATTGCACCTTGTTTTCTCTTCTCCAAGGCACTTAATGGTTTCAGGAGGATGCATCATATTAATGGAGATATTCTATCAAATGGATTTCTCTTTACTAGGTTTTCTGCTTTGCTCCATAATTTTGGGATTTGGTATGTCTTGTTTTCTCCACTTTATGTCATTTTAGATAGTTTAAAGTCTAAACATATGTTGTGGACATTAGTGATACATATTTTGCTTCTTTTATTAATCTACATTTAAACTAATTTCTAAACTTATATTTTTCTAAATTCAAAATGATGTTGTTCATATTGTCTTATTGAAGTGTTTGAATCGCATACTAATGAATGTAGTCCTTTTGTAGTATTATAAAGGAGCATCCTCGCTGTTTGTCTACAATTAGCTAATTGATGAAATATGATGTTTTATAATGAGCCAATCTACTATCATAAGAGCTCAATAGAAAGCTACTAAATGCAAGGATTTAAGTGCCCATCGACACGGGTCGTATCTACCGTGCTGTATCATGCCAACAAAATATCGGCACGATAAAGCTTCCGTGCTGATGGCACAGCTCAAAACTCCATTTTCTTTAAATTAGTAATTAATTTTCTCAATAAAGTTCAAAGTTTGATAAAGATACATAATAAGCGATTAGAATAATTTTTTGCTAAAGAAAATAAATATTTCATGCCATTATGTGTTGGCACATGTATTTTTTGTGACGTGCACACATTGGCACGGCCCGGCACGCACCGTGCCGTACCGTGCCAGCAAGTTTTCGGCACGATCCCGTGCCATAACACTTAAATCCTTGACTAAATGTTATGTAGTACCTCTAAGTGGCGATTTCTCATGGTAGTCCATTCAAATCTTGAAAACCACCTTGGATTTGAGCTCTCTAAAGATAAGAGATAGGGTTTGCTTGACTAGGTTGTAGGGTATAGTTTGGTTGAAGAAATGCCGTGGCTAGTAGTGTGGTGCCGGAAAAGAAAAGGTTATATATTGTTTGGCTAATTTTGCCATACAAGTATTGTTTTGTCATGCCTCGTGGTCCTTTTTTTAATCAGAACAGCGAAAAAAAACGTTTATATATTTTTTTAAAATCAAAACCAAAGGCTGCCCTGAAGCGCGCACAGACCCGCCACATGGACAGAGTCTCCTTTGTACAAACGGACAGAGTTTTCTCTGTACATGCTCGACATAGAAACCAAAGAACAATCTCAACCAACACAATCAACCACAACAAAAACGACAATAACAACAACGAGGATGTACATAAAAACCGAACTACATGGAGAACACTAGAAATGCTAAACCACCTCTACATACATATGATAACTAAATAATAGAAGGAAACTAAAGTAGAAGGTAATAGGAACACAATGCTACTGCATCGGGGACACGTCTATTTAATTGCACCCTCACGCAGTCCTGAACCTCACCTCCAATGACACCTGTAAAAAACAGTGGGGGTGAGAAACATATAAATATGTTTTCCAATGCGGGCAACACGCTGCTGAGGGCAAACCAAATTCACTGGTCAACAAGAGAGAGCTATAAGATAGATATGATAGATATAAACAAATATAACCAGTACTGTAGCAAAAGGTAAAACAAGAAAGGAAGTAAACAACTGCATAACAGGAAATGTACCTATTGTAGTAAAGACAAACAACCATGTGTATGCATCAAGCAAACGAACCGTTCAATAACCAAATCCTATCTGAAACTGCCTTGTTGGTCCAGAGACCTCAGGCAAAGCCACATCTCTGCTCAGTCACTGGGCATATAACCCCCACTGCAAAAGATACCACATTTGGCTCACGGGTTGGAAGTACGATCACTTTTTCGGCCCCACTGCAAAAGATACCACATTTGGCTCACGGGTTGGAAGTACGATCACTTTTTCGGAAAAGAACACCGCCGCGATGGCCAAACTGCTGGTGTACATGAAATGCTTCATGAGTTGTGGCGATCGATGCTATATGCTTAACAGCCAAACCGTCGACAATTAGCCAAGAGAGACATAGAATATCCACCGACCAATGATGTCGTATAATTGAGTAACGGGCCGAGTAGGTCAACTTGTGTCATATAATCAAGTAACCGACTGAGTAGGTCAACAGGTAACATAAAATCAACTAATCAACTGAGTAAGTCAACAGGTATCATAAAATCATGTAACTGACCAAGTAGGTCAACACGTGTCATAATATCAAGAAACCGACCGAATAGGTCAACAAGTGATATATAATCAAGTAACTAATAAAGTAGGTCAACAGGTGACATATAATCAAGTAACTGACCGATAAGATCAACATCTACTAAGTAGTCATGTGTCATCCAATTCCTACTCTACATGTCATATGCCCAATACGATAAGGTAAATAGAAGATAATCATGAAGCGCATGAAAAGGAGTACAACAGTAAGCCGCCATGTAGGGTAACTAAGCATGTACAAAGTCGTTAATAATCTATATAAGCCGCTCTACCGGCCAATG
Source organism: Tillandsia leiboldiana (assembly GCA_029204045.2). Classification (NCBI taxonomy): domain Eukaryota; kingdom Viridiplantae; phylum Streptophyta; class Magnoliopsida; order Poales; family Bromeliaceae; genus Tillandsia; species Tillandsia leiboldiana. Next base: position 17,751,067 of record CM055077.1, on the reverse strand, counting down.
ATCATTCACAACATGATATAACGATGCATAAGGCCAAGAGGTAGATCAAGAAGCAATGATAGTAATGAAGCTGGTTAAAATCAATCTACTCAAGATGATTCATGATAGAAGCATGATAGAATAATCGAGTAGAATATCTGTCACGCCCCGAGCCCATAGCGGAAGCCCTCGGGCACGCAACAAACCCGCCACGTGTGCGAGGACGCACCCCACACACGCGATGCGTCGAAACTACCCTGCAAAAGAACTATAATCTATAGCTAAATATGTATCAGAGCGAAAAAGTAAAAGTATACTAGCATCTATCATTGTACAAAAATACATACAAGATCCGTCTCTCAAAAAGAAATAAATACAAGTAAAGGGCCTTAGCCTAGCCAGTTCCGAAGTACAGTGCACAAAACTAAACTACCAATAGGGTGGACTACCTCTATCAAAATATGCTGGGTAGAGGCTGCTATCTACGGTGCAACCCTCTTACCTCGGTCCGAAGCTGGCTTGGATGGCCTTGAAAAGTAGACCACAACCGGGCGTGAGAACTATAAAACAGTAGTTCCCAGTGGGTATGGTCGGCGACAACAACGACCTACCCACTAGGTCTACCAGAGGTAAGATAGAGAAACAACAAATATAAGCGAGTAACTGAGCATAACCGAAAATAAAATAAAATACAATACCACACTATCATGCCTCTACATCAAAACCTAAAGCATCCCTACCTAAACCCAAACGCAAAAGAAAAACCAATACTAGCCGTCCCAACGGTACACCGGACCAAATCCTAAACTTACCGTCTCAACAGTCCGGTCAAGCCTGCGCTGCCTACAAATAGGCCACTGTCCATCTCTTCCTACTGTCCGGGTTGCACCCCAGATGGTGGCCCGTCAACAGTAGACGCCACCCTACCCTCCTAACACCAATTATCCGGCCCCTGTGCCGATAAATCTCTCCTAAAGCTCGAAGTGGCATGCAGGCTATGATCAACGGTGACTCCTCAGATCACCGACGACATAAGACACAACCCAAGGTCAACTCACGCATCCCCAACACGAAAGTACCGCACGTCTCGAAACCTGTGCCCTTGGCACACACAACCACGCGCACTAGCCCACGGCTCACGAAACCTCAAGATAAAGCAACTACTACGTCAACATGACGTGGTACAAATATCACTATCAAAGTACCCCCTATCTCTAACAACCAACAACACAACCGAAGGGTCAACTCCGATCGACAACATGGTTCTCCCGACAAGCAGACTAACCCAAACCTGCTATAAAAATAACATCTATCCGGACACACGTGCAATCCGAAATCCTCGTACGTCCACACTAAAACACAACACTTTAGACCACTAACAAGGGGCCCTCGATGACAGATAAATCCAACATGCTATAAAAACGCCTATCTTGAAATCCGCTCACCCAAAAGATCCCTAAAAGTTCACTAGCAATAAAATAAAAAAATATTCTAGACCCCATGCCCCAAACAGTGTAAGAATAGGTAAATCATGCATTTTCTATAACTAAAAGCAATATTAAAACAGATAAAATCTCTATATCTAACATGCAGACATAAGAGGCACTTCGCCATTTTCGGCGACACGGAACCCACCTGGAAAGCAATTCCTGGCAGAATTCGGTCGGCGGAAGAATTGTATGCCTAACGATGATCACCACGCCCAACGGCACAACCCGAATATCCCGGTGGCACCCCGCATAGCAAAATGGCACAGAAACTACGACCCTAACAGTTAAAAGGCACAGAGTTCAAAATCCAAAACTCTAACGGGATACTCCTATAACAACCCCAAAACAGTATCGAAAAACACAGCGAAAATCAATAAAATAAAAGAAACTTACCCCGACGTCAACGTGCCGTCGAAACTCATGCGCGTGCGTCCGTTCGGCTCCTCGGAACGCTCCGTGCGCACTTCACGGCACTCCCGGCGAGCTCGTGGCTCTTCTCTTTCTCTCCCCCGCGCTGCCTCTCTCTCTCTAAAACCCCTGGTTCGAGAAGAAGAAGAAAAGAGAGAAAAAGGAGGTCCCTGCGCGTTTAAATAGCCTAAAACCGTGAGATTCGGGCGCCCGAAATCATATTTCTTCGGGCTGCTACAGTAGGCGCCTCGGGTGCCCGCGCTCACGCGCCGGCGGCCAACCCGGGCATGCCACGTGTCCCGCACCAACGCCGCCATGTGGTTGCTCCACGCCGCGCCTTCCCGCTTCCCCGTATGCTCGCCTCGGTCGCCGCGCCGCCTCGTGAAGCGTGCCCACCAACCGCCTGTCCCACTCTCTTTCTTTCTTCCTCTCTCTCTCTCTCTCTAAAGACTCCCAAAATGCACCCCGAGCTCTATTTTTCGTACCGATTTGCGCTAAAATGGTCCCGGCTCGGTCACTCCCTCAATATGCAAAATGACCAATCTGACTGTGACTTTGCAATTTGCAAAAGTCTAGTACCTTACAATGTCATTTTGCCGACTTCGAATCGATGCACCTACCTATACACCAAATACACCTGAGTTTGCGACAACGCCAATGCCTCTAGGTGTCAAAAGAATTTAGACATAAATACTAAGTGTCAATATAAACCACTGTGTCCACTAAACCAACCGACACATCTATACTGCACCGAAGTGCACCACAACATACTCGAAACGCCGATTTCACAAACCGACTTCTGAAACTAGACCAACCTCTGAGCCGACTCTACAAGAGTCCAACTAGTTCCCAACATCAAACTGACAATAACCTGCGACATTAAGTTGCCAATTACATGAACCGATGCGATTAGAACATCAGTTTCTTTAACCGATTTTCGAATCTCGCCCTAACCGTCATCTAACCCACCGAAACCTCTAACTAACTCGGAGTGTTTCGAGACATGCCATAGGTCTCCTTAGATCATTCGTTGTCCCAAAACACACCAATTTAGGTATTGGAATAGTCGCACACGGTGTGTGCACCAACAGAGGCCCTAGCCCCAAACTAGACCTTTACGGGTCCCAACGTATGCAGATTTTGGTACAGAAATCAGCAGAAGGTAGAAACACTCACGTTGTTGATTTCAACTAGCGAGAGCCCTCTGAAACACATCCCATAAGTTATGGTGTCCAAGTGCACAATTAGTGCACCGAAACTACGGAGTTTTTGCTAGACAAGTCCTGAAATTGCCAATTTCGGGAACGGGATCACACATGACTACAAGATCACTCTCGAGGGTCATTCACACTCGGAAAGTGACTACAACAGAGCTCCGGCTAGCAACAAGCATCGCTGCAAACTCCCAACCCAACGGTTAGGCAAAAAAGGCCCAACATAGCATTCCAAACATCGTTTTGGTGTCGGAATCATGCGCACGCCCTGTGTTCAGCCCAAGGATGGCTCCACAACCACAACACCCACACCAAAGTGACCCAAAGTTACTTTACTCACTAATTGATATGATCGGGTCATCGGTTCCTTTTATTGATTCCCGAAGTTCGCTTAAACTCACGAAACTCATCGAAAACACTTCCGCAACCCACGAAGTGTCCCGAGGGATGCTATCCATCTCCATAGTCTAACTGCTGACTTGAAACACATCAATTTAGGTGCTGGGGCAGCTGCACACAAAGTGCAAACCGAAAGGGACTTCAGTATCGAAAACATAGCCATTTTAGGCTCGGAAGTGCCACTTTCGGCATCAGAACCCACCACGACTCCTTCGTTGTCATTGGATACAACAAACAACGAGCATCGACCAGCCAAGAAGGCTTGGCAGCGACAAAAGGTATTTACAATCACTTTTTGCGAATTTCAAGCCGAACCGCAAATTATCGATCAACTTTGCCGATAATCGCACCAGAAACTCGTTTGAGCTACAAAATGACTTTCGGACCTAGGACTTTCAGTTCAAATGTCGAGCGTAGGTGTTTCATGCTGCCCGAGGCAGCCAATTAAGCATAACTATGTTAAAGACCCTAGAACATCCATTAATCGCATAATTAATGTATGAAATTAGTGTTCAGGCTTGTTACCATCGATTCTGCGATTTGGAATCTGACCAGTTGCATTGTTTGAAGGGTGTCGACATCCTGTATACCATGCTCGCTGTCCGGAGTGCAAACGATAGCCGAGGAGAGCGTTGGAGCAAACTTTCCTTCAAGTTTCAAGGTCTCTGGGAGCGGTGTTATCACTTTAGCGATCGAGGGCTGATCCGATCACAGCGAAGGGGAGCACAACGATGTACGTGCACCCAGGAGGGCCGTGCTCCACTGCTGGAGGGTCGCCGGCGACAAGGTTAGCCAGATTAGGAGGTTTGGCCAAAACTAGCCCTAGCTCGTAGCAACCAGGGGCAGCAGGGGTCTACACAGGCTCTGGGTTGCCAGGGGCGGCACGCATCGGCCGAGGGAGGTTGTGGCCGACGAGAGGAGGACTGGGGAGGCAGCAGCCGATGACGGGGAGCGGTGGCGGCAGATCGAGAGTCGTGGCCAAGAACTCTTCAACTCGGGTCCAACTTGGGAACCTGAGCTCGGGGTAGGAAGGAGGTGACGGGGCAAGCCGGAGGGAGCTCGTCGGCGCGTTAGAAGGCCAACGGTGATGTCTTGAGGCGGCGCGGCCGAGGACGAAGGCTGCGGGGTTGAGAGAGATCTTGAGGGAGATGGAGAAATAGATGGAAATCTGGGTTGGGTCGGGGCTCTGATGGCCAGAGCAGACTTGCTGGAGGAGTGGGAGGTGCCGATGATGGTTGGCTGGCGGCTAAGGGAGGGGAGAAGAGGAGAGGGGAAAAGGGTTTCTCAAACCGTAGATCACAATTTACATAGATTGGGTAAAATTGCATTTTTATCCCTCAAACTTAGAATTCCGTACTAAAAACCCCACTAAAAACCCCCCACCGCTTGTAATTTGCACAGTAACACGTCCCCATAAAATTTTGTGCAATTTGACACATAATATATCACGCTTTTTGCAAAAAAACCCTCGTTGTCTCGGTTACCTCTTATTGTTTTTCTCTTTAAATTGCACTTTTACCGCGCAAAATTGCAAAACGGTCCCTTCAATGACTTTCGACATTGCCAGACCTTGGGAGTGGCGATTTTGTTTCACAGAAAGCTGTCCAATTTAGCAGAAATGACCAACCCTGTTCGAAAATTATTTTAAAATCTCGGTTTAAAAACTCGGTTTCTATATGTTAACTGTAGAAAGTTTTTTGGCAAAACTTCCCACTGAAAAGCTACCATCTGCTATGCAATGTAGAAAAAAAAAAAAAAATAAATAGAAATTAAGGGTAAATATGAAGACCACCTCAACTATAAACCATCTTGAAATAGGCCCTTGAACTTTTTTTTCTTTTGATTGATGCCCCCTTAGTTTTCATTTAATTTTGGGCTTAATTTCAACAATCTCTTTGCACTTTAGCCTGCATTTCTATTGCCTCTTGGCATAAAAAGTTGCATCGATTTTACCTGCAATTTGCCACTATCTCAATAGGCCCAAAATTTTAGATGATTGTTAAATTCGGATGCAGAACTATGTTAAAATGTGTGGACAGATAATAATGGTAATATTTAATGGAGTACAATCACATAAACTGAGTAATTATCTTATAAATTGCTAGTTACTTTGGTCGATTGAATTGGAGATTTCATTAAATAATCAATAATATATCTTGACCAAAAAGACAAATCATGAGTGTGTTAATTAGAAGAAATAAAGTTTAGAGTCCTATTTTTTCCTCTGTTTCTTACTATTCCAGAGTAAAATTCCAGAGTACAAAAATATAGTTTTGAAAATCTTGGTATTCAAAGGTTCATAAAGGACTTTAAAATTTTGCTCCTAGGATTGAAGAAGACATTATACAAAGACTGTCAAGACTTCTATTTATGCAACTAAAAAGGTAAATTGTACATTAGCCCATAAACATTGCATTAGGAAGCCGGTTTTCCAATCCTAATCCTTCTATCAGCTTTCATTTGCCAGAGAGACAAAAATCTGATGTGGTATGCAGAGTCATTGTTTCTACAGCCATCAATTATGGCTAAAGTAGGGAAATTCCTGCTAGAGAAACTCTAAATTGCATATTAACTTGCTTGCAGGTAATTAATGGGGCACGTAACCTGGAATTTTTTAGGATTCTATGGCAGGAGTTTTCATGCTTGCTCATAATGAATGGGTTTAGAAATAGTGATTTGGCATGGTGCATTAGATTTCCGTCTCTCTGAACAATGGAAACTGACAGCAGGACTAAGATTGGAATAACTTGATAGTTTGAACCCTTGATGCAATAAATTGAGGTTTAGGGACCAACTTGAAATACAAGCAAAAGTTTAAGGACAAATAGTGTAATCTAGCCTCATCAGATGTGTGTATGTCAGTAATACAGGTTAGACAATTCTTTTCTGTTTTTGGCTGGTTGCAAAAGATGAGCTTTGCGTACATGGTACTGTTTGGGGCCTAAAATCAAGAGGAATGTTTAGGTAACTATTCCTTTTTTATCATTTGTGTTTGTGCACGTACAGAGAGAGGATAGGCATTCCATGGTCTAGATTTTACTGTTAGAGATACTTCGCACTTAGTATGAAAGGTTTCACACAAAGACCTGGCCATAATTTTTCCACGTTTCTGCTCTAGTTACAGTTTGAGTCCATCATTCGCATACAGCACCAATAAGGACATCAGAGTTCAATTACTGGGTTGCACTTACACTTCATTTATCTTGAGATCAACGCCAATTTAAGAGATAAGCTATACAATTTTTCTCTACAAGTCATTGTTTAATATTTGTTGAATCACTGCATCATGACGAAACAAGCCCGTTCTCTTACTATACAAAACTATCACTGAAAATTATACTTTCCATTTTCAGCTACCTTCTTAATTGCAAGCTTATCTGGCTTCTTAGGCTGGTTGAATCATTTCACACAGATTAGTAGTATCATGCTTAATTCATTGACGCTACACTGATTTATGAATCTTTTTGTTTCTTACACAAACTGATTTTCCTGACTTTTCATTTTATGTTCACATCTGAAGTTATTTTATGATTTTGCATTCTCATTTGTTAAAGATATATCGAGGGCTGTCAATGAGCCAAACATGAGCAAGCTCGGGCCAGCTCGTGATCGGCTCGAAACTAATTCTAGCCGGCTCGTGTTCGGCTCGATTGTCAACGTGCCGAACATGAGCAAGGTAGGGCTAGCTCGAGATCGGCTCGAAAATAATTCGAGCCGGCTCAAACAAAAATGAGCTGGGATAATCCAGCCCATTTTCAGGTTGAAATTAATTCAAGTTGGCTCGAAAATATTCAAGCCAGCTTGAATTAAACTTTAATAAAATATTAATATTACTTATAGTTAGTATTGTTATGCTTAATTTTTCCTTTTAGTATTATTAGTTAGTATTAAAATTTAAAAATCATGCTAAGAAAAAATAAAAACTTAAAAATAATATTCATATTTTCTACATATCAATCTAAAAGTAATATTTATATATATTACTTATTAATTTTGGAGCTATATCGAGCCAAAAACGAGTGAGCTGGGATCAACTCGTGTTCAGCTCGTTTATTTTCGAGCTAAAAAAGTTAGCTTGTGATTAACTCGCTTATTAAATGAGCGAGCTGAGTTCGAGCCAATTTCGAGTTGAATGCTTGTTGGCTCGCGAACAACAAAGTCGGATTGACAACCCTAGATATATCCAAAGATTGTATTTCTGAAAAGTAATTTTGTTAATAAAGTTTCATGTATTTGGTAATGATTTATCTGACCACTTTGTAGGCATTTTTGAAGCAACTTCCCTTGAGCTTTCAAAAACAAGTCCTTCGCAGTCTCAAGAAATATCAGATGGGACATTTTACAACCACTTGCCAGTATCTGCAAGCTGATGATTGTAAGTGGAGAGATTGTTATAATATTCTAGTTCACATCACACATTTAAATTATCCTTTTTGGTTTATAGTATGAATTACTGTATCTAGTCAATATATCCTTCTAATAAGCTGGTATGTGAAAGGCTATTGCACAGCTGTGAAGCCGCGACAGCTGGGTCTTGCAAGTGTGTTTAGTCCTAAAGTTCTACTCCCCATATTTTTCACATTATGTGGTTTCTTTTGAGACCTAAACCTGCAAGCATGGTTACTTGTACTTGACCAGAGTGTTACCCAGATAATGTCGTGTTGCTAGATCATCAGGCGGACTAGTGGTGGGTCTATCAGTCGAACCGCTGGTTTGATATTCAACATATAACAAATAGAGGAATATATAAATAAAGACTTATAGTTGAAAATAAGTAAGATAATGTCTAATCTACATATTTTATTTTATTTATATAAAAGATCATTAGAATATTTAGGACTCTGAACTTAAATGAAGAACTACTTCTAATTTGAGAAACATGAGTTGACGACTTGATGTTCAGTTCGAAGGACTGAAGTGCAGAAGTAAGGGCGCATGCTGAGTCCTTATTGGCATGAGCATGGACTCAATGCTGTGCCGAGTATGGGTACGGCTGTGTGCCGATGGGCATGGAAAGCCACCAATTGACACACACAGGCACACTTTGGCACAGGTTTATTTGGCCTTTTTGATCAAAAGAAGCCTTTTAAGGTCGTTTCTTGGGTATGGGCAGAAAATATAATTCTTGACTCTATGCATTGTTTCTTTTGATTTATTGGCAGCAGCTGGCTACATACTTTTAATACCCAAAAATCCACATTTGAAGTGAATACCATAATGCAATCCATATGAAGTTAATAAGTAAATACATCAATAATGAGGTCCGTATAATTTGTACCATGATGGGTTTTTAATTTGATGAGCGGATCAAGTGTATCTACTTACTCTTTCATTCTTTTTGATATATTTTTTCCAAAGGAAACCAATAGAAAATTTGGATTTTTAATTCTTCAAAGAGGAAGGAGGAGAGAGCACGAGAAATAGAGACAAAGACTTCCTCCTATTTCTTCTACCCTAGAAATTTGGAGAAAATAGAAAAAAATGGTATGTCTGTTATTGGTACGGTGTACAATGCACTTGGCATATCAAAATGTCTCACTCGAAATGGCTACCAGCATCGAGGTACAGTACATGCTCATAAGTCATGAATACGGTATGACATGCTAGATACGCTTTGATGTACCTGATAGTTGATTTCTTGGTCGCTTTTCTACTAGAGGATGGGGTATCAAATCTTACTAAATTGAACTTTTTCCTTTTTTTTTTTGATCTTTTGAACTTCAACAAGTGAGGTGTTGGGACTATGACAAGATAGGAGCACGCGCATAGCCTGGTTCACCTAGGCAGCTAGCCTATTCAGGACAACTAGTTAACCGGTCAAATCACTAGTTTAATAGAATTTTAGTTGTTCAAATATATTTCTAGTCTGAAAATAAAATCAAATTGGTTAGGCGCCTGTTTCATTGGGGTCCAACCACCTAATCTTTTTTAGGTCACATAGCAATGGTGGCAAACCTCGACTTCTTGCAGAACTAAGAAATACGTATGAACAACTCATCTAGATAAAAGTAACTTTTGTATGGAAAGTTATAATAGGTGTCAGTTTTTTAAGTTTCACCCATGGTTTCAAGTGCCGCCCGTGCCGCTGCGGCACGGGCGGCACGTACCGTGCCCCAATATGGGGGCACGGTACAGAGGGGGTGCCACAGCACCCCCCCAAGCCGCGATACCCACGAGGGTATCGCGCGAGACAGCGCGATACCCTCGTGGGTATCGCGTGGCACGTTCCGCCCGTGCCGTTTTTTTTTTTTTCCTTTTTTTTTGTTTTTTTTTTTTATGCCGCCCCCTCCTTCCTGTTCCTCTCTCTTTCTCTCTCTCTCTCTCTCTCTCTCTCACTCACTCAAAGTAGTTTTGATTGTTTTTTTTTTTGAGTTTTTTTTTTTTGAAGATTTATTTATTTATTTATTTGGTGGGTTTTGTGTTTCTCATCTTTTTCTTTTTTTTTTTTGGTAGATTTTTTTTTTTTTGATAAGTCCTTATGTTCTTCATTCGATTTTTTTTTTGTGATTTTTTTTTTGGGAATTGGCCTTTGTATCCCCACGTAGTTTTTTTTTATTTGAATATTTTTAGTTTGTAAAGTTTTTTTTAAAAAATATATAAAATTAGATAATTTTTTATCTGTTGTTTATAAAATGTTGAAATAGATATACTTGATTTAATTATTATATAGTTAAATTTTTAATTATTTTGGATAGATCTCGTATTTTATATAATATTTGCAATAAAAATAATTTTTACTTTAAAGATTTTGTTTTTTAATTTAAAAAATTAAAAATACTAATAAAATTAAAAGTTAAATTAAATTAATTGATACTTAAATTTGTTTAATTTATTTGTCATATAATTTATTGCTCATGTTGTTCTTTTTCAGTATGTTGTTATTTTTCTAACTTTCTTAAATGAATTTTACTAGTAAATTTTATTATTATATTTTAATTTCTATTCTCTATGAGGTATAATTTTTTTTTACATTTAAAAAAACTTACCACTATATTAATTGATTAGTATAGTAACCTATATATAGTCAATATTCATAATTATTTAACTAAATCTTTCAAAATGACATTATAAAAGTTTATTAGAAACAAAAAAACTGTAAAAAAAACGTGCCAGAGCGTGCCACTGAGAGGTCATGCGTATCCATCGGCACGTAAGCGTGCCACGTGTCGGCACGGAAGCGTGCCGGTACCGTACCGTGCCAGGCGGACAACGGCACGCCCCCGTGCCACGGCACTTTATTCCTTGGTTTCACCCTTATGGTCATCTAAACTCCCATTATAGTTTGTTGGTTGGGGAAATTTTCAATCTAGTCTACTCAAGATGATGTTTTTGGGATTTTTATAGTACTGGATCTTATGAAAAGATTGAAGATTTCTTCCGATCATGTTGAAGAAGCACTTAGTTTAGGAAAGGATTTATCTAGGCCTCTCTTCTAGGTTTTTGTGTGCCTTATGCTCATGATGTAGTTAACTAAATAACAAATCTCAATTTTAGTTCCGATGAAAAAGTATTTGTCACGCCCCGAGTTTCGAAAAGCAGGCTAATTTTTTTTTTTTTTAAATATCAGGGTTTAAGAGCAATCCAGGGCATGAGCAGATCGCCACATGTATAGAAAATTTCCAATCCCCTTGGACTGAGCCTTTTCTATACATGCCCGTGCTAAGCACTTACAGCCAATATCAGAGTAGTCTAAACTACGCATCCAACTATACAAATAACCAACCATTTTTAAAACATTATTACATTTAATATTTACATAAATACATGATTTGTGGAAGATAAAGTAAACGGTAACAAATGAGTCAGTGCTATCACGACAGCCTCACCAACACGTCCCGACATCTCACCACCCGACGGACCTGAAATGGTGGTCATCCAAGGGGTGTGAGATACAACATACAATGTATCCCAGTGGGCACGACGGGCCGAGAAATAGCTAATCGTACCTACTGGCATACAATAATTAGCGGATAGTAAAAGATCAGTAGGTAAGGCAGGTATAACCAACAGATAACTGTAAACAAGGCTAAGCATGTATATGGGTACAACAATACAGGACTAAGCATGCTGAATGAGATCTAGTTATGATACTAAGCATGTATGCAAAACAGATATATATAAAAGATATAACAAAGGTATGAACCCATGTACCCAACCGATGCTGCCATTTTGGTTGCTGGACCTCAGGCGAAGATATCAAAACAGAACCAACCACATGCTGCCGTTTTGGTCGCTGGACCTCAGGCGAAGATATCAAAGCAGAACCAACCACATGCTGCCGTTTTGGTCGCTGGACCTCAGGCGAAGATATCAAGGCAGAACCAACCACAACCATACTGGATTCCACCTAGCCGAACTGACAGCAACCCCGTACCATTGATATAGCCATGAGGATCCCCGTACCTAAAGGTACAGCCAAGAGTTTCCCCATGTCAGTATAGCCCGCGGGGCTCCCCGTACCCAGTGATACGACATGAGGGGATTGCTCACGGGTCAATCGGACCCTCTACCGGTAAAGAACACCATGATGGTGGCCAAACCATCGGTGTACGCGAGAGAATAGCAGGCGCACGATGACGACGATGCTAATGCTCCAAGCCCACGGTCCACAGACCGGAAAGTCGGCACTAAGCCGGAAATCCCAATGGGGATGCAATAACCCAAATCTGTGCAGTACTGAATGCAAGATGTATTAGCTATCTGAATATGTGAATGGCTAATCATACACATTGCATATGTCCAGATAAAAGCAGAGCAGGATGAATGACTAGGTATAAACTGATAGCTACCTAATGTCCAATCAAGTATGGCAATTGCCCATATGCAACAGGTATACTAAAAGCATGAGTATAAGCTAGAAATAAACAAATAACGACAAAGGCTCAGGGTATAATTTGGGCTACCACAAGAACAGGGGTTCGACCAATTAAGGTGCCCCAGAGGGCCGAAGAGATAAAGCCCAGACCGAAGATAAACCCACCTGTGTGTAGGCGGTCCAACGACTCCAACAGAAGGCTCGTGGGCCGGAGTCAGATTGCAAAGACCTGAATCATGAACACTGATCAGGAATGACTCACACATACCCAAATCCACAGACTCACTATGCACATAGGGCTTAAACCTGGATCTTTTCCAGATTCCCGCTCAATGAAAGCCGTCGGATTCTCAACAAAGGTTTAGAGACCATGGGCACACAGCTCGAGATAGCACGTGAGGTAACAATTGCATTTAGACTCTAGGGTTTCGCAAAATTGCATAATTACATGCATATTAGAGCCTTTTTCACTCGTATAAATTTTCAGAGTATTTTTAAATTGAACTGAGGCCACCAGCAGGCGGGCCTCGACATTCTGAACACCGTGCTCACCATTTGGGAGTAGCACGAGACCCGAGGACAACTTCGGGCCATCCATTACTTAGGCAAATAGGTTTAGGTTGTTACTTTGACTCAACCACTCAATCAAACCCTAAATTAGGGTGAGCACCATGCTCAGTGGTTCCAACAAACTTAAAAGCTCACTGCCGCGAAGCTGCAAAGCTGCTGGAACAGCTTAAGGAAGCAACATGGCTCATTTAGAGCTCGGCACACTTGATCAACCAATCCCTTCAGTCCATCTTTGGACAAAGGTGAGCATCAAGCTCAGGGGATGGAGTAGATGCTAGGGCTCACTGTCTCGAGGCTAAAACGCTGCTAAAACACTTTAAAGATCAACCTAGATTAAACTAGGGCCCAATATGGTACAACTTCCCAACCACTCAGTCACTTATCAATTTAAGGTGAGCATCAAGTTTCTGGGACTGAGGGAAGTTGAGGGCTCACCACCAGAGGGTTGCGGGCTGGCCGGAGTGGCCGCCGGAGCAAGCTTGGCCATGGCCAAGTGCTCCAAAAGCTCGAGAATGGGCCACTTGACAAAACCTTTGTTTTGGTGGCCAACAGAGGCAAGCACCAGCCTCAGTAGCTTGAGGGCATCCCCAGGAGTGCAACCAGGTCGGGCGCCGGCGCGCGGTGGCCGGAGCTAGGCCATGCGGCCACTCGGGTAGCAACAATTGCGCTTCTCTAACTAGAGGCTTTTAGGTGCAACTATCAGCACCAGAAGCTCCTATGCATCAAATATGGAAGGTCTGGGCATGTCCCCGCCGGCGGCGAGTGGCGGATGGCCGGCCGCCATTGTTGCGGCCAACCTTGGGCCATTAATGGCGGATCTTCATCCGGTCTGCATGGGCCGCATGCAAAGGCATGAACGGGTCCCTCACAGTACCATGAAGCTGACCATGGCCATCGCCGACGTCTGGGAGCAGCGGCGGCGCCGGAGCAACAAGCTCGGCCGAACCTGTGGGTTATGGAATAATGGATCTGAATAGAAAAAAAACTACCTAGAGGGGTGGTGAATAGGTGTAAACAATAAACTCACCAAATCATTGCGTAAAGATAACCCAATGCGGAAAAATAAATAAGTACGCAAGATTTTACGTGGAAAACTTCATCACAGGAGTAAAAAACCACGGGACCGATAACATGGTGAAATCCACTAAGATTAAAACACGTACAAGGTGATATACTGTAACACTACGACTCAACCTTTTCCATACGCTCCAAATAGATCTTCTCCGCTCGCTCCACAACGCGCCTCGATCACACGATTTGCGTCCAACGTCGAATCCACGACGTCCAACATCGAATCCACGACGTCCAACCGAATCCACGGTCTTCACCAATTTTTAGTACGTATCGATCACACGAACGCACCTCGCTCCGAGTCCACGAAAACGGTAGCACCTTGAATCCACAAGGCCACGCGAATCCACCTGCCGATTGTTCTCTCGGAAATCGTTGTTTTGTTGGTGATGATAATCCGCCGAATACTTAGATCATAGATAGACAAGAAAACACCATCTAAGTATTCATCAATTTGATTCTACAAGAAATAGAGAGTTTGGAAACCCTAGAATCAAATTGATCAATATAGATGAAGAAATATGAAATTCATCGTGTTTTCCTTTCTTCTCTATATGTGGTTTTTGGATTATTTTTTGACTCTGTCGATTCTCCCTAAAAGATGAAATTAGGGTTTATTTATAGGTTAAACCTTTGGAAAGAGATAAGAATCAAAAACAAACTTATCTGAAATTTTTTCGCTCGGCGGTCCGGACTGGCTTAAGTCTGATCCGGACTGTCGCCTTATAACAGAAATTTTTCAAAAAAACTGGTTCGGGGTCCGGACTCAATTCTGCTGATCCGGACCGTTTATGCGTTTTCAGCAAACACACAGTTCGGGGTCCGGACTCAAAAGAGGCTGCTCCGGACTGGAATTCCGCATGAACAAACCTATGTTCGGGGTCCAGACTGGATGGTCCTGATCCGGATCCTGAACACTTAAAATATCCAGTTTTTGATTTTTATTCAAATAAAAATATTCCAAGTATTTCTAAACTATAAGAATGTATTCGGATCACAAAAAATATTTAGTTAAACGTACCTGATCCTTTTGAATGCATTCTTCTTGAGATTGATGTATATGATCCACGATTCTTCAACTTCAATCTTCAAGACTCAAAACACTTCACGAAATACGCCAATATAAAAATCCTTAACAGCACCTTCATCTTCCCTAAACTAGGGCATGGCCGCATGATATCCACAGTGCACCAATCCATCCCAATTTTGGTGGAGAGCAAGAACATGACCAGAGGAAGAAGTCCATCATTTTTTTTTTCCGTCCAAAACCGCCGGGAGCAAAGATAGCTCGAGGCGGAGCAACTTGGGTTTCCGGCAGTGCAACTTCACCGCCGGCGAACCGGGTCTTTTCCTATTTCGGGGCTGGGCTGGAAGGAGTTCCCAGGTCATGAGGAAGTTACTTCCAAAGGTCTCGGGTCCAAAGAACCAGTGGATCAAGAGAACTCACCTTGGCCGGAGTTGGAGAAGAAGGATGAAGCTAGGTTTCTTCCCCGGTGTCGTGCTGCCACGGCGCACCTCGGGCTTCCTTAGGCGCACTCCCAGGAAGTAGAGGATGGACTAAGGAAGCACAGAGAGAAGTTTGAGGATCCAAAGTGTTGTCTTCTCCTTCCTTACCCGAGCTCTGCATGGGCTCGACTCCTCGGCGACCCAGGGCTAAGGGGGACGGTTTTCTTTGTTCGAGTGAATGCAGAGGGTGTTAAAAAGGGTTCAAGAAACCCTTCGGATGGCTGTAACCCCTCACAAGAAACCCAAGAGCCACCTTTGCATTAATTGTGTATTTTGTAACAAAATGCTCCTAGGTCCCTGCACCATTAACTTCCAGCCCCAAGGTCCCTACTGTAGGTAACAATTGCATCCATGTCCCTCTCCAAAAAGTCTCAAGTAATTCGGTGCATGAAATATGCCTATTGCGAAAATACCCTCTTTTTCACCGTTTTTCACGCATTTTGAGACACTAGAGTCGTCGAAATGGAAAACGGACTTCGGCACGACGTCCGACTCGACGAAACCTATCAAGTAGCGTATTTGGTTTCTTGAGTTGACGCCCCAATAAATTCTCGATCCATTTAATACAGTAAATTTATACTGTGTGGCACGCACTACGATGCTTTAAAGTCATCAAACGCAGATTTCGTCAGCGCCACTGCGCTCAGAACGATGATGCCATTTAAATCGACTACCTGGACCAACAAATTCGAGTACCAGACAGTGAATCGGCCGACGTTGGTTGGCGAGGGATTTAAATAAGGGGTTACTATTCACAACTTACGTTGTGGGCCCCACTTAGTTTTTCGCTGTTTTTGAGACGATCCGACCGTCAGATCCAAAATCGGTTTATATCATTTTCAATCG
Source organism: Tillandsia leiboldiana (assembly GCA_029204045.2). Classification (NCBI taxonomy): domain Eukaryota; kingdom Viridiplantae; phylum Streptophyta; class Magnoliopsida; order Poales; family Bromeliaceae; genus Tillandsia; species Tillandsia leiboldiana. The sequence continues at coordinate 17,734,769 of CM055077.1, read as the reverse complement.
ATTCGACGAGACGGTCGCACTGGCGATTTCAGATTTTCAAGATCAGACTCAGATCTGAAAGGCGGAAAATAGTGTCCCGATAACACTGTTAATTTACACTTTTGATATATAAATATTCCGGAAAAAAATATATTTAAATTCAATTTCAGTTTTCAAAATTCACGGTTACTACAGTATTCATCTCAGAAACCGCATTACATATGTATGGTTTTTGTGCTGTTGAGATATCATCATGACTAGAACTCTGTCATGTAGAAGAGAAATATTTAAGCAGCTTAATCTCTCTTTGTCATTATGGGATCCATGTAAAGAAACATGAAAGCAAGAATTTTTAGTACAGATCGAAACTTTCTAAATGGTTTCTAGAACTTATCATTCACTAGTTGTATGTTTTATTAGATATGCTAGTTGTATTTTTATTAGACCTCTGTTTATTTCTGCTGGATAAGTAGGTGGATAGTGGACCAGTTAACCAGTCTGTCTCATAGAACTGCAACTGAAGAATAAAAAATTGCAGCCGTATAGTCGGACAAGTTATTTTCGAAATGTCTTGCTTCAATTGAAGGTTAATTACTGATCAGGAATTTAGGATTAATAAGTCGAAGTACCTACTTTCACTTGGAGTTTGTTTAGTTTGTATAAAGTTTCTAATTCTTCCACTGCAAAGGTTCTTGTGCTACTATTGTCTAATAAACCATGAATTATATTTTACTTACTACTATCCTAAATTACAAACCTTGCACTTCAGCCTTTTCTCAATTAGCTTCCTGCAAAACAAAAAAATCGCATCTGCTTCAACACTCCGGTTTACTATCGTCTAAAAGAAGCCCCAAATTTTGGGATTATGAATAAGTTGAATGCAAAACACAATGCAAATGAATTAATGGCAAATCCTTGATCATATTGAGTGTACAAAAACCACATAAATTGAATAAATTGTCTGATAAACGATAAATCTATTTTTTTTTAAAAATGTCTTTTATTTGGTTGTAGATTTGTCAATAAGTTGTAATTTGGATAAATATTCAAACATAAAATTGACAGAGTATACCAACTTGTTTTGGTGAAGTTTCACATCCAATCCACTAGTCATCCTAATAAATTTTTCGGCCTATTTGAGATGGAGGTAAAGTGTTAGTGCGATTGATGCAATTTTTTTCATGCAGGAGGATAAACAGGCAAGGACTTAAATGTAGGTGGTAATTTTTTTGTAATTTATCCTTAACACTGTAGTGGAACTTAAAACTGTGGAATCTGGTTTCAAACACTTGGCTAATTCTTGGTTCTTTCTTACGTCTCAATTTGTGATTTGATTTATTGTTGGTTTCTCCGAAGTTCTTAAATTTATTTACTGCTATATTATACAAACAATAGTTCTCAGACTAATTTGGTTCTCTGGTGGACACTGTTACAGTGGTTAGACCTCTCCGGCTCTGCATTTACGATTGCAATGAAGTAAAGCAGGAAGATATTCTTTGTACAATAGGGCAAATATTTTTTTTTTATCCATTTCCATTTGTTTCTTGTGTAGCTTATTGGTGGGAAACCATTTACAGCATTTGTTTCACTGGTATGTGCTATAACTAACCCATACTATGCAAGATTGTCTAGACAACACTGTCTCCCTTTCTCGTTGATCAAGTGCTCATCCATATGGGATTGCTGGGGCCAAATCTTTAAGCAGATAAATTTTTAGAGCTTGTTTCATTTTTTGGATGTAGGAGCAAGTCATAAGCTGATAAATTCTGTGAGATGGGGATTTTGTGTGATTGCTACTTGAAAAGTTCTTTTCAGCCTGTTGTGACTTTGTGAGGTCCTCGTAACCATGATTTTTCAGAGGATGATGCATTTTGCCTACAAGGCTATCTAACACATTCAGAGGAGTGATTTAGAGGTGTATATACTATGTGCATATGAACATATTTTGAACTCGTAAATCTTCAATTACTCTGCTATTTGAGTGAACAAAAGAGATGCTGGAGTAAACATTTTGGTTGAGTTGATTCATTTAAGCTCTATTTATTGTAGGATGTCCATCACTATATTACCCAGGAACTATTTCAATTGAAGTTTCACTATTATTACCTGGACATGTTTAAACATGGAGTTATCTTCTGAGACTCAAATCTTAAGGTTGCGTTTGGTTCGACTATAAACAAAAATTGATTATTCTTGGGATAGATATAAGTTCAGGTACAAGCAGGAATTAAAGTTATTTTGTGTTTGGTTGAGTATAAGAGTTGTATCGGAACTAAGTAAAATTGTGTTTGGTAAATTAAAGAGAAATAAAAAGAATAGAGAGAATTAAAATTTATAAAATAAATAAGAAAAAATTAAATTTTATAAATTTAAATATATTATAATTTTAAAAAATTTAATTAAAAAAAAAATAACATGTGGAAAAGTTGGGTGGAACAGCTGTTCCATCCTTATACCAGAATAATCTGGTATGGGGAGAACAGCTGTTCCTCCCATCTAAAATTAGTGTTTGGGTATAAGAGAGGGGATAATTTTTTTATACTCAATACCAAACACTGCCTTAAAGATCTAAACATAAAACTTTCAAACTTAGTGTATAATCTAACTTAAAAATGTAGAAACAAAAGTGAGATCTAGACATAAAACTAACCGAAGTGATAACCATTTTTGAAAAATTGAAAATTATATTTAATTTTAAATCTAGAATAAAAAAAGAATTTAAAATTTGAGTCCGAAATCAAAACAGCCGGAAAAATTTGCAAAATAATGGGGGATGCAACACGAGGACTTCCCATGGGGTCACCCATCCTAGTACTACTCTCGCCCAAGCACGCTTGACTGCGGAGATGTGATGGGATCCGGTGCTTTAGTGCTGGTATGATCGCATCCGTCAACATTATGCCGGCCGGTCCTCTTATGGCGCCGCTCCGCGCCCGGTTCGGCAAGACATTGCGCCGCTCCGCGCCCGGTTCTGATGGGATCCGGTGCTTTAGTGCTGGTGTTTTTTTTTTCTTTTCTTTTCTTGTCTTGCTTTACTTTACCACCGAAAGTCGGACTCTTTTATCGGAACAATTTACCGCTCGGGATCTCGACCTTGTCCCGGAATCGGCTCCTTCCTACGCCCAGCGAGTAATCGGCGAAAAATCTACCGAGTGGCCGTGCGAACATTAAAAGAAGAAGAAGAAGAAGAAGAAGAAGAAGAAGAAGAAGGCTCAACGTCCAATTTCGGGAAGCGGCAATAGTTTGGTCCGAATTGATTTTGCCTAAAAACTGTCGCGCGTTTGGCTGAGCTTAGACGGAAAGTTTATTTTTTAAAATAATTTGGTAAAAATTTGTTCTGTTCGCTAATAATATTTTTTTCTAAATTTTATTTTAGAATAATTTAAATTTTGAATTGAAATTTAAATTTGCACAAGAAAATTTAAAATTCGACATTTTAGTTTAAAATATTAATTTATAATTTGAAATTTCAAAATTTGCATTTTGAATTTTTAAATCAAAATTTAAATTTTCAATTTAAAGTCTAAAATCAAAATTTAAAAATTTAAAATTGAAAGGTAAAATTAAAAGTAAAAATTGCAATTTGAAATATCAAATCTGAAATCTACATTTTTAAATATTTATATTTTTGAACTTAAAATTTAAGATTAAAAAATAATATTTTGAAATTTGTCATTTGAAAAATTAAAAATTACATTTAATTTTAAATCTAGAATCAAAAAATAATTTAAAATTTGAGTCCGAAATCAAAACAGCCGGGGAAATTTGCAAAATAATTAGGAATGCAACACGAGGACTTCCCAGGGAGTCACACATCCTAGTACTACTCTCGCCCAAGCACACTTAACTGTGATGTTCTGCTTGGGATCCGGTGCTTTAGTGCTAGTATGATCGCATCCAACAACATTGTGCCGGCCGGCCCTCTTATGGCGCCGCTCCGCGCCCGGTTCGGCAAGACATTGCGCCGCTCCGCGCCCGGTTCTGATGGGATCCGGTGCTTTAGTGCTGGTGTTTTTTTTTTTTTTTTCTTTTCTTGTCTTGCTTTACTTTACCACCGAAAGTCTAACTCTTTTATCGGAATAATTTACCGCTCGGGATCTCGACCTTGTCCCGGAATCGGCTCCTTCCTCCGCCCAGCGACTAATCGGCGAAAAATTTACCGAGTGGCCGTGCGAACATTAAAAGAAGAAGAAGAAAAATGCTCAACGTCCAATATCGGGAAGTGGCAATAGTTTGGTCCGAATTGATTTTGCCTAAAGACTGTCGCGCGTTTGGCTGAGCTTAGACGGAAAGTTTATTTTTTAAAACAATTTGGTAAAAAATTTCTCTGTTCGCTAATAATATTTTTTTCTAAATTTTATTTTAGAATAATTTAAATTTCGAATTGAAATTTAAATTTGCACAAGAAAATTTAAAATTCGACATTTTAATTTAAAATATTAATTTATAATTTGAAATTTCAAAATTTGCATTTTGAATTTTTAAATCAAAATTTAAATTTTTAATTTAAAGTCTAAAATCAAATTTTAAAAATTTAAAATTGAAAGGTAAAATTAAAAGTAAAAATTGCAATTTGAAATATCAAATCTGAAATCTATATTTTTAAATATTTATATTTTTGAACTAAAAATTTAAGATTAAAAAATAATATTTTGAAATTTGTCATTTGAAAAATTAAAAATTACATTTAATTTTAAATCTAGAATCAAAAAAGAATTTAAAATTTGAGTCCGAAATCAAAACAGCCGGGGAAATTTGTAAAATAATAGAGGATGCGAGGACTTCCCATGGGGTCACCCATCCTTGTACTACTCTCGCCCAAGCACACTTAACTGCGGAGTTCTGATGGGATCCGGTGCTTTAGTGCTGGTATGATGGCATCCGACAACATTGTGCCGGCCGGCCCTCTTATGGCGCCGCTCCGCGCCCGGTTCGGCAAGACATTGCGCCGCTCCGCGCTCGGTTCTGATGGGATCCGGTGCTTTAGTGCTGGTGTTTTTTTTTTCTTTTCTTTTCTTGTCTTGCTTTACTTTACCACCGAAAATCTGACTCTTTTATCGGAATAATTTACCGCTCAGGATCTCGACCTTGTCCCGGAATCGGCTCCTTCCTCCGCCCAACGAGTAATCGGCGAAAAATCTACCGAGTGGCCGTGCGAACATGAAAAGAAGAAGAAGAAGAAGAAGAAGAAGAAGAAGAAGAAGAAGAAGGCTCAACGTCCAATTTCGGGAAGCAGCAATAGTTTGGTCCGAATTGATTTTACCTAAAGACTGTCGCGCGTTTGGCTGAGCTTATGTAAGACTCATGAATTTTAAATTAAGATGATGAAATCCAAAAGATCTGTGTTGACCTATTTGGTCAATCGCCAGTGTGCAAGTTGCACTATTTAGCAGGAAAAAAGGCTATTTTCCAATCCGGACGTAATCTTGGAAATCCGAGATGACCGTTACGATCGTCTCGTCGAACTGAGCGAGATTCATATTTAGCACTTTTCGATCTGACGGTCGGATCTTCCAGAAATTGGTGAAGAAGCGGGTGAAATAGCCGCGACCAATGTAACGGTGTATGCGCACAGTGCTATTAGTGATTACTGTAGATGAACAGTAGACCCCAATTTCGGGACTCCGGCGGTTGCAATGTTGACCAATTCACTGTCCGGAATCCGAATATAGTGATCCAGGTAGTCGATTTGATCGGTTTCGTCGTTCTGAACGCAATGGCGCTGATGGAATTTCCGTTTGACGCCCCTAGGGTCTCGAAAAGCGGGAAATAAGGCGAAAAATGTGAAATTTGCACATAAAACCCTATTCTCCTCGCCTCGAATTGCGTGCCACCCCCTAGTTAGGGACCTAAGTATGAAACTAAAGATACTGTGAGGGACCGGACTGGGAATATCAAAGCTCGAGGGGCCAAATAGCAATTTTGCTTATATGTGTATAAATACGTGTAGCTAGGGTTAGGGTTTCCCAAACCCTAAACCCTGTAGCTCTCCCTCCAGCCGCAGCCCCCCAACCGACTCCTCTCCCTCAGCCGCACCCGTAGGAGGTAGCCCGCACCGGCCGCCGCCTCCCCTTGCCGGAAAAGGGAGATCAAGAAGCATCTTGATCTCGGTCCTTGAAGAGAAGGGTGTTCGGGTGGGTCTGGGGGGATCGAGTTCGTACCTGAGGACTCCCCTGTGAAGCCGCAACCAAGCTGTGGTGGACCCAGCCCTAGCCGTCGCCGTGCGCCGCCGCGGGACCACTCCTCCTTCTTCCAAACTCCGGCGAAGGTGAGTTTATGAAACCTTTCTCGTCGTTTTGGTTTTTGGGCAAGACCAGTGTACTCCTGACGCCGTGGAGGTCATCCGGGTGCAGGTCGAGCCGCTGCCGCCGCCCTGATCGCCGGCGGGAGCGCTGTCATCGGAGATTATCGTTTTGGCCGATCGCGGGCGCCGCCGTGATCCGGCCGTCCAACTAAGGATCAGCACCGTTGAATCTCGTTCCCTTGACGACTGCAACACCTCCACAAGGTCTGAGCATCATCGGTAGAGGATCGGACTCGGCCGAGCGTGCCCTAGAACCGGCTTTCTTCAATCTTGGCCGAGCTCGGTCGTCCGGCGCCGGCGCTGCCTCCCACCGCCGGCCATCGCCACCAGAGGACTCCTGGTGCCGAGTGGGGCCTTTTGGTTCAAGTTGCTCCGGCCCGGAGCTAGTCGGCCGGAATCCGCCATTAACGGGTTTGGAGCTTCAACCGAGCTCCGCCGCCGCGCCTTGCCGGCGTTTCCCGGCACCGGAAAACCGCACAGGTAAGCTTCTTGGACCTTTTGGAGTTTGCCCATCACCCTACATGGCATCTTTAACGCGGGGTTTGCGATCTCTAGGGTTGCACCCGAGCCGGCCACGATCTCCTCCTCCGGCCATCTCCGGCGTTCCGGACTCCGGCCAACCCCGCAGGTAAGCTGTAGATATTATTTATAAGACTCCCATCAAGTTAAATTTGGCCAGGGCACCTTTGGGTTACTGGTTCCAACCTTGCACCCGAGCCACCCACTTCGGGCCTTCCTCCGGCCGCCGCCGCCTCCGGCCGCCGGGGCTCGACCCCACTTGACTAGAACATCTTCTGGGACCTTGATCTATCTGGTGCTCCACTCTGTGGCAGGTCTGAACCAGGTTTGCTCCAAGAACACCCAAACCGAGCTCCTTGCGGATTAGGGTGCTGCTCCGGCCACTGCTCCGGCCAGTCACCGGTTAGCCTCAGGTGAGGCCCACTGTCCCTGGTCCATGCTTGATTCCATGCTCTAGCTAGTTTGCTGTTTGATCAACTAAAAGTAAAGTTGGTGCATAGTGGTAAATGGGAACCCTAATGTTTATGGGCCAACTTTGTAATTGGGCCTGGGCTCGGCCCAATCTTGTGAGCACGAGCTTCGTCTCGTCGTAACGAACGCGCTGAAAGTTACGGCGCAGCTTTTGGACCCCCGGATTTCAAGAACGAGTCGAAACAGTGGATTAACTCAATGTTTTTATGCAAATTAAAATATTTTATGGACTAAAACGCAATTCAGACTTGCTAGCTGCCTTTAGTCAGTGTTTATGTAGGTTTTTAGGATCCCAAAAGGATCTAAATAGGTACTATCAAACAACTAGAGGGGGGGTGAATAGGTGTAATACTTATAAAACCAAATCTCAGTGCAAAATAAAAACCAATGCGGAAAATAAAAATAGCACACCGAGATATACGTGGAAACTCCAATCCAGGAGAAAAACCACGGGACCAACACGCAATAACAATCCACTAAGAATAGAAGAATAACAAGGTGATTACCGACTCCACGGACTCAAACCCCTCCTTCAACTTCTTCGGACCTTGCGCTCACCGATTGGACGTCCACGCAATAACAATCCACTAAGAAAAGAAGAATAACAAGGTGATTACCGTCTCCACGGATTTAACCCCTCCTTCAACTTCTTCGGACCTTGCGCTCCACCGATTGCATGTCCACTGCACACGTTCGAATCCACGAACGCCACTCGAATCCACGAGCACACGTTTCGAATCCACGAAACGCCTTCAACACACCGAATCCACGATGCTACGTCGAATCCACGACGCAAACTTAGCCGATAGAAATATTGGCTTCGATGGTGATCCTTTGCTTAGATTATCATTGAAGAACCGTAGAAGGAATCTCTAAGCAAAGACTAGATCAATTCGACAAAAGATAGATCTTGGAAGAACCGTCGAATTGACCTAAAAGAGGCTAAAGAGAAGAACGATAAAAACCTAGCCTCTAGGGTTGCTCTCAAGTGTTTTATAAATTCATCGGTAGTTTTTGAGAAACCCTAAATGTCTATTTATAGTTTAGAAACCTTTGGAAAGAGATAAGCATCAAAAACTGCCTTAACAGAAATTTTCCCGCACGACGATCCGGATCAGATTTACGGCGATCCTGATCGTCGTCTTTTTTCAGCAATTCCTGAAAAAACAAGGTTCGGGATCCGGATCGGAATTCTGATCCGGATCGGTTCAGGATCAGAAATTCTGAAACATCCAATTTGTCCAGTTTTTGATTTTTAAGCAATGAAAACTTATCCAAGTGTTTCTAAACCACTCAAATGTATTCGGATCACCAAAATTATTTAGTTAAACGTACCTGATCAATCCGAATCCATTTTCCTTAAGATTGATGTAATTGATCCACAATTCTTCTACTTCAATCTTCAAGACTCAAAACACTGAGTGTCAACTTGAGATCTTGTTGAATCTTCTCTAAGTCTTCGATTGCTGATTGACAATTTGATCACTTCAAGACTCCGACTCAACTCAACAACTCAACTACTCAAATCACGAAATATGCCAACACAAAAAGCCGTAACAATCTCCCCCTTTGGCAATTTTGTGACAAAACCCAAAAATACATAATACGCTCAAGACACTCATCTTAAACCAAAAAATCGAAACTCAATGTCATCACCAAAACATTGACTTTCTTTGCGTGAAAGATCCAATAAACAAAAATTACATTTGAATCAGTCTTAGAACAAACTCTATGACTTAGGACTTGGAGTCTTAAAGTGATGTAGATCCTGCAAAACGAAACTCCAAACAAATCAAAAGTTTGTAAGAATTCGAATTTTTGAAAATTAATAAAGAAATGAAATTGACTTGAGTCACGTTGAATCTGGATCATGAAAGGCACCCGTAGTCTTAGTGCCCCTTTTTCTGCAGGGTAATTTGCACAATTAGTGGGCCAAAAATATCGCCTTTCAATCCGAGCCTAATCTCGAAGATCCGAGACCACGAGCGCGACCGTCATGGCGAACTGAGCGAAAATCATATTAAACTTGTTCAGATCTGACGGTCGGATCTTCCAGAAATCGACGAAGAAGCGGGCGGGACCTGCGACTTAAGTCGAGGGTATAGTGAACAGTAAACCCTAAATTTTCGAACCCCTTCGCGTCAACGTCGAGCCAATTCACTGTCTGGAATCCAAACATAGCACTTCAGGTAGTCGATTTGAACGGCTCCGACGTTCTGGACGCAATGGCGCTGACGAAATTTCCGTTTGACGACTCTAAGTCTCGAAAAACGCGAAAACTGTATTCCGGGACTGTATTTTATGGACCGAAATTTAATCCGGGCAGTTTTTCGAATATCAAAAATCGCTACCTGATAGGTCTCGTCGAGCCGGACGTCATGGCGCAGTCCATTTTCCGTTTCGACGCTCGGATTTTCTCGAAAAGCGTGAAATGCGTCAAAAAAATGCTATTTTGCACATAGAACCCTTGGATTTCTTGCCTCGAAAAGCGTGCCACTCATAGGTGAGGGACCTGGATGTAAATGAAAGTTGCTGGGAGGGACCAGGTGCTAAAATACCATGGCTAGAGGGACTAATGAGCAAATGTGCAACACATATACATAGGTGTCCACCCCGAGCTAGGGTTTTCCAAAAACCCTAAGCCTCGCTGCTCCCTCAGCCGCAACCCATCTAAACCCCTCTTCCCTGCCGCACATCCCGAGCCTTCCCCGCACCGGCCGCCGCCTCCCCTTGCCGGAAAAAGGAAGATCAAGAAGCACTTGATCTCGGTGCTTGGAGAGGAAGGCAACCAACAAGGTCTTTGGCGATCGAAACCACGTCCAGTGGAGTCCTCCTGGAAGCCGCAGCCGACCTGTGTTGGGCCTGCCCCCGACCGCCGCCGTGCGCCGCCGCGGGACCTCTCCTTCTTCTTCCTAGTCTCCGGCGAAGGTAAGTCTTGGGAGTTTTGTTTTTATTTCGCCTCGGGGACCCTGGCATTGGGTTGCTGACATCCAGAGGATTGTCTTCGTGCAGCCCCAAGGTTCCCGGTGCCCCGGTTAGCCGGCCGGGGAACCTTTCTGCCGGAATATTGCCTTCTCGACCGACCAAGTGCGCCGCCGTCATCGGACCGTCGAGGTCGAGATCAGAACCGTTGGATCACCTCCCCTGGACGACTACAACACCTCCCGCAAGTTTGAGCCCGATCGGATCAAGATCGAGCCCAAACCAGCGTGCCCTAGAAACCCGGTTTCCTTCACCTAGCCCGATCGCCGCCGTCCGGCGCCGCCGCTGCCTCCCACCGGCGGCCACTGCCATCAGAAGCTCCCTGGCGCCGAGTGGAACCTTTCCATCCAAGTTGCACCGGCCCGGAGCTCTGCCGCCGGAATCCGCCATTAACGGCCTTGAAGCTCCACCGAGCTCCTCCGGCGCCGCCTTGCCGGCGCACCTCAGCCACCGGGAACCACTCAGGTGAGTTTCCTCGGTCCTCTGGAGCCTCCCTATCATCTTGCATGCGGGGCTTAACGTCGGGCTTGTCACCTCTGTAGTTGCACCCGAGCTCGGTTCAACCGTCATCTCCGGCCATCGCCGGCGCGCCGGGCTCCGGCCAACCACTCAGGTGAGGTCTACAGACCCTAAGCAACTTCTCCATGATTTTATTTTAACCCAGATCACCCCTCTTTGTTGGGTCTTAACCCTTGCACCCGAGCTTTGCCTTTCGGGCTCACCTCCGGCCGCCGCCGCCTCCGGCCACCGGGGCTCGACCCCACATGGACCCGAGAGCCTCTGGGACCTCCCTCTTACTGATGCTCACCTTGGTTCCAGGTCCGAGCCACTGTGGTTCCAAGATCAGCCAAACCGAGCCTTGGCTTGGAGCACCACCTTGCTCCGGCGACCCTCCGGCCGACCTCCGGTGCGCACAAGGTGAGCACTGCACTCCTCTGTCCTTATTAATCACCATGCTTCAGCTAGCTCTCAATATGATCAAGTATATGTTAAGATCCAACATAGTGGTAATGGGACCTTAGAAAATTATGGGCCAACTTTGTATCGGGTTTGGTCTCAGCCAATTCTTGTGAGCACGGGCTTCGTCTCGTCATAACGAACACCCTGAAATTTACAGATTTATGTTTGGACTTCCGGAATTCACGAACGAGCTAAAACAGTAGTTATCTAATAGATATTTATGCAATTTAAGAACCTTTTTGGACCAAAATGCAAAATGGCCACCCTAGCTGACCTTAGACAGCACCTACGCACTACCTGGCCATTTTATTGGGTTTCCGATGGTCCTCGTTGACCAGGAACCAGCTGTCGACCGACGAAATGACCGATTTGACCGTTTAAACTCTCCGTTAGTGTAACGTTGTCGGGAAAGGGTTGTGGGAGTTTATTACTGATCATGTCTTCTTATACAGGGCCCAGTTGTTCGACGCCAGCCCCCAGCTGCTGATCGGGAGTTCGGGGACTCTGCCTTCATCCAGGTGGGTTAACTTCGGCCCGGGTTGATCTATTCGGCCCTCTGGTTGCTTTAGTCCAGTCGGACACTTGTTCTTTGCTTGCCCTGCTGATTTTACCTATATGACATATATTGATCTCTTTTGACATAGCATGATCCCTCTGATTGACATTGACCTGATTAGATTGGTGATTGAGTTTTATTGTCACTATCAGCCGATTATCATATATATACTCTCTGATTAGTCCTGACTGATTCTGATTGATTGATATATAGATTTGCATGACTGATTGATCCTGATTGATAGATATTACTCGATATGCCTGATTGATTGATTCCGATGGATAGATATAGACAGATGATTCCTTGTTGGGATTTCGGCGTGTGCCGACTACTCGGTCATTTGACCGTGAGATTGATCATGATGACTTGCCATGCACTGCTGTACTTCACGAACCTGGCCGGGGTCGCTCCCCGTGGAGCTGGTTCTTTACCGGTAGAGTGGTCTGGTGATAGACCCGTGAGCCCTCGACAGGGGTATGTTAGCGGATCAGGTGCGGATCGGTGGCTTTTGCCTGAGGTCCTCTGAGACCAATATTGGCGCATGATTGTGTACTTGGGTTTCTACCTTTGACGCATGGTTCACTTGTACTATTGTTCAGTTATTCCAGCACTATTACCTGTAGACATGCTTGTATCTCCAGTAGTTCTTTATACATGATTCCTTGTAGTTGACATTTGATTCTAGCATGCATGTTCTACAGTCTTTCTTGATTGCCACTTTTTGACACTTACCTGCTATTGTGATTCTGATTATTAGTAGATCTTATCTGTTTATTCAGCTTTTCCTATAGATCTTTACTATCCGCAGGTTTTAGTACCCAGTAGGTACGATTAGCTGATTCCCGGCTCGTCGTGCCCACTGGGATGCACTCCGGTGTATCTCACACCCTCGGGTGATTGTTGTAGGTCCGTCGGGTGGTGAGATGTCGGGACGATCCAGTGAGCCGATTACGATAGAGCTGTCCCCATGAGCATGATATCTCGATGATTCTGCAGACTTTTACTTTCAGCATTTCTTTCCAGCTTTTGATTTAGATATTTGAAATTGATGTAATAACTTAATTTGATTTTTCATGCTGAGTAGAGTAGATTAGATACTGATATATCTGTTGATCTCTGATGATGATTCTAGCCGTGCATGTATAGGGGAGTCTCTGTCCTGGGGACAGAGAGTCTTCTATACATGTGGCGGTCTGTTGCGCCCAGTTTGCAAACTCTGATTTCAAAAAAAAAAAAAAAAAATTACCGGATTTTTAAAACTCGGGGCGTGACAGATTAGATGGTATCAGAGAAATAGGTACACGGTACCTAGGAAAAGATGATTAGGAACTGGTTAGGATGAACCCTAGGATGACTTGTCACGTGAGAGCGATGGGTATGTCAAGTATAAGGGTTGGAGACTCAGGATATTATCAGAGTCTGTTTCTGACCTGTTTCTGTATTGCAGCTATGGCTCGTCCTCCAGGTCGTGGACGGGGACGGGGTACGGGTCGTGGAGTAGGCCGACCACCTAGCACACCGAGCGAGCCCGTCGATCAGGGCCGCATGGACCGGCTTGAGGCCCAGATGGCGACTCTAGCCGGGATGTTTCAGCATTTCATGCAGCAGCAGGCTGCTGGCCCTTCCACTCCTACCCCGCCTGCTCCTCCACCTGTACCTGAGGTCACGCCACCGGTTGCACCCCCTGCTGCACCGGTCGTCGCTGAGCCAGAGGCAGACCCCGTACCACCACCTGCGGGGCCCGTTCCAGCTCCGGTCTCTGCCGCAGCCTCTAGAGCGGTACCGGGGGTTGCTGCAGCTCCAGATGCCTCTGCTTCTACGACGTCGACTTCCTCTCGATCCGTCGCTCCCGCTGTTCATCCTGCGGCCGATACTGAGGCCGATCGGGCAGAGAGGGCCCGAGCGAAGGCGGTCTTGCTGGAATTCAAAAAGTTCAAGCCGCAGACTTTTGACGGCAAGGATGAGGATCATTGGGCGGTCGAGGAATGGATCGACCACATGGAGAAGCTATTTCAAGACGCCTACATCGAGGACAGAGATAAGGTCCACATCGCCGTCCACTGCTTGGAGGGCCGCGCATCCAGGTGGTGGAGGCGACACCGCGAGCGCTACTTCCCTAGCCCAGCCGATCCAACTTGGGAGGATTTCAAAGCCGCTATGGACCATCACCACCTCAAGGAGACCACTAAGGAGGGTCTCGAGCGCGAGCTGGAAACAATCAAGCAGGGCGAAAAGAGCGTTCGAGAGTACGAGCAGGAGTTCCTGCGCATCGCCGACCTGGTGCCCCAGGCGGTGCGCGAGGAGCGCCGGAAGGTACGCCTATTTTCGCAGGGTCTGAGGCCTGAGATTCGCCGGCACCTCGCGTCGCACCTCTCCACCGACTTCGACAACTGTGTGGAGCGGTGTCTAGCAATTGAGGCGGAGGTCAAGATGTTCCGCGCTGAGCGGAATGCAGCAGACAAGGACAGGGACAAGGGCAAAAAGAGGGCGCACCCGGGAAATGGCGGTGGGCAATCGAACCAGAACAAACGGGCCAAGCAACCGCACCTGAAGAGGTGGCCCAAGAGAGCTCCAGCTGTGAGCGCCTTCCCTAACCCCAACTGGGGCCCCCGACCATGCATCTTCTGCGGGGGTACCCACCGGGCGAAGGATTGCGACCAGAGACACGGCCGATGCTTCACCTGCGGCCAACAGGGACATGTTGCGGCATCGTGCCCGCGGGGATCTGCACCCGCGCAGACGGCTGCACCACTACCTGCACCACTACCGCGACGACAAGCCCCAGCGCCGAGCTCTGCTTCATCGGGACGTCCACCATTGCCTCGCCCACCGACTGCATCACGACAAACTACTGGGGGGCGTGTCTTTGCCCTGACCCATGGCGAGCCCACTCCGGAGGACAACCTGGCAGGTACCACTTTTATTTCTGGTCATCATGCTAGGACATTATTCGATACGGGGGCATCACATTCGTTTGTTTCCACCCATTTTATCACTACTCATGGTATTATTGTGCAACCCACTAGAGATAGATTTTGGGTAGAGATCCCCGGTCACAGTATTCTGATTAACGAAGAGCTCCACTCATGCCCTGTTTATATTGGCGGACGGAGTTTCCCCATCTCTCTCCTCGTCCTCAAACTTCGTCAATATGACGTAATCCTGGGGATGAATTGGCTTTCCAAGTATCGAGCGACTATCAACTGCGCCTTTCGGAGATTGACCCTCGATCCGCCTGGTGAGGCGGAGTTGATTTATTCTGGCTTCGAGCCTTCGGCATATTTGGGGATCTGCTCAGTGACCCCAGTGCGTCGCCTGGAGAGAGGGCGTGTGGCATATCTTGCCATGGTTGTCAACGCCCTTCCTGATTCTCGGCGAATTGAAGATATTGCTGTGGTGCGGAGTTTCCCTGATGTATTCCCTGCTGAGCTTCCGGGAATGCCACCTGAACGCGAAATCGAATTTATTATCGACCTTGTTCCCGGCACAGCCCCTATTTCTCGAGCACCTTACCGCATGGCTTTCGCGGAACTAAAGGAGCTTAAGACACAATTAGAAGACCTGACGGCATTGGGCTTCATTCGACCTAGTGTGTCCCCTTGGGGCGCACCTGTTCTCTTTGTAAAGAAGAAAGACGGCAGCCTACGTCTTTGTATTGATTATCGGGAATTAAACAAAGTCACTATCAAGAACCGCTACCCCCCTCCCGCGGATTGACGATCTGTTCGACCAACTGCAAGGGTCGGTGGTATTTTCTAAGATCGATCTGCAATCCGGTTATCATCAATTGCGGGTTAGAGCGGAAGATGTCCCGAAGACGGCCTTTCGAACCAGATACGGCCATTACGAGTTCACAGTAATGCCGTTTGGGCTTACAAATGCCCCTGCTGCCTTTATGGACATGATGAACCGGATCTTCAAGCCTTTTCTGGATCGCTTTGTCGTGGTATTCATTGACGACATCCTCATATACTCGAAGAGCGATCTAGAACATCAGGACCATCTTCGGCAAGTTCTTCAAGTCCTCAGGGAGAACAATCTATATGCTAAGTTCAAAAAGTGCGACTTTTGGCTCCGGGAAGTCGCATTCCTTGGACATATTATGTGGTGACCCAGATCTCTGCAGGGCTTCTACAGTGCGATTAGCAGCTTCTGGAGGCCTATGTGGCATGTCGGCGGTGTTTCTGCACCAATTTGGACTCAAGTGATGGACTTCGGGTGTATAATGGATCACGTGAGTGATCGGAGGACCCCGTCGGATGTTTTGATGTGGTTTCGCGCGAAATGGTTAGTAAAATTGGACTCAGCGCGAAATTTGAGTAAAGAACGCTTCTCCTGGAATTTTCGGCAAATTTTAGAAGAGGAATTTGGCAAATCGGACTTCGGATTTGGATTCAGCGCGCGGAAAACGGTCAAGATGGACTATTTATTTGTATTTTTCGGAGTCCGGATGCGAAAACCACGGATTTCGAGGGTATTTGGTACTTGTTCCGGCCGTCGCCGGAAGGGGCGCGGCAGGCGGCGGCGGGCGGCGGAGCGCGGCGGCTGGCGGCGGCGGAGACGCGCGGTCCACCGCGGAGGCGTGCACCCGGGGGCTGGCCACGTGGCGGCTCCCAGTTGGCGGTGCGCAGCAGGCGCGGTCCAGCGGGATCGTGCTGGGTGCACTGTGGACAAGTGGCGACACGTGGCGGCTGGTGGTTGGCGGGTCCTGGTGCGCGCGGGTCCAAGGAGCTGGCAGGGGCTGCCTCGGGTGATCGTGCCGGCACGGGGCCGCGGGCGGCGCGGCCGCGCACGTGGGCGCACAGTGGTGCGCGGCGTGGGCGCGGGTCGGGGGCGACGTGGTGGGGCGCCACGTGGCGCCCCGTGGTTGGTCGGGCGCACCGGTGCACGACCTCTGGTCGCGACACGTGGCGTCCCGTGGGTCGTCGCGTGCGTGCGCCGGGTTGCGGGGAGCAGGAGCGGGACGCGTGGCGGGCCTAGGGGCTTTCGGGCGTGAACAGTAACGGGCCCGGCCCGTTACTGTAGCAGCCCGGAATGCCAAGCGCCCGAAACTTTGGGCCAAAGTCCAAAATTCGGATTTTTTCGGGCTGGGCCTTTTAAATAGCCGTCTTGTGAGGGAGTTTTGCCCCCCTTTCCCGAGCTCCCCTGCCCATGGCCCCTTTAGGAAAGTTGTAGATCTTGGTGTTGTGCATCTTCTGGCAGAGGCCCGGATTTTTTGGAAGCCGCGGCGTCGACGACTTCGGCATCGGAGCGCAGTGTGGCGATTTTTCATCGGAGGCCCGTTATCGTCGCAGTTTGATCTGGGAGGTCTACAGAGCTACTCCGTCAGTATTTTTGGACGATTTCTGCGGCGTTGGAATCACGAGAGGTACGTCTTCGACTTTCGTGTTGATCATCTTGCTGGATTCAGAGTTTATGACACGGTTTTCGAGGCATTTTCTAAGCCGCTGTTTTCTGGTGGAGTTTTTGGACAGCGGCCCCTTGCCGGAATTTTATCTCCGCACCCGAGTGTCGGATTGAGACGAGCCTCTACACTTTTTGATCTACTCGTCGCAAGGATTATCATTGTATTTTTCCGGGATTTTTCTGAGGCTTTCCCGAAGGTATACTATTCCTCTTTTATCTGTGTTTGAGTTACAGTTGTGTGGTTGTGAGTGTTTGCGCACCTGTACTGTGGAATTTGTAATTGGCCTACGGGGCTCGGATTTGGGCGTGCAGGTACCCGTTTTCGAAGGTCTCGACGAGATGCTCGCTGTGATATTTTATTGGAATTTTTGGAGTTCGTTTTACAGTGAAAATTTCACATTAAGGGACTGTTCCCAGCAGATTTGTGATGCTTGGATTTTATGGAATTAAGTGTAACTTTGGGTTGTGTTTTTGTACCAGGAGGGTATTGATCACTGTTCCCGTATTGTTGGATTGGTGGGTGTGTAGAGATATCTGTTTCTGGACTTTCTCAGCTGTACGACTCCGGACAGTTAGCATTTTCAGGTGGGTGGCCTTGTCTCCAAGATTGACGGACTGTGCTTTAAATCTGCTATAGTACGGACTATGCATGATAGTGAAATGCTGTGTGCAGCATGTTAGAAATGTAGGAATTGCTATTCCTTGTATTATCTGATGGTATTGTCATCCTCCTTGCTTTCTACCATCTGTAAATTATAGTTATTGGAACTTGACCTAGCACCCCGTCATATGTTGCATGTGTACCAGACTAGTAGAAAACCCTCACTTGGGCTAGGGTTATTTCTGCTTTTAGACATCCACACTTCTACTTTCCTGGACATAGTGGTTCTTCCTCGCCCGGGTAGTGGGCCGAGTGGTCAGGAGTTATCTTTTAGTGTGGGATGCATGTTACACTCGTGCTTGGGAGCAGAGTGGAGTCTGGTAGATGTAGTTGGTTGTTCATCTGTAGCGGGAGCCGTTGGGTAGACGGCAGTCCCGAGATTGTTTTATTTTTCTGTTTTATCCTGTCGCCACTGTGCTAGTGGCAGCGGTAGATCAGTGTTAGCAGGACCTTAACCCAGAACCTTTTTGGACACAATATGATTTTTATCAACCAAATGGTTTCTTCCAAGCATCGTAGGGTCGCCGGAGTCGGTTCATGTTGATTGGACGAAGGCATTAGCCCTTCGAGGCTTAGATATAAACTTGATTTCAACTGTTTTCCTAAGCAGAACAAAAAAATCATTAAATATGGATTTCTTACAGATCAGATGGCTTCAGTAAGAAATGTCACAGTTTTTCCTATAAATTAACCACCGAGATGATTCGAGTGGTCTGGGTTCTCAGGTCTGCCTTTTCTTGGACGAGAACAACGAGAGGCTATGCCTAGTGCCTGTTCTTGTTTGATTTGGGTTGTAGGTTCTAGTCTTTCGGTGTTCCCGGACCCTTCATTGGGTCAGTGGTTGAGATGTTCGGCCTGTTTGGCCTGTTGAGTCAGCTGTTCGCAGTGGATGCGATGTCGGCCTGTTGAGGCAGTTGTTCGCAGTAGATGCGACGTTTGGCCTGTTTGGCCTGTTGAGACATTTCTCGCAGTGGATGCGACTTGGTGCCATGAGTTGGCAAGTGTGATCTAGAGGTTGTTTCTCTGAATTAGTGGTGGGTGGTTCTCCCACTTAGCCTTGAGGATCTTGGGTTCTGGCAGATCGAGTCGTGGAGGTTTCCCGACTCAGCCATGGTCGTGCATTTATCAGATTGAGTCGTTGAGGGTTCTCCGACATAGCTGGAGAGTGTGTTGGGCTATTCCTGTTCGAGTCGAGGTTTTTTTTCCGACTGAGTTGTGCTTTGAGCTTGGTTACCGATCTGTTTGATCGTGGATCATAGCCTGCAGAGCCACATTTGAGCTTTTCTCTATCGCGACTTGTCGTTGCATTTGTCCCTCTGGCTGTGCTGGTTTTGGCAGTCCATGGAACGCCCTACGTAAGTCCCGCTCCTC
>CM055077.1:17457249-17715460 GCA_029204045.2 Tillandsia leiboldiana | reverse complement strand
CGTCCCACACATTTCATTTATTCGTAGTTAAGTGTGATATCTCGGTGGATGTTGGGCCGTCACTGTTGTGATTAAAGCAAAGTCTCTGATACCATCTTAATCTGTCACGCCCCGGGGGTTTTATTTTAGCGGAAACGATACACCAAAGTAAGCGTAAGGTGCGTACAAATTTTTGTTTAAAAACCTCCTTCCCCGGCGCGTGCCCAGACCCGTCACATATACAGATTTACTCGAAAATCGGGCAGAGTCTCCTATGTATATGCACGGCGTCGCGGCTGTTACAATAGTCGAACACAAGCAATCATTTTCCATTTAATCACAACAGTTCGGAGTCTAACTGTACATGAAGACTAAACAATGCCATGGCCAGTCAAGTTGAAAGGATAAACTCACCGTTTTGAAAACAGGCCCACACGGCCTTAGGTTTTGAAAACAAATTGGAAACGGCATAAATCCACAGGGTTTGGAAAATGGGCCCACACGACCCTAGAGTTTTGAAAACGGTTTTCGAAGTCCTTTTCCTCTTGTTTCCAGTTGGTTTGTTTAGAAAACGGCCACGCGGGAAAGATAAAGGAAACAATAGTGCATAACTGAAACGAAAGTAATCAACATCCACATGACCCCACAAGGGTATCGAGAACCACACAGTAACCTACAATACCAAATGAAATGCAGAGAAAGTAAAGAAAACGGCATACTAGGGCTCCCACAGCCCGACTGCTCCCACCTCGGCCTCACCGTCGCCTACCTCTACCCCCTGGAGGTACCTGTCACAGAGTGGGTAGTCAGCGACACTATCATGATAAAAATACTAAAGCGGTAAAGTAATACCAAGCCACAAAAAGTAAGACTAGCCGGAGCAACCACTCTACTCGTAACGGTAACTCGCAACCACCTGTACCACCTGTGACACCTGTAACCCCGGTAACACCTGTAACACCTGACCTCGTCGGGCACCAATCCCGGCGGGTCGCACACCTAACCTCGTCGGGCACCAATCCCGACAGGTCGCACCGCTCACACCTTGGTGCCTCGAACCCCACACCTACGGGGGCCCCACTACATCCCCTCGTGGGTAACACGGGTCGAAGACCGCCTTTCCGGAAAAGAGCACCCTTTGCGGTGGCCAGACCGCGGGTGCGCGTGTCGCAACTCGAGCATAAGTAACCAAGACACGGGGTAATATAGTACATCATAGAAACCGTCTGCGTTAGTACCGATTAACAATAAAAATCCCTTTCGGAATACTAACACTATACTCAGCCTCGACCGTAAACCCACCTTTTCGTTGTCGCGCTCCTGACCGATGCTAGGTTCTCCCGCGTCTCGGGTGCCCGCCCGGACCTACAAGAACCTGTCATACAGGAGTCAGAAATTTAAGACTCTGTAAGATTAAAGACTAGAACACCCGGCGCCCCCCACCCCACCTTGCGCACAATTCGTACACGTACGCGCCCGGCCCCGCGCGGCTGGGCGGCGTACTACCTGCGTGCGGCGCCGTCTGCACGCGGCGTCACCCACATGCGGCGCTTCCCACTTGTGGGTGCGCGCGGCGCTGCCCGCATGCGTGCGCGTGCAGCTCCGCCCGCATGCGGCGCTGCCCGCATGCGGTGCCGCCCGCGTGCGGTGCCGCCCGCATGCGGCGCTGTCCGCATGCGGGGCATGCGGCGCCGCCCGCATGCGGCGCCGCCCGCACGCAGCGCCGCCCGCATGCGGTGCCGCCCGCACGCGGTGCCGCCCGCACCCGCATGCGGAGCCGCCCGCGTGCGGTGCCGCCCGCACGCGGTGCCGCCCGCACCCGCATGCGGAGCCGCCCGCGTGCGGCGCCGCCCGCATGCGGTGCCGCCCGCACCCGCATGCGGAGCCGCCCGCATGCGGCGGCGCCCGCATGCGGCACCGCCCGCATGCGGTGCCGCCCGCACCCGCATGCAGAGCCGCCCGCATGCGGCGGCGCCCGCATCCGCATGCGGTGCCGCCCGCATGCGGCGCTGCCCGCATGCGGCGCTGCCCGCATGCGGGGGCATGCGGCGCCACCCGCATGCGGTGCCGCCCGCATGCGGCGCCACCCGCATGCGGCGCCGCCCGCATGCGGATGCACGCGGCGCCGCCCTCATGCGGCGCCGCCCGCATGCGTGGCTCCGTGCGTGCCGGCTCCGGTGATGGTGCCGACTCCCCTCCTCCCTTTTTCCTAAGAGAACCAAGAAAAGCCCAAATCAAGAACCCTAACCTATGCTCACCTTGGTTTCGTCGGCTAGGGTTGATCTAGGGGATGATCGTCCTGTTCTTGCGTGAAGGGTATGCCGGCGATCTTCCCTCTCCTCACCCGCTCCGCCTTGCTTCTTCACTCGACCGGTTGGGAAACAGTAAGGTTCGGTTGGGAAACTGAAAGGTTGGGGAAGTGGGTTCTCGTTGCCCTTGGGGTTTCGTACGCAGGGGAGTTGTGGGGAGTTGTGGGGAGTGGTGGGAAGTTGGGGGGGAAGTTGTGGGGAGTTGTGGGAAGTTGGGGGGGGTTGTGGGGAGTTGTGGGGTTGTGGGAAGTTGCACGACCGGGAAAAGGCGGGAGCGGTTAAGATGGCGGGAGCGGTTAAGTTGGGGAATGGGAATGAACCCAAATCAAGTCAAAAGCGGGTAACAAGTCAGGTACGAACCAGGGTCCGGTCTGCCTGAAAAACCGCGTTGACCACCTGAACCGCTAGCCACCTTCCGGAATTTATTCCGGGAGATTCCGGCGTCGGAATTCAAAACCGATTGCGCCGCCGTTCTCCGTTTCGCGAGCTTTATTAACTAAAAATACCCGCGAGCCCCGACGGTCTGTCCGGAAACAAGGAATTATTCGATCACCCTCCAGCCCCCGAAACGAATTGCGAAATAAACGAAACCAAAAGTAGACCCAAAAACATTTTAAACCAGCGGCTACTACAAGGGTACTTCAAGTTACAAGTCAAGAAAGCAAGAGAACTTCTCAAAGTATAAGAAAAGTTCAGAGGGACAACTACAATGCTACAAATGTCGAGGCTACGACCACATTGCAACGGAGTGTCCCAACAAGTATCCGGCAAAGAAGAAGGCGATGCAAGTCGTCACTTGGGATGACAACTCAACGTCAAATGAGTCGTCTTCAAGTGATGAAGAAAAGAGCACCACGGCATTCCACGCGTCCACATCTTCACCCTTCATGTGCTTCATGGCATGTACGTCCGAGTCATTGTCCAACTCCACTGTTGAAAAGATTGCAACGGACAACGAATCGGATAATTCGGAAGGTGAAGATTTTGCTCTAGCCTATCACAGACCTTTACGGGATTTAAAGAAACCGGCTAAGCAAAACAAGGGGTTGAGAGGGAGATTGCAGGATCTCGAAGAAGAAGTAAAAAGGGTAACTTCTCTCTCGACCGATCTTGAAGTGGAAAGGGATAATTTGATAAAGCTAAATGTTTCCCTTCAAGAGTCCAATGAGCTTTTTGAGAAGGAACATACAAATCTGGTGGATAAAGCGGATCACTTCTCAAAGCTCTACAACAAGGCTCGACAGGATAACCTGGAAATGACAAAGACCATTTTCCAACTCAAGGATGACTTGCAGCGATTCTCTTCAGGAAGGAGTAAGTTGGATAGGCTTCTTGGTCTTGGTCAAACAAATCGGTTCAGCCTCGGGTACACTCAAACTGGAAACAGTCCAAGTTCGAGTGGGACAGTTTTTTTGCCTCAGTCGGTATCTCCTCCTCCGACACCGGAATTCAAGACAAACAACGACAACAAACCTACTTCATCCTCTTTGGGATCGTCAAGATCTAAGGTATGTTTTCGTTGTGGTGTTTCAGGGCACATAAGAAGATATTGCAAGACGGGAGTCAAACGCTCACTTCAAACACCTCTTGCAATGACTACCACAAAGGTGATTCCTCGGAAATCAATTGCAATTCAATTGAAGGAAAAGAACCTTGGTAGTTTACCGCGCAAGACGACCTCATCAAGGAGCAGCAATCGTTTTAACAAGACGCTTTCACCTAGGCATATAACTTCACGACCATTACCGACGCATTCCAAAAAGGTTTGGGTGCGCAAAGGTGAAATCTTTCCTTGTCTTGTTACCAATGTTTCCTTGCATGCATATGATAGTTCGTCTTGGTATCTGGATAGCGGGTGTTCCCGTCACATGACCGGTGACAAAAATAGTTTTCAAAATCTTGAGAAAATCTCCGGAGGACTCGTTGTTTTCGGAGACGGTCGATCTTCCAAAATTGTTGGAAAAGGAACAGTAGCTATTCCAGACCGCCCGGTTCTAAATAATGTGTTATTTGTTGATGGTCTTAAGACTAACCTCATAAGCATAAGTCAACTTTGCGACAATGGTTTTTCAGTTAACTTTTCATCTGTTGAATGTGTTGTAACTGATAAGGACCATGTCTTCTTTTTAAAAGGGGTTAGATCTGAAAACAATTGCTATGTTATTCCTAATAAAATTTCAGAAAAATGTAATCTAGTTTCTTTGAATAATGAAACAATTTGGCATGAAAGGCTAGGTCACATAAATTTTAAGGAACTTGCTAGAATTTCAAACAAGGACGTGGACAAGGGGGTTCCAAAACTTTTATTTAAACAAAACATTGTGTGTGGTGGTTGCCAAAAGGGAAAACAGTCCAGGACTGCACACAAGAACTTGAACCACGTTGGTACAAAACGGCCTTTGGAACTTTTACACATGGATTTAATGGGGCCAACTCGTCAACCATCTTTGGGAGGTAAATGGTATATTTTCTTGATGATTGATGATTTCTCTCGGTATTCTTGGGTAGCATTTTTAAAAGAGAAAGCTGATACTTTTGATTCTTTTCACGAGATTTGCCTTCGTATTATGATTGAAAAGAATGAAAAGATCATTCGTGTTAGAAGTGATAGAGGTGGAGAATTCGTTAACTCTAAATTCATTGACTTTTGCACTTCAAACGGTATTAAGCATGAATTCTCTGCACCCTATACACCTCAACAGAATGGTGTTGTCGAGCGCAAAAACAGGGTTGTTCAAGAGATGGCACGTGTTATGCTTCACAGCCGGAATTTACCGCTACATTTTTGGGCTGAAGCTGTGAACACTGCAATCTATGTAATTAATCGAGTTTATTTGCGCCCGGGAACGTTAAATACACCATATGAACTATGGTGTGGTAGAAAACCCAACATCAAATATTTTCGCATCTTCGGGAGTCGGTGTTACATTTTACGTGACCGTGAAAATCTTGGAAAGTTTGACTCTCGAAGTGACGAAGGGATATTCTTGGGGTATTCTACAAATAGTAGAGCATATCGAGTATTTAACTTGGAATCTAAGACGATCGTAGAATCTATAAATGTTAAAGTAGATGAAGCTTTTCACTTTGGATCTGGAAAATCTACCCTCGATATCTCTCTAGATGATGATTCACCTGCCATTGCATCTTCTCATAATAATACTTCCAATATTAATGATGCATCTAATGGTTCTTCAAGTTTATCTGATGTGCAGGAATCATCTCATATACCTCCGAGTACTCCGTTTCAACAAACGCTACGAATCTCCAAGGATCATCCGGAATCGAATATTATTGGGGATCCACAAGAAGGAGTTAGAACTCGGAGGCAGTTGGTTTGTGGATTCGCTTGCTACGTATCTTTAATCGAACCAAAGAACATAGATGAAGCTCTTCAGGATGACTACTGGATTAAAGCAATGCAGGAAGAGCTCCATCAATTTGAGCGAAACAAAGTCTGGGAATTAACGAAGCCTCCAAAGCAACATAATGTGATAGGTACCAAATGGATTTTCAAGAACAAGAAAAATGAGGATGGTACTATCATCAGGAACAAGGCACGATTAGTTGCTCAAGGCTACTCTCAAGTAGAAGGTATAGACTTTGATGAAACATTCGCCCCTGTAGCTAGACTCGAGTCCATTTGTATACTATTTGCTATTGCTTGTCATTTTAAAATCAAATTATTTCAAATGGACGTTAAGAGCGCGTTTCTAAATGGTTTTTTAAATGAGGAAGTTTATGTGGCTCAACCGAAAGGTTTTGTAGACCATAAACAACCTAACCATGTTTTTCGTTTGAAAAAGGCTCTTTACGGTCTGAAACAAGCACCGCGAGCATGGTACGAAAGGTTGACAAAGCACCTTTTGGAGAAGGGCTATACTCGAGGGGGAGCTGGCAGGACTCTCTTTGTGAAGCATTATCAAAGCAATTTCATTGTAGCACAAATCTATGTCGATGACATTATATTTGGCGCAATAAGAGATAATGATGCTTCTAAATTCGCGGAGACCATGGAAAGCGAATTTGAGATGTCCATGATGGGGGAATTGACTTATTTTCTTGGATTGCAAATTAAACAAAATGATGAAGGTATTCACTTGAGTCAATCCAAGTATGCAATGGAGTTGGTTAAAAAGTTTGACTTAGAAAATTCGAAGGATTTTCCGACTCCAATGGGAACTAGCCACAAGGGACTTGGAAGTGAATCACAAAGTGAGAATGTAGACGAGAAACTGTATCGAAGTATGATTGGAAGTCTACTTTACCTCACGGCTAGTCGCCCGGATATATCCTTTAGTGTTGGGATTTGCGCGAGATATCAATCAGCACCAAAGGAGGTTCACCTGAAAGCGGTGAAAAGGATCATCCGGTACATCAAAGGATCAATTAATTTCGGAATTTGGTATCCTATGGGAACAAGTTTGGATATTGTTGGATACTCAGATGCCGATTGGGCAGGATCAGTGGATGATCGGAAAAGCACGAGTGGTGCATGCTTCTATCTCGGCCATTGCCTTGTTGCATGGCACAGTAAAAAGCAGAATTGCATAGCACTCTCGACTGCCGAAGCGGAATACATTTCAGCGGGTAGTTGTTCAACCCAACTCATTTGGATGAAGAGTGTGTTGAGCGACTTCCGGATTTCAGCATCTTCGGTAACAATTCTTTGTGACAACACAAGTGCAATTAACATTTCTAAAAACCCTGTGTTGCACTCTAGAACAAAACATATTGAACTTAGATATCATTTTCTTAGAGAGCTAGTTGAATCAAATACTCTTCAACTTTCATATATTTCAACTGAGGATCAATTAGCTGACATTTTAACAAAACCTTTGGATCAAAAACGTTTTATTCATTTGCGAAAAGCAATTGGAATGCTTTCCTTGAAATAAACTTCTTTTTGAAACCTTTGCTTAGGATAGGTTTTGTTTTTGTTTTGTTTTGTTCATTATCTATGTTTGTACATAGGACACTAATTGAGCATATATCATAATTGACTTTAATTGCTTTTTTTCGCTCATTTAGAAATTTATTATGCTTTTGCCATCATAATATTTCACTGTTGCAATGATCATTTATGTTAATTAAATCATCTTCTAAGTGATCAAAGTCAATTTCTCTCTCAATGATCTCTTGGTATAGTCATTATCTTATTTGACTGCTTAGTCGAGTATGAAATCGAGATCAATTTTTGGTTGAATACTTTATATCTTAAATAATTGATAGCCAATTGAGGGGGAGTCAAAGAAATGTAAAATGCTCAAAAGATGTGGAAAGAGTTACATCCCAATGAAGAGTGTGAAAACTACCACCACATGGAGGAAATAGCTACCACCTCGGTCGTCCGAGTATTGTGTGCAGCTACCACATGTATACCAAGCATGGTTGTTCATTTTTTGATTAAGTAAAATGCATGTTGAAATACTTGACTCCGTCAAATTTCAAGGTTGGTATAAGGTGGGATTTTAAAGAAAGATGCTCAAAGAGCCACTCTCTTCAACAGATTGTCTAGATAAATTATTTATCATATTTGGGATTTCAGACATCTATTGATCTTTGTATTTCATTTTCTTTACCGAACTGATGATTTGATAAAGGCATTACTCATAAGATCAAGTTAGATGTAATTGAAGGTGTTCAACTTTAAGGGATTTAATTCTTGTAAATTCTCGTTTCATTTTTGGATATTATTGATAGATTTGGCATAATCTAATTCTTGTTGTATGAAACGATGATTTTTGTTTAAAGTTGATACACGATTGTGCTTACAATCTTTTTCTGGTTTTTCTTGAATTTCTCTGAAATTTTTCTGAAGAAAAAGTTGGAGCCGATCCGGATCGGGCAAGATGATCCGGATCCCGAACGCAGGCTTTTTCCTGCGGCTGGCCGATCCGGATCGAAATCTCGATCCGATCCGGATCACGGCTAGGGTTTTAATAAGAACAAGAGGGTTTTGATTTCTTTTACCTTAATCTTTTGTTCTCAAGTCTCTAGAGCCTCTCTCTCTAGAACTATTGCACCTTGGAGCTTTCCAAACTCAAGTTCTTCGAATACAAGTAAGTTTTATTGATCAAAATCTCGGTTTTTCACTGTTTTTCTCTTTTCCTCCTCAAACGTGATGAATTTCTTGGATCAATTTCGTTTGTGGATGGTTTTTGGTCAAATTTCTTTTGAAATAAGAACTCTGGGTAGATTAGTTTTGATTATATGCTAGGTATTCTCCTGATTAACGGATTTTTAGGCTTCGATTTCTAAAATTTCGATTTTAGGGCATATAATAAGGATTTTCGAAAATCATGCAATTGATCTATTTTTAAAAGTCTTTTTGCAAAACTAATTTGATTCTTAGTCTCTCTACATGATTATGATTGTTTGGGTACAATTTTTCAAATCTTTGAAAATTAACAATTTTTCATGTGTTCTTGAGTTGGTCTTCACAGGATTTCAATCTTCTTAAGGCACTTGGATCAATGGGATTCTCATGGATCATTCTTTTGTTGGTCACTATGGTGCACACTCGGGCCACAAACAAATTAAAGAGAGCTAAGAAAACACAACAAAAATGTGAGTTTCTTATGATCAGCGACACAGAAGTAGAAGCTGATTGTCAAGAGATAGATTGGACTGAATTAACAGATGATGATGACTCATTGCCTGAACAAAAGGCGTCTGAAGGTTCAAAAGGAAAAGCTTCCGATGGATCAAAAGGAAAGGGACCCATGGACACAGGAAAAGCGCCTATGGCTACACCAACCATCTCTGTGAAAAGAAAACGAGTGACTAGACGTTTTGGACTACGACGAGACGCTGATATTGACACGCCAATAGTTCCTGACTCTCCACCTCGTGAGGAACAAGTGTTCGTTAATGCGGATCGCCTAAGGGCATTTGAGAATCGTGAGTGCATTGGCGAGAGGCATGTTAATATTGAGGCTCTATGAGATCACTCCCCCGAGTTTGGTGTTCTGATTGAACAAGCAAACCTTATTCAAATATGCCGATTCCCGGAAATGCTTGGATACTGTCTGCATCACGTGAGGACCTTCTATACAAATGCAAGGCACCTTCGAGAAAATGAAAATGGTCCGATGGAGTTTTACACGAATATCCAAGGCACAAGGTTTAAAATCACTCCACAGTTGATTGCCGAGGTATTGGGAATGCAAGCCAGCAAGACAGGAGTTAATTACCTGAAGGGAAAGGTTTTGACAAACACGATGTGGCAAATGGTCATTAAGGGAATATGTTTGGAAGGAACTCAATCAACGGAGAAGTCTATCAAATCCAAAGAACTTCGTCTTGAGTACCGGTTTCTAAACTTCATCACTTGTTACAATATCCTTCCAAATATGCAGACGAAAGTCTTGAGATGGGATCGAATGTTGTTTTTGTATCTCTTAGGACATCCGTCAGAGGCAATGGGATTAAATATCAACATTCCATACATTATTTGGAATAGAATGACGAGATATGTTGAGCATCCTCATCCCACTGAAAGGATCCCATTTCCATTGATTATAATGAGGATCTTAAAGAGATTTCAAGTTGATATTAGTTCAACAACTTATCATCACTGCTTGGGCATGATCGATGAATCCACCATTGTCAAGTCCCTTCACAAATTGCCTCATGTCACTCCAGTTCCTCCAGCGGAACGAAACCTACTACCGGCACTTCTGCATCACCATCACAACCAGCACCCACACCAGCAGATGAAGCATCAGTCTCATCCATCTACAAAGAACAACAACGATTATCTTTTGAGCAAGAACAGATTTCGAAGGCACAGACGAGAATTTCCAATGAGCTGGAGCTCATCACGGCAGCTCATATTACCATAACTAAGAAGGTCAATTCAATGAACAAGCTGGTGAAAAAGATGTTCTCTAAGATGGGCTGCACGAGCTCTGAAGACTCCGAATCTGATGACTGATTCCTTCCTTTTATTCTTTTTCTTGTGCAGATTTTTAATCTTTTCTTGTGCAGGTTTTTCAGTTTTTAGGACTTACTCTTAGTTCTAGTTCTTACATTTCGGAATAATTTTTGAAATTTTTAACTCTCCTTAAAGTTTTTGTAATTTTGGCTTTGTTTGTGACAAAAAGGGGGAGAGAGTTTAGAGAGAAAACTTGAACAATGAACTTGAACAATGATGTGATGAATATGTGAACATCAAGGTAAGTGAACATCAAGGTAAGTATCACTTCAACTTTGACTTTGGTGAAGGGTAAGTATCACAACTTTGGTTTTTATCTTGTGATTTGTTGCATGTTCCTACTAACTATTCAAACTATTTGGACATGTATTATTACTAACAAGTTGTTTGATTACTAACAAAGCAAAGTTATGACATTTGGAATTTTATTGCTTAGAAGATATGTCAATGTTTGATTGTGATCTTATTACATATCTGAATTACTCAATGTCATGGTGAGCATAAACTCTATCTCTGTTAGGTTTTGAATGCTAAATATTCTTGAGGTATCTAACGATCTCTTTTTGTCAAGAATGATTTCTTTGTGCAGAGAGTACAGATGTCTAAGTCTAGAGTTTGTTTTAGGAGTTTATCTCATGTTTTTAAATTTTTGGATCTCCATTGTAAATTTTTGTTGTATGGTGATAGCAACAAAAATATCTTTTTGAATTTTCTTTAGTGGATCTGTGTTTTGTCACGAAACCGCCAAAGGGGGAGATTGTTACGGAATTTGAGTTGGCGTAGTTTCGTGAAAGGTTCAAGTCTTGAAGATTGAAGGTGAAGAAAGTTGGATCATTTAACTCAATCTCAAGAAAGAAGAATTCAAAAGGATCATGTATGTTTAACTAAAGATCTTTGGTGATCCGAATACTTCTTGTAGTGTAGAAACACCTGGAAGAATTTTTAATTGCATAAAAATCAAAAACTGGTGTTCGGACATGTTCAGGATCCGGATCAGAGCCAACAGTCCGGATCCCGAAGGTTGTTGTTTCATACATTACTTCAATCCGGATCGCAGCATCTCACGATCCGGATCCCGAACGTTGAGTTTTCTGAAATGTATGAACGATCCGGATCAGGCATTCCGATCCGGATCCCGAACGTTTGTTTTCTGGAAACCGTCTTTATTGCTACTGCAATCCGGATCGCCCAAATCCGATCCGGATCGCCGTCCGTCAAAATTCCAGAAATGTTAGGTTTTTGATTCTTATCTCCTTCCAAATGTTTCTAACCTATAAATAGACCCTATGATTCATTTTTCTAGGGTAAGCCGATAATCGAGATAGAGCCGTCATATTCCAATATCCTTTTATACGGCCCTAGATCCACATATAGAGAAGAAAGGAAATCATTAGATAATACTCTATGTTTCTTCATCTATATTGATTAGTTTGATTCTAGGTTTTCATACTCACATCTTGAGTTGAATCAAACTAATGAATACTTAGATGGTATTTCTGATCTATCTTTGATCTAAGTATTCGGCGGATCATCACCACCCAAAAACAACGATTTACCCCAAAATCGGCGCGTGGATTCGCGTGTCCTTGTGGATTCAAGGTTCAACCGCTCTCGTGGATTCTGAGCGAGGCACGTTCGTGGATTCGAAGGGTGCTACTGGGTGAAGACCGTGGATTCGGTCGGACGTCGTGGATTCGACGTTGGACGCCGTGGATTCGGCGTTGGGCGCAGATCGTGGATTCGAGAAGCGTCGTGGAGCGAGCGGAGAAGATCCTCTAGGAGCGTATGGAAAAGGTTGAGTCGTAAGTGTGTACGGTAAATCACCTTGTACGTGTTTTAATTCTAGTGGATTTCGCCGTGTTATCGGTCCCGTGGTTTTTTACTCCGGTTTGGAGTTTTTCCACGTAAAAATCTTGCGTGTTATTTTTATTTCCGCATTGGGTTTTTATCGCAACGATTTTTGAGTGTTTATACGTTTACACCTATTCACCCCCCTCTAGGTGTTTCTTCCCCTATTTAGATCTATTTTATATATAACCCAACCATAGTTAGTTAATTCGGATTCGGTAAAAATTCGGTACGGATATAATACGGATAAAATTCGTATTATAATTTTAAAATTCGTTAAAAAATTCGGCTAAAAAACGGGCTCGTCAATTATTCGGATACGTGATTTATACGGAAATAATATGTTCACTAATTAAAAATTCGGGATCAAAAATTCGGCTATTAAATTTAAAAAAAATTAAAAAATTTATACTATTAGTATAAACAATTATAATTTTTTAAAATAATTTAATCAATTTATTTTAGAAATAAATAAAATATTCATTTAGAACAAAAAAAATATAATTTTAAATTTGTCCCGACAAATAATTTTAATTCGGATTTTCAATAATTCGCGAATAATTCGTGAATAATTCGTGAATAATTCATGAATTAACTAATTATGCTTTGAAAAAGAACGAATTTTTCACCCAAAAATTCGTAATTCGTGAATAATTCGCGAATAATACTTTTTGACTCAAAAATTCGCGAATTATTCCGAATTTTTGGAAAAAGTCGGAAACGGCACGTTTAATTCGGATTCTCAATAATTCGCGAATAATTCGCGAATAATTCGCGAATTAACTAACTATGAACCCAACAACATCTACTTTGTTTGTCACTGACATTACCCACTCCGTGACAGGTGTTACGAGGTGCGTTAGCCGGGAGGGCGGTGAGACTGCGTCGCGAGGACCGTAGTCAGACACTTGGTTTATTATCTCATTTCTCTTATGCTTTAATTAGTTAATTTGCTTGTGGGTCGTATTATTCGTGGACATGTATTACTTAGCGCTGTGGATGAGGTGTACTTTCATATTTCGATTCTTTTAGTGATGTTTTCTTACGCGGCACGTTTTCATGATAAACCAAACGATTTCGAAAATGTTTTCTCAAAACGAAGTGCCGTGTGGGCACGGGTTTTGCAACCGCTGGCTTTATCCTTTCTAAACACTGATGTCGCTTTAATATTCCGCTTGACGTTGTATGTCTATTGTATGGTTGATGGTTGGTGTTTGATGTATGTTGTTGTAAATGAGACGCCGTGCATATACAAAGGAGACTCTATCCGTGGGCAGGGAGAATTTGTGTATGTGGCGGTCTGGCACGCACCGGGGATGAGGTTTAAATTACCTTGTTAAGAAGAAAAAAAAAAGATACACGCGATTTTCCGCTTTGATAGACTCAAAAACCCCCCGGGGGCGTGACAGATTAAATGGTATCAGAGAAAACAACCATAACCATAGTAGACGTGATCCACATCCACAGTGTAGGGTGCCACAAGCAAATTAGACATGAGATAACCAAGGTATAGGTGCGTAGTACGTGAGAGTACGGGGAAAAGGGGACGTAATGTAGGTGTAATCGTAAGACAGGGTGTTAGGGTTATAACCTTAGGGTTAACATGGTTTCTTTGTCTATAGCGGACGATGGCCCGGACTAGATCGTCCACCGAGAATGCGGACGCGGACAGAGTGACCCCGGCCACCGCAGAGAACCAGCTCCTCCGGCGACAACTGCGGGAAATGGCCGGGCAATTAGCGACGCTGACGGAGCAGGTTCGTCACCTGACGCAGCGACAGGCAACCGCGCCAGCCGAGCGCGATCCGACCCCTCCGCCCGAAGCCACCGCACCCACTACGGGACCGCAAGGGACGGGTGGTACGACGACGGAACAGCCCCCATCCCCAAGGGATGTACCTACTCCGACGACCACGGGGCCCGTGATGGGAGCGACAGCAGGGGAGGCAGGAACGAGCCCTACTCTCGGGGGGTCCGCCGCTGTAGGAGGGATCACGGAGCAACGAACGACGCGAGAAAGGGTCAGGACGAATTTGACTAGGTTCAAGAAGCATGACCCTCCCACTTTTGAGGGAGAGACGACCGATCCATGGGTCGTCGAGAAATGGGTAGATACCATGGAAAAACTCTTCGAGGACCTACTGATGGAGGAACACGAGCGGGTTCCACTAGCCGTCCACTTCCTCGAAGGGAATGCACGCATCTGGTGGAAGACGGTACGCCCGGATCCGTCTACAAACGACCCGCTACCGACATGGACGACCTTTAGAGAGGAACTTTTTGACGCTTTCTTCTCCGATAGCGTCAAGCGGCAATTGGAAGACGACCTGAAGAACATTAGACAAGGGAACCGCTCGGTCATGGAATATCAAAGGGAGTTCGTAAGATTGGTTAACTGCGTCCCGTTTGTTATACGAGATGAACCCCACAAGGCCCGTCTTTTTGTGGACGGGTTACGGAGCGACATCTTCGAGATGGTTCAGGCAGCGGACCTGCGCACGTTCAGGGAAGTGGTGGATAGGGCCACCATAGTGGAGCGGGGGTTCGCTATCACCCGAGCTCGACGTGAGGGATCAGAAAATAACCGGGAGAGGAAGCGGACACAGACTTACCCGGGAGGGGGTCCGTCTGGTGGGAGCCGACCCCCAAAGTACCCCAAGACGCAACAAGGAAGCAAGAGTGCGCCTATCGGAAAGCCGCGACCAGCGAACAAGCCATGCGTTATTTGCGGAGCATCGCATCCAGTGACGGAATGCCCTAAGAGACAGGATCACTGTTACCGCTGCGGCAAACCAGGGCATTTCCGATTCAACTGTCCTCTGAACACTGGAGCGGCATCTTCCGCAGCTTCCACCCCAACGGCACAGCCACCAGGACGGGGTAGAGCATCAACGGGAATGCCCCCACACCCTCCGGCGCCAAGAGCAGAAGGAGAATCGCGACCACAACCAGGAGGGAGGCTCTACTCCATGGGCCAACATGGAGCGACACTACAAGAGGAGGCGGTCGTAGGTATTACCTCCGTTTCTAATTTCCGAGCACGAACCCTGTTTGACACCGGGGCGACTCGCTCCTTTATTTCTCGCACTTTTGCACAAACACATCTGCTAGAAAGTAGTCCCCTTGATGTCTTACTGACCGTCCAGACCCCTGGGGGGCCAATCGCGGCAACTGGCCTAGTACCCTCGTGTTCAATAAGACTGGGAAGGTTGTCGTGCCCCTGGGATCTGGTGGTCATACCGCTAAAGGAATACGACGTGGTTTTGGGCATGGACTGGCTTACCGAGTATCAGGCGGTCATCGACTGCGAGAAGCGCCAGGTGCAACTACAGAAGCCGGGATTTCCAGAAAACGTGTACTTGTTGTGTAAAAGCACTTCCTTTTTGGCTATCATCTCCGCGTCGCGAGCTAGGAAGTTGATGGAGGGCGGGTGCGTGGCCTATCTAGCCTTGGTAGATTTAGCCACCCGACCCGTTCCCTCGCCTTCCGAAATTCCCGTGGTAAGGGAATTTCCGGACGTGTTTCCGGCAGAGCTCCCCGGAGCACCGCCGGAACGAGAAGTCGACTTCCCTATTGAACTACTTCCCGGCACCAAACCCATCACCAAGGCACCGTACCGGATGGCCTTCGCGGAGTTGAAGGAACTCAAGGCACAGTTGGAGGACCTTTTGGATAAGGGCTTCATCAGACCTAGCGCGTCACCCTGGGGCGCGCCCGTCCTGTTTGTGAGGAAGAAGGACGGAAGTCTCCGGTTGTGCATCGACTACCGGGAGATAAATAAGGTCACCGTTAAGAACAAGTACCCCCTGCCAAGGATCGACGACCTCTTCGACCAACTACAGGGGGCGACGGTGTTTTCAAAGATTGACCTGCAGTCGGGCTATCATCAGGTCCAGGTCAAGGGGGAGGACATCCCCAAAACGGCTTTTCGGACTCGCTACGGCCATTACGAATTTACAGTAATGCCGTTCGGGCTCACAAATGCCCCGGCAGTGTTCATGGACATGATGAACAGGGTATTCAAACCCTTCCTGGACTTATTCGTGGTGGTCTTCATCGACGGTATCCTCATCTACTCCCGTACAGACGAGGAACATGAAGACCATCTGCGCACAATCCTCCAAACCCTACGGGAACAGAAACTCTACGCCAAACTCAAAAAGTGTGAGTTTTGGCTCCGTGAGGTCGGTTTCTTGGGGCACGTGATCTCGGCGGCTGGAGTCGCAGTCGATCCGAAGAAGATAGATTCGGTGACGGACTGGCCCCAACCGACGACGGTGACGGAGATTCGAAGCTTCCTGGGGTTAGCCGGGTACTACCGGCGCTTCGTGGAAGGTTTCTCCAAGATAGCCACCCCCTTAAACCGTTTGACTAAAAAGGGGGAAAAGTTCATCTGGACGGACAAATGTCAGAGGAGCTTCGAGGAGCTCAAGGATAGATTGACGCGAGCTCCGATTCTCGCCCTGCCAAAACCAGGGGAGGATTATGAAGTGTATTGCGATGCGTCGCGAAACGGACTGGGTGGAGTACTCATGCAACGGGGAAAGGTTATAGCCTATGCGTCAAGGCAGCTCAAGGAATACGAGCGGAACTACCCCGTGCACGACTTGGAACTCGCAGCAGTTGTGTTCGTCCTCAAGCTTTGGAGACACTACCTGTATGGGGCACACTCCAATGTGTACTCAGATCATAAAAGTCTTAAGTACCTTTTCACCCAAAGGGAGTTAAATTTGCGACAAAGACGGTGGCTCGAGCTACTGAAGGATTACGATTTAACGATCCACTACCACCCGGGAAAGGCAAACGTGGTGGCCGACGCCCTGAGCCGCAAGGGGCAGGCCGAAAAGGCAGGGGTAAGTGCCATCACCCAGCAGGATAGTCTGATTACGGAATTTACGCGATTAAGACTAGAAGTAGTACCGGCGGGTACAGTCGAACAACTTCTGACACTGGTAGTCAGACCTACCTTGCTTGACAGAATTCTCGAGGGGCAGTCGACTGATGACCAACTCCAGCTGGTGCGAAATAGAGTAACTGCCGACCAAGAAGGTGATTTCACAGTGAACTCCGACGGCACGATACGATTTCGGGGACGAATCTGCGTGCCGGATCTACCGGAACTCAAAGAGGAAATCCTGCGGGAGGCGCATACTGCTCCATATACAGCGCATCCCGGGGGAACGAAGATGTACAAGGACGTCAAACAGACCTTCTGGTGGCCCAAAATGAAGGGAGACGTGACTCGGTTTGTGGCACACTGCCTGGTGTGCCAACGAGTGAAGGCCGAGCACCAGCGTCCAGCAGGAAAATTGCAACCCTTACCGGTGCCCGAGTGGAAATGGGACATGATTACCATGGATTTTGTGACCAGGTTCCCGAGATCGTCACAGGGACACGATGCAATATGGGTAATTGTGGACCGTCTGACGAAATCGGCCCACTTTCTGCCCATACACACGACGTGGACGCGGGAACGACTGGCACAAACCTACATCAACGAGATAGTAAGGTTGCATGGGGTGCCGACATCCATCACGTCGGACAGGGACACGCGATTTGTGTCAAACTTTTGGCAGAGCCTGCAGCGAGCAATGGAAACCAAGTTGCACTTCAGTACGGCTTTTCACCCGCAGACCGACGGACAATCAGAGCGGGTGATACAAATGTAGTAGCCGCTGGTTTAAAATATTTTAAGGGTCTACTTTTGGTTTCGTTAATTTCGCAATTCGTTTCGGGGGCTGGAGGGTGATCGAATAATTCCTTGTTTCCGGACAGACCGTCGGGGCCCGCGGGTATTTTTAGTTAATAGTGTAGAGTTATTAATCCCAAAGGATCTAAATAGGTACTATCAAACAACTAGAGGGGGGGGTGAATAGGTGTAATACTTAAAAACTCAATCTCAGTGCAAAATAAAAACCAATGCGGAAAATAAAAACAGCACACCGAGATTTACGTGGAAACTCCAATCCAGGAGAAAAACCACGGGACCAACACGCAATAACAATCCACTAAGAATAGAAGAATAACAAGGTGATTACCGACTCCACGGACTCAACCCCTCCTTCAGCTTCTTCGGACCTTGCGCTGACCGGTTGGATGTCCACGCAATAACAATCCCTAAGAAAAGAAGAATAACAAGGTGATTACCGTCTCCACGGATTTAACCCCTCCTTCAATTTCTTGGACCTCGCGCTCCACCGTTTTGCCCGTCCACTGCTCACGTTCGAATCCACGAACGCACGCTTCGAATCCACGAAACGCCTTTAGCACACCGAATCCACGATGCCACGTCGAATCCACGACGCAAACTTAGTCGATAAGAATATTGACTTCGATGGTGATCCTTTGCTTAGATTATCAATGAAGAACCGCAGAAGAAATCTCTAAGCAAAGATTAGATCAATTCGACCAAAGATATGTTCTTGAAGGAACCATCGAATTGACCTAAAAGAGGCTATAAAGAAGAACGATAAAAACCTAGCCTCTAGGGTTGCTCTCAAGTGTTTTATAAATTGATCGGCCGTAGCTCCCACGTTTTTGAGAAACCCTAAGTGTCTATTTATAGTTTAGAAACCTTTGGAAAAAGATAAGAATCAAAAACATACCTTATCTGGAAATTTTCAGGACGGCGATCCGGATCGGATTTACTGCGATACGGATCGTCGTAACGAGATTGACGATTCCAGAAATACCATGGTTCGGGATCCGGATCGCATTGCCCGATCCGGATCGTTCATACAAAACAGAAAACTTAACATTCGGGATCCGGATCGAAAATTGCATGGATCCGGATCGAAGTCTTGTATGAAGCAACAACCTTCGGGATCCGGATCGTTGGCTCTGATCCGGATCCTGAACAAGTCCGAACACCAGTTTTTGATTATTATGCAATTAAAAGTTCATCCAAGTGTTTCTACACTATAAGAAAGTATTCGGATCACCACAATTATTTAGTTAAACATACCTGATCCTCTTGAATACTTTCTTCTTGAGATTGATGTAACTGATCCACAATTCTTCAACTTCAATCTTCAAGACTCAAGACACTGAGTGTCAACTTGAGCTCTTGTTGAATCTTTTCTAAGTCTTTGATTGCTGATTGACAATTTGATCCCTTTAAGACTCCGACTCAACTCACTGACTTGACTCACGAAATATGCCAACACCAAAATGCCGTAACAATCTCCCCCTTTGGCAATTTCGTGACAAAACCCAAAAATACATAAAAGCGCTCAAGTCACTCATCTTAAACCAAAAAATCGAAACTCAATGTCATCACCAAAACATTGATTTTCTTTGCGTGAAAGATCCAATAAATACAAAATTACATTTGAACCAAACAGTCCTAGAACATACTCTATGACTTAGGACTTGGAGTCTTAAAGTGATGTAATTCCTGCAAAACAAAACTCCAAACAAAATCAAACGTTAGTCGTTAGAAATTAGAATCCTGCATTTGATCCGTCTTCCTTTTGGTTCTTTTGTTTTTCGGCTCTTTCAATTTTTCTTTGTCTCCCCCTATCTTGAGCATCTCTAACATGTTCTCCCCCTTTGTGGTACGATCATCATTTTCCGTTCTCCCCCATTTTTCCATTTTCGTTTCGTTTGTCCTCTCTTGATGATCTCATCTCCGTCATTTCTCTTCTCCCCCTTTTTGTCACAAATTGTCAAACAGTGAACATACTAGACAAAAGGAAATCACAAACAACATCAGTTCAAAGAGAAAGAGAGATAAAAGCTCAGTTCCGGTATATAACAAAAATGCAGATTGCGTACCGGTACCAGAAGGCAAAAATCAAATAATTTCTTGAAACAAATCCAGATTTTGAAATAATTGAATTACCGATTTGTATTCCATCAAGAAAACAATTTAAGTGCTTGAAAATAATATGAGATCACATAGATGTCATTCAATCCAATTAATTTTACAAAAATTAAAAAGATTTACTCCGAAATCATGAAAAATAAAGGTAAAACATTATAAACAGTTTTTCATGTTATATTCATCAAACACAAGTCATCAAAAATAATCTTGAGATCCAAAGTCTATCAAGATGTAACGGATGTACAAAGATGACTTACAGAGATTTCCAAATGACATCAATTTGATTTCTTACCCTTTCAAATTTGAGATAAGCACTAAAATACCTAAGGGAGGCTCTTTGAGCATCTTTCAACTAACCCACCTTATACCAACCAGGAGATTGTTCAAAATATAAGAGTTTTGCATATAAATCTCCAAATGCTTCAACTAAAAATTTTAAGAAATATTTTTCAAGCATCAAAACATGTGGTAGCTTCACACACAAACCGGACGACCGGG
This sequence comes from Tillandsia leiboldiana, assembly GCA_029204045.2. Classification (NCBI taxonomy): domain Eukaryota; kingdom Viridiplantae; phylum Streptophyta; class Magnoliopsida; order Poales; family Bromeliaceae; genus Tillandsia; species Tillandsia leiboldiana. The sequence continues at coordinate 17,695,062 of CM055077.1, read as the reverse complement.
GTGGCAGCTCTTTCCAACATGTGGTGGTAGTTTTCACACTCCTTTCGGATGTAACTCTTTCCACATCTTTTGCAAATCATTTCAATACCCTTGTAAGAATGCAATCTCTTATGTGAAAGAATTAAATCCCAAATTTTAGTCTATCGGTTGTCTCACGTTTATCACAATGAATTCACACAACCGAGATAGATTAAGCATCTAAAGATCACACATGATTTCTAAAATTTGATGCTTATAATATCAAAAACTCCTATAATGAAGTATCTTCAAGATTATGATTATGGAGTAAAGTTGATAATCCATATAAAATTAAATTGGAGTGATTGAAAGTGAAAGTCCTTTTCATTCAATGCACTTGTTCATTAAAAACCCTTTTGTTCAAAAACAAAGTATAAAAACGAAGAGCATTGAAAAACATGTAATGCAAAGATTAAGAAAGATATGAAGGGAAAACCAATCAAAGCATTACATACAGTCATAAGCTAATTAGAACTTAAGACAAGGAAAGATATCACCTTTCCGAATCCAAAATCGCTGGATTTTGGGTTGTCTTGATTCGTTGTGGCCGGGGGTTGTCCGCTTTGACTGTTGATCCACCTTAGGTCTTTGCCTTGCAATGATCCACTTGTATGATTGATGATGTGGCTCGGACCTTTGGTGGATTGAGTGAACTCTTTTGACTTGATGTGTCTTTTGAGTCCGTTGAGTCCGCTCCGTAGATGAAGTTGCCGAAGGATTTTTCTTTCTCTTTTTCGGGCAATCCTTCACCAAATGTCCTTCAAGTCCACATAGGTGACAAGTTCTTCCTTTCAATTTAGTTGTGGAACTTGAAGCCTTCACAGTTTGGTTCTTTTTAAATCCCAGACCAACCTTGCTTGATTGACCTAATCCGGACATACAATCAAGTTTCTTGGAACCAGTTGAGAGCCTTTGTATGTCGGATTTAAGTTCATGAACTTGCTTGGTCAAAGCTTGGTTGGTGACATGAATCTCCTCAAACTGTTTTTCTAGAAAACCAATCTTGTCCGTATATGATTTAGCGTTTGTCTCCGATTGGTTTAGCTTTTCTTGGAGGATTTTATTGTTATTCAATAAACGTCCTCGTTCCTCCTCGAGATCATGAAGTTTTATCTTTAAAGCATGATTCTCGTCTTGATTCTCAAGTCGTTGCTTCCTCAACTTCTTGATATGCTTGGCCATCTTCTTAGATTCTGCAAGAAGTTGTTGATATGCCTCAACGAGTTCCTCTTCGTCCGACTCCCCCTCACTTGATGACTCTCCACCGGATGTTGATGTTTCATGCAAAATCAAAGGAATAGAGTCAGTGATTAAAGATGATAAGCAACCATTAGAAGAGGGAATATAAGAGGCATGAGAGGCAACAACTTTTTCCCCTTTACTTGAGGTCGATTCATTAGAAGTAGAATCGTCCCAAGTTTTTGCTTGCAAAGCCTTCTTTCTATATGATTTCTTAGAAGGACAATCCGTTGAAAAATGGCCGTAGCCTTTGCATCGATAGCATTGGATTTCCCCTTCGAAATCATCATTTTCTTTTTCTTTAGAGGGTTTTGCAAAGCTTTTGAGATTAGAGGATTTAGAACCCGATGATCCTTTAGATAGTTTCGTGGATGAAGATCCATCGGTTCGATTCTTCCAAAACTTCCGACGAAATTTCTTTACGATCCGCGCCAATTGTTCTTCAAAATCGGCAAAAAGGATTTCATCGTCGGAACTCGATTCGCTATCTTCTTCCTTTGTTGATTTGAATGCAATACCTGTAAGCTTAGAAGAAGACTTGGAAGAAACTTGATTAGTAGGAAAAGTCATCTCATATGTTTGCAAAGCACCTACTAATTCCTCTACACTCATCTCATCCGGATGACTAACGGTTTCAATGGCGGTAACCTTTGCCCTAAACCGTTCCGGAAGAGTCCGAAGTATCTTTCTTACAATTTTTGACTCCGGGATCTTTTCTCCTAAATTAGCACATGTATTTATTACATCTTGAAGTCTAGTGTAATAATCTGTAAACAATTCATGCTCTTCCATATGAATAGAGTCAAATTGACTTGTAAGCATCTGGAGCTTTTGAATTTTTACAAGATTAGTACCCTCATGTGTAATTTTGAGAATATCCCAAATTTCCTTCGCGGTTTCACACGCGGAAATTCGTGTGAACTCAGTCGAGGAAAGAGAATTAAATAAAGCGTTCATATCTTTCCCATTGTAAGAAGATCTTTCAAATTCCTCTTTGGACCATCTAGAGCGAGGTTTTGGGGTAGTAGAATTTCCTACTTCCTCAACAGGATGCACCCAACCGTGTTCCACGGTTTGCCATACCCGCTCATCAATTGCGATGAGAAAGCTCTCATCCGCACTTTCCAATAAGCATAATTAGTCCCATCAAAAAGAGGAGGCCTATAAATATTACCACTTTCACCCATCATGATAGATAAACCTAAAACCCGCTCTGATACCAATTGTAGAGTTATTAATCCCAAAGGATCTAAATAGGTACTATCAAACAACTAGAGGGGGGGGTGAATAGGTGTAATACTTAAAAACTCAATCTCAGTGCAAAATAAAAACCAATGCGGAAAATAAAAACAGCACACCGAGATTTACGTGGAAACTCCAATCCAGGAGAAAAACCACGGGACCAACACGCAATAACAATCCACTAAGAATAGAAGAATAACAAGGTGATTACCGACTCCACGGACTCAACCCCTCCTTCAGCTTCTTCGGACCTTGCGCTGACCGGTTGGATGTCCACGCAATAACAATCCCTAAGAAAAGAAGAATAACAAGGTGATTACCGTCTCCACGGATTTAACCCCTCCTTCAATTTCTTGGACCTCGCGCTCCACCGTTTTGCCCGTCCACTGCTCACGTTCGAATCCACGAACGCACGCTTCGAATCCACGAAACGCCTTTAGCACACCGAATCCACGATGCCACGTCGAATCCACGACGCAAACTCAGTCGATAAGAATATTGACTTCGATGGTGATCCTTTGCTTAGATTATCAATGAAGAACCGTAGAAGAAATCTCTAAGCAAAGATTAGATCAATTCGACCAAAGATATGTTCTTGAAGGAACCATCGAATTGACCTAAAAGAGGCTATAAAGAAGAACGATAAAAACCTAGCCTCTAGGGTTGCTCTCAAGTGTTTTATAAATTGATCGGCCGTAGCTCCCACGTTTTTGAGAAACCCTAAGTGTCTATTTATAGTTTAGAAACCTTTGGAAAAAGATAAGAATCAAAAACATACCTTATCTGGAAATTTTCAGGACGGCGATCCGGATCGGATTTACTGCGATCCGGATCGTCGTAACGAGATTGACGATTCCAGAAATACCATGGTTCGGGATCCGGATCGCATTGCCCGATCCGGATCGTTCATACAAAACAGAAAACTTAACATTCGGGATCCGGATCGGAAATTGCATGGATCCGGATCGAAGTCTTGTATGAAGCAACAACCTTCGGGATCCGGATCGTTGGCTCTGATCCGGATCCTGAACAAGTCCGAACACCAGTTTTTGATTATTATGCAATTAAAAGTTCATCCAAGTGTTTCTACACTATAAGAAAGTATTCGGATCACCACAATTATTTAGTTAAACATACCTGATCCTCTTGAATACTTTCTTCTTGAGATTGATGTAACTGATCCACAATTCTTCAACTTCAATCTTCAAGACTCAAGACACTGAGTGTCAACTTGAGCTCTTGTTGAATCTTTTCTAAGTCTTTGATTGCTGATTGACAATTTGATCCCTTTAAGACTCCGACTCAACTCACTGACTTGACTCACGAAATATGCCAACACCAAAATGCCGTAACAAATAGGGCTCGCGAAACGGAGAACGGCGGCGAAATCTGTTTTGAATTCCGACGCCGGAATCTCCCGGAATAAATTCCGGAAGGTAGCTAACGGTTCAGGTGGTTAACGCGGTTTTTCAGACAGACCGGACCCTGGTTCGCACCCGACTTGTACCCGTTTTTAACTTGAACTGGGTTCATTCCCATTCCCCAACTTAACCGCTCCCGCCACCTTAATCACTCCCGCGTTTTCCCGTCGTACAACTCCCCACGAACCGCCCCCAACTTCCCACCACTTCCCCACAACTTCCCACGAACCGCCCCAACTTCCCACCACTTCCCCCAACTACCGGCCACCCCCCACAACTCCCCTTAACTCCCCCTGCGTACGAAAACCCCAAAGGCAACGAAAACCCACTTCCCCAACCTTTCAGTTTCCCAACCGAACCTTACCTTTCCCCAATCGATCGAGAGGAGAAGCAAGGCGGAGCGGGTGAGGAGAAGGAAGATCGCCGGCATACCCTTCACCCAAGAACAGGACGATCATCCCCTAGATCAACCCTAGCCGACGAAACCCAGGTAAACATGGCTTAGGGTTCTTGATTTGGTCGTTTCTTGGTTCTCGTAGGAAAAAGGGAGGGGAGCCGGCGCCATTACCGGAGCCACGCATGCGGGCGGCGCCGCATGAGGGCGGCGCCGCGTGCATCCGCATGCGGGCGGCGCCGCATGCGGGTGGCGCCGCATGCGGGTGGCACCGCATGCGGGCGCCGCCGCTTGCGGGCGACTCCGCATGCGGGTGCGGGAGGCACCGCATGCGGGCTGCCGCAGGCGGGCGCCGCCGCTTGCGGGCGGCTCCGCATGCGGGAGCGGGAGGCACCGCATGCGGGCTGCCGCATGCGGGCGCCGCCGCTTGCGGGCGCCTCCGCATGCGGGTGCGGGCGGCACCGCATGCGGGCTGCCGCATGCTGGCGCCGCCGCTTGCGGGCGCCGCCGCATGCGGGTGCGGGCGGCACCGCATGCGGGCTGCCGCATGCGGGCGCCGCCGCTTGCGGGCGCCTCCGCATGCGGGTGCGGGCGGCACCGCATGCGGGCTGCCGCATGCGGGCGCCGCCGCTTGCGGGCGCCTCCGCATGCGGGTGCGGGCGGCACCGCATGCGGGCTGCCGCATGCGGGCGCCGCCGCTTGCGGGCGCCGCCGCATGCGGGCTGCCGCATGCGGGCGCCGCCGCTTGCGGGCGGCTCCGCATGCGGGTGCGGGCGGCACCGCATGCGGACAGCGCCGCATGCGGGCGGCACCGCATGCGGGCGGTGCCGCATGCGGGCGTCACCGCATGCGGACGGCGCCGCACGCAGTTAGTACGCCGCCCAGCCGTGCGGGGCCAGGCGCGTACGTGTGCGAATTGTGCGCAAGGTGAGGGGGCGCCGGGTGTTCTAGTCGTTAATCTGACAAAGTCTTAAATTTCTGACTCCTATATGACAGATTCGTGTAGGTCCGGGCGGGCACCCGAGACGCGAGAGAACCTAACATCGGTCAGGAGCGCGACAACAAGGTGGGTTTACAGTCGAGGCTGAGTATCGTGTTAGTAATCCGAAGGGATTTTTATTGTTAATCGGTACTAACACTGACGGTTTCTATGATGTACTATATTACCCCGTGTCTTGGTTACTTATGCTCGAGTTGCGACACGCGCACCCGCGGTCTGGCCACCGCAAAGGGTGCTCTTTTCCGGAAAGGCGGTCTTCGACCCGTGTTACCCCACGAGGTGACGTAGTGGGGGCCCCCGTAGGTGTGGGGTTTGAGGCAGCAAGGTGCGAGCGGTGCGACCTGTCGGGATTGGATCCCGATGAGGTCAGGTGTGCGACCTGTCGGGATTGGATCCCGATGAGGTCAGGTGTGCGACCTGTCGGGATTGGTGCCCGATGAGGTCAGGTGTGCGACCCGCCGGGATAGGTGCCCGACGCGGTCAGGTGTTACAGGTGCTACCGGGGTTGCAGGTGTTACAGGTGGTACAGGTGGTTGCGAGTTACCGTTACGAGTAGAGCGGTTGTTCCGGCTAGTCTTACTTTTGTGGCTTGGTATTACTTTACTGCTTTAGTACTATTTTTATGATAGTGTCGCTGACTACCCACTCTGTGACAGGTACCTCCAGGGGGTAGAGGTAGGCGACGGTGAGGCCGAGGTGGTAGCAGTCGGGCTGTGGTAGCCCTAGTATGCTGTTTTATTTACTTTCTCTGCATTTCATTCGGTATTGTAGGTTACTGTGTGGTTCTTGATACCCTTGTGGGGTCGTGTGGATGTCGAGTACTTTCATTCTGGTTATGCACTACTGTTTCCTTTATTGTTCCCGTTTGGCCGTTTTCCAAACAAATCAACTAGAAAACAAAAGAAAAAGGACTTCGAAAACTGTTTTTTCAAAAGTCTAGGGTCGGGTGGGCCCGTTTTCTAAACCTTGTGGATTTATGCCGTTTTCCAATCAGTTTTTCAAAACCTAAGGCCGTGTGAGCCTGTTTCCAAAACGGTGAGTTTATACATTCAACCTGACTGGCCACGGGTATTGTTTCGCCTTCATGCACCGTACTACTTCAAACTGTTGTGATTAAATGGAAAATGATTGCTTATGTTCGACTATTGTAATAGCCGCGACGCCGTGCATATACAGAGGAGTCTCTGCCCGATTTTCGAGTAAATCTGTATGTGTGGCGGGTCTGGGCACGCGCCGGGGAAGGAGGTTTTTAAACAAAAAATTTGTACGCACTTTACGCGTACTTTGGGGTATCGTTTCCGCTAAAATAAAACCCCCGGGGCATGACAGATTAAGATGGTATCAGAGACTTTGCTTTAATCACAACAGTGACAGCCCAACATCCACCGAGATATCACACTTAACTACGAATAAATGAAATGTGCAGGGTTTAAGGGTTAAGACGTGAGAGATCGGGGAGGGGATTTGTAGATAATGTTTCTTTTCTCTCTCGATTTTACGATGGTTCATCTAGCATAGATGAGTGCTAAGCTTTGGTTGATATGTCTGTACAGACAATGGTACGAACCAGAGCATCGGCCGAGGAGGTAGGGACAGATGCGACGACATCAGCAGCTGCAGAAAACCAGCTCCTGCGGCAACAATTGAGGGAGATGGCGGGGCAGATGGCGACCCTTACGGATCGTGTTCGTCAATTGACGCAGCAGCAACCGGTCGCTCCCGCCCCTCCACCGGAACCAATTGCACCGGCCGCAGTACCGCAAGCGACAGGTGCTGGGGTAGGGGCAACCCCTCTGCCGGCGGCAACGGCCGGGCTAGCACATACCCAGACCACGGCGCCGATGGCAGCACCTGCATCAGCGTCCGTGGGGCCGGCGCCGGGGGCTCTCGGCGGGAGCACCCCCGCGGCCGCCGCCGTCGCCAGGGAAGGGACGGTTACGCGGGCGGAACGAGAGCGAGTGCAGGCCAATCTGGCGGATTTCATGAAGTTCGAACCACCCACGTTCGAGGGGGAGACGACTGATCCCTGGGTAGTCGAAAAGTGGGTGGGATCGATGGAAAAATTGTTTGAGGACCTACTCATTGAGGACCCCGAGCGCGTTCCTCTGGCAGTTCACTTTTTGGAGGGAAACGCTCGTCTATGGTGGAAGACGGTGCGCCCTGATCCCACCCAGGGCACCGTGCTACTATTGTGGACGACGTTCAAGCAGGAATTGTTTGGGGCCTTCTTCACAAATAGCGTCAAGAAGAAACTGGAGGACGACCTGAACCACATTCAGCAAGGGAGCAAGATAGTTATGGAATATCAGCGCGAATTCGTGCGCCTGGCAAATTGCGTCCCTTTCGTTATAAGGGATGAACCCCACAAGGCGCAACTATTCGTGGATGGGTTGCGAAGTGATATTTTCCAGGTGGTTCAAGCCGCTGATTTGCATACGTTCCAGAAAGTGGTCGACCGGGCCACTGTCGTAGAGCGTGGGCTTGCCGTTACCCGCGCTAGGAGGGAGGCCCCGGCACAGCATGAAGATAGGAAGCGGCAACAGCAGAGCTACGGAGGGGGGTCATCTGCTGGGAGCCGACTCCCCAAGCGGTGGAGGGCACAGTCGGGAGCACGGAGCGCACCTACGGGAGAGCCGAGGCCAAGAGACGGGCCTTGCGTGATCTGCGGGGGAGCGCATGGAGTGTTGAGTTGCTCCCAGAGAGCCGACCATTGCTTCCGTTGCGGCAAGCAGGGGCACTTCCGCCGCAACTGCCCCCTTACCGTGGGATCAGCCTCCTCTGCCGCTTCCACACCTTCACCACAATTTTTGGGGCGGGGGAAAGCTCCTATGGGGTCGACCTCTAGGCCCCCGGCTACGCGGCGCGAAGAGGATAGGCAGCCTCAACCGGGCGGGCGAATTTATTCCATGACCCGCCAGGAATCGGACCCGCCGGAGCACGTACTCGCAGGTATAACTTCCATTTCAAATTCACGTTCTAGAACCCTCTTTGATACTGGAGCAACACACTCGTTCATTTCTCGCGAGTACGTGTTTTCGCATGACCTCGAGGAAACACCTCTCCAAAGTCGGTTGACGGTCCAGACCGCGGGTGGGGCACTGGAGGCGACTAGTTTGGTAGCCACTTGCCCGATTAAGCTAGGGCGGCTATTTTGCCCTTGGGATTTAATAGTGATTCCCTTGAAGGAGTACGACGTTGTTTTGGGCATGGACTGGCTCTCAAGGTACCAAGTGCTTATCGACTGCGATAAGCGGATGGTACAACTACAAGAACCAAGTTTCCCTAAGAATGCGTACCTAGCGTGCAAGAGCACCTCCTTCCCGGCAGTCATCTCAGCGGCTCGAGCCAGGAGTCTGATAGAGGGTGGGTGTGTAGCCTATTTGGCATCGGTAGATCAGGTTACCCGACCCTCGACGACACCTTCAGACATCCCGGTGGTGAGGGACTTTCCCAATGTCTTTCCGACGGAGCTGCCTGGGATACCCCCTGAAAGGGAGGTGGTGTTCCCTATTGAACTCTTGCCAGGTACTCAACCTATAACGAAGGCACCCTACTGAATGGCCTTCGCGGAGTTGAAGGAGTTAAAGGCGCAACTGGAAGACCTCTTGGACAAAGGGTTTGTCAGGCCGAGTGTGTCACCCTGGGGCGCACCAGTGCTTTTTGTACGGAAGAAGGATGGAAGCCTGCGACTCTGCATCGACTACAGAGGAATAAACAAGGTCACGGTGAAAAACAAGTACCCCCTGCCCAGAATCGACGACCTCTTCGACCAACTACGAGGAGCGACGGTCTTTTCAAAGATTGATCTACAGTCAGGCTACCACCAGCTTCGGGTTCAGAACGAGGACATTCCGAAGACCGCTTTCCGGACCCGGTATGGCCATTACGAGTTTACGGTCATGCCGTTCGGACTTACGAACGCCCCCGCAGTCTTTATGGACATGATGAACCGGGTCTTCAGACCATTCTTAGACCGGTTCGTGGTGGTCTTCATCGATGATATACTAATCTACTCATCCACCGACGAGGAGCACGAGGATCACTTACGAACGATTCTCCAAACCCTCAGGGAGCAGAAGCTGTTCGCTAAGCTCAAAAAGTGTGAGTTCTGGCTACGCGAAGTGGGATTCATGGGGCATGTGATCTCGGCAAAGGGAATCGCCGTGGACCCCAAGAAGGTGGAATCGGTGATAGACTGGCAGCCGCCCACAACGGTGACGGAGGTCCGCAGTTTCTTGGGGCTGGTGGGGTATTATAGACGCTTTGTCGAGGGTTTCTCGAAGATTGCGGCCCCTCTAAACCGGTTGACCAAGAAAGGAGAAAAGTTTGTACGGACGGCCAAATGCCAGGAAAGTTTTGAAGAACTCAAAAGAAGGCTAACCGAGGCACCGATTCTTGTACTACCAACACCCGGTGAGGACTATGAGGTGTACTGCGACGCGTCAAGAATCGGCCTTGGGGGTGTTTTAATGCAGCAGGGGAAAGTAATTGCCTATGCGTCTAGGCAACTAAAGGACTACGAAAGAAACTACCCAATACACGATTTAGAGCTGGCTGCGGTGGTCTTCGTCCTGAAGTTATGGAGACACTATCTCTTTGGTGTCCATTGTAACATCTTCTCAGATCACCAGAGTCTTAAATACCTGTTCACCCAAAAGGAACTAAACCTGCGGCAGAGACGGTGGCTTGAATTACTGAAGGATTACGATCTAACGATCCAATACCACCCCGGGAAAGCAAACGTGGTAGCGGACGCTCTGAGCAGGAAGGGGCGACTGGAGGGAGGATCAGTAGGTGCGATAACTGAACAGAGCAACTTGATCGCGGAATTTTCACGACTAGGGTTGGAAGTAGTGCCAGCGGGCACGGTTGCGCAACTTCTAACTTTGGTGGTCAAGCCAACACTGCTAGAAAAGATTCGAGAGGGACAGCAGGCGGACTCGCACTTACAGCTCGTAAGAGACAAGATCTCACCGGATCAGAAAGGGGACTTTTCATTGGAAGGCGATGACACCCTACGGTTCCGCGGGCGAATTTGCGTGCCGGATACCCCGGAATTGAAGAAGGAAATTCTGTCCGAGGCACACAGCGCCCCTTATGCAGCGCATCCAGGAGTCACAAAAATGTACAGGGATCTCAAGCAGACCTTCTGGTGGCCCAAGATGAAGAGGGATGTAACTCAATTTGTAGCTCATTGCCTAGTGTGTCAACAGATAAAGGCGGAACATCAACGACCGGCGGGAAAGTTACAACCCTTACCGGTACCGGAGTGGAAGTGGGATCATATCACCATGGACTTTGTCACCGGGTTCCCACGTTCACCACAAGGACACGACACAATATGGGTTGTGGTGGACCGGCTAACTAAGTCAGCGCACTTCCTGCCGATTCACACAACCTGGACCAGAGAGCGGTTGGCTCAAGTCTACCTCAGCGAGATTGTAAGACTGCATGGGGTACCGGCATCGATCACATCAGACAGAGACACGCGGTTTGTCTCAAAGTTTTGGCAGAGTCTGCAACAAGCCTTGGGGACTAAATTGCACTTCAGCACAGCCTTCCACCCTCAGACAGACGGGCAGTCGGAGCGAGTGATACAGACGCTAGAGGACCTGCTTCGAGCCTGTGTACTGGATTGGGGAGTCGGTTGGGAGCGTTACCTACCACTTGTAGAATTCGCTTACAACAATAGCCACCAGGCCAGCATACTGATGGCACCCTACGAAGCCTTATACGGGAGACGCTGCCGATCCCCGATCTGTTGGGACGACTTGGGAGAACGGAAGTTCTTGGGACCCGACTTGGTGGAAGAAACAGAAGAGAAGGTGCGTCTCATCAGACAGCGCTTACTAACCGCCCAGAGTCGACAAAAGAGCTACGCGGATCGAAGACGCCGCGATTTAGAGTTTCAGGTGGGAGAACACGTGTTTTTGCGGGTCTCGCCGTCCAGGGGAATCAAGCGATTCGGGTTAAAAGGCAAGCTAAGCCCGCGGTTCGTGGGACCATTCGAGATCCTGGAACGGATTGGCCCAGTGGCTTACCGCCTTGCCCTACCACCGAACCTCAACCGGATTCATGACGTGTTCCACGTTTCGATGCTCAAGAAATACCTCCCCGACCCGTCGCATGTTCTGGATGTCTCGACACTCGAACTTAAGGAGGACCTAAGCTTCGAGGAAACCCCTGTGCGAATACTAGCAAGAGAAAGCAAGACGCTTCGAAACCGAGACATCCCCTATGTGAAGGTGCACTGGAACAACCACGAGGAGCGGGAAGCGACGTGGGAACTAGAATCAAAGATGAGAGAGGGCTACCCTTATCTCTTTACCGCGAACCAGGATTGAGTTTCGAGGACGAAACTCGTTTTAAGAGGTGAGTGGTGTAGTAGCCGCTGGTTTAAAATATTTTAAGGGTCTACTTTTGGTTTCGTTAATTTCGCAATTCGTTTCGGGGGCTGGAGGGTGATCGAATAATTCCTTGTTTCCGGACAGACCGTCGGGGCCCGCGGGTATTTTTAGTTAATAGGGCTCGCGAAACGGAGAACGGCGGCGAAATCGGTTTTGAATTCTGACGCCGGAATCTCCCGGAATAAATTCCGGAAGGTAGCTAACGGTTCAGGTGGTTAACGCGGTTTTTCAGACAGACCGGACCCTGGTTCGCACCCGACTTGTACCCGTTTTTAACTTGAACTGGGTTTATTCCCATTCCCCAACTTAACCGCTCCCGCCACCTTAATCACTCCCGCGTTTTCCCGTCGTACAACTCCCCACGAACCGCCCCCAACTTCCCACCACTTCCCCACAACTTCCCACGAACCGCCCCAACTTCCCACCACTTCCCCCAACTACCGGCCACTCCCCACAACTCCCCTTAACTCCCCCTGCGTACGAAAACCCCAAAGGCAACGAAAACCCACTTCCCCAACCTTTCAGTTTCCCAACCGAACCTTACCTTTCCCCAATCGATCGAGAGGAGAAGCAAGGCGGAGCGGGTGAGGAGAAGGAAGATCGCCGGCATACCCTTCACCCAAGAACAGGACGATCATCCCCTAGATCAACCCTAGCCGACGAAACCCAGGTAAACATGGCTTAGGGTTCTTGATTTGGTCGTTTCTTGGTTCTCGTAGGAAAAAGGGAGGGGAGCCGGCGCCATTACCGGAGCCACGCATGCGGGCGGCGCCGCATGAGGGCGGCGCCGCGTGCATCCGCATGCGGGCGGCGCCGCATGCGGGTGGCGCCGCATGCGGGTGGCACCGCATGCGGGCGGCGCCGCATGAGGGCGGCGCCGCGTGCATCCGCATGTGGGCGGCGCCGCATGCGGGTGGCGCCGCATGCGGGTGGCACCGCATGCGGGCGCCGCCGCTTGCGGGCGACTCCGCATGCGGGTGCGGGAGGCACCGCATGCGGGCTGCCGCATGCGGGCGCCGCCGCTTGCGGGCGACTCCGCATGCGGGAGCGGGAGGCACCGCATGCGGGCGCCGCCGCTTGCGGGCGCCTCCGCATGCGGGTGCGGGCGGCACCGCATGCGGGCTGCCGCATGCGGGCGCCGCCGCTTGCGGGCGCCGCCGCATGCGGGTGCGGGCGGCACCGCATGCGGGCTGCCGCATTCGGGCGCCGCCGCTTGCGGGAGGCTCCGCATGCGGGTGCGGGCGGCACCGCATACGGGCTGCCGCATGCGGGCGCCGCCGCTTGCGGGCGCCTCCGCATGCGGGTGCGGGCGGCACCGCATGCGGGCTGCCGCATGCGGGCGCCGCCGCATGCGGGCTGCCGCATGCGGGCGCCGCCGCTTGCGGGCTGCTCCGCATGCGGGTGCGGGCGGCACCGCATGAGGACAGCGCCGCATGCGGGCGGCACCGCATGCGGGCGGTGCCGCATGCGGGCGTCACCGCATGCGGACGGGGCCGCACGCAGTTAGTACGCCGCCCAGCCGTGCGGGGCCAGGCGCGTACGTGTGCGAATTGTGCGCAAGGTGAGGGGGCGCCGGGTGTTCTAGTCGTTAATCTGACAAAGTCTTAAATTTCTGACTCCTATATGATAGATTCGTGTAGGTCCGGGCGGGCACCCGAGACGCGAGAGAACCTAACATCGGTCAGGAGCGCGACAACAAGGTGGGTTTACAGTCGAGGCTGAGTATCGTGTTAGTAATCCGAAAGGGATTTTTATTGTTAATCGGTACTAACACTGACGGTTTCTATGATGTACTATATTACCCCGTGTCTTGGTTACTTATGCTCGAGTTGCGACACGCGCACCCGCGGTCTGGCCACCGCAAAGGGTGCTCTTTTTCGGAAAGGCGGTCTTCGACCCGTGTTACCCCACGAGGTGACGTAGTGGGGGCCCCCGTAGGTGTGGGGTTTGAGGCAGCAAGGTGCGAGCGGTGCGACCTGTCGGGATTGGATCCCGATGAGGTCAGGTGTGCGACCTGTCGGGATTGGATCCCGATGAGGTCAGGTGTGCGACCTGTCGGGATTGGTGCCCGATGAGGTCAGGTGTGCGACCCGCCGGGATAGGTGCCCGACGCGGTCAGGTGTTACAGGTGCTACCGGGGTTGCAGGTGTTACAGGTGGTACAGGTGGTTGCGAGTTACCGTTACGAGTAGAGCGGTTGTTCCGGCTAGTCTTACTTTTGTGGCTTGGTATTACTTTACTGCTTTAGTACTATTTTTATGATAGTGTCGCTGACTACCCACTCTGTGACAGGTACCTCCAGGGGGTAGAGGTAGGCGACGGTGAGGCCGAGGTGGTAGCAGTCGGGCTGTGGGAGCCCTAGTATGCTGTTTTATTTACTTTCTCTGCATTTCATTCGGTATTGTAGGTTACTGTGTGGTTCTCGATACCCTTGTGGGGTCGTGTGGATGTCGAGTACTTTCATTCTGGTTATGCACTATTGTTTCCTTTATTGTTCCCGTTTGGCCGTTTTCCAAACAAATCAACTAGAAAACAAAAGAAAAAGGACTTCGAAAACTGTTTTTTCAAAAGTCTAGGGTCGGGTGGGCCCGTTTTCTAAACCTTGTGGATTTATGCCGTTTTCCAATCAGTTTTTCAAAACCTAAGGCCGTGTGAGCCTGTTTCCAAAACGGTGAGTTTATACATTCAACCTGACTGGCCACGGGTATTGTTTCGCCTTCATGCACCGTACTACTTCAAACTGTTGTGATTAAATGGAAAATGATTGCTTATGTTCGACTATTGTAATAGCCGCGACGCCGTGCATATACAGAGGAGTCTCTGCCCGATTTTCGAGTAAATCTGTATGTGTGGCGGGTCTGGGCACGCGCCGGGGAAGGAGGTTTTTAAACAAAAAATTTGTACGCAATTTACGCGTACTTTGGGGTATCGTTTTCGCTAAAATAAAACCCCCGGGGCGTGACAACAAATTGTGGAGGACATGCTTCGGGCATGCGTTTTGGACCTGGGCGAAGGGTGGGCACGGTGTTTGCCCCTAGTGGAATTTGCCTACAATAACAGTTACCAGGCCAGCATTCAGATGGCACCATACGAGGCCCTGTACGGGCGCCGCTGTCGGTCTCCAATATGCTAGGACGACTTGGGTGAGCGTAAGTTTCTGGGCCCAGATTTGGTGGAGGAGACCGAAGCAAAGGTGCGATTGATTAGACAAAGGCTACTAACCGCCCAGAGCAGATAGAAAAGCTACGCGGACAACAGACGCCGAGACTTAGAGTTCATGGTGGGTGAGCACGCGTTACTCCGAGTTTCGCCCTCCAAGGGGAAACGACACTTCGGCATAAAGGGAAAGTTAAGCCCGAGGTACGTAGGACCGTTCGAGATCCTAGAACGCGTAGGACCGGTGGCGTACCGATTAGCCCTGCCGCCGAATCTCGAACGAGTCCATAACGTGTTCCATGTCTCAATGCTCCGGAAGTACCTAGCTGATCCCTCTCATGCCTTGGATGCCTCCACCATCGAGTTGCGAGAGGATCTAAGCGTCGAGGAGACACCGGTGCGGATTTTGGCAAGAGAAGACAAAAAGTTGCGCAAACGAACGATCCCCTATGTAAAGGTCCAGTGGAGCAACCATGAAGAGCGCGAGGCGACTTGGGAACTGGAATCGAAGATGAGAGAATGTTTTCCCGAATTGATGAGTGGGGTTTGTACTTAAGTTTCGGGACGAAACTTTTTATAAAGTGTGAGTGGTGTAGTGATCCGACCTTTCGGGGTATTTTTGACTTACATATAGTCATTTAAGCCTTTAAGTGAAATAAAATTATTCAATTCTTAAAAGTTGGCCATTGTGAGGTGCTGGTATTTTTCTGCGATAGAGCGCGGAAAAAGAAAGCCGACGGTGCGATCAGATCCGAAATCCGATATCGGGATCTCCCGAAACGGAATTCCTAGTGATACGGTGATTAAGTCATGCATCGGAATCCGTGCAAAATATCTTGCACCCGTTAGAGATAAGGTGGTTATCTCGTAGGGGATAATTAATTAGTTAATTAATTATCCATGAGGGAAAATAAAATTCTCTTACGTACTAATTAAAAAGGGAATTAATTAAAGATTTAATACGAGCTATATAAGGGATCCCATTATCGGAAAGAAAAGAAAAGAAAGAAATAAAAACCCTAATCGGTGAGAAGAGAAAAAAGAAAAGAAAAGACGGAACCCTAGCCGGAAGAAAGGGAAAGGAGAAAGAGAAGGAGCCCGATCTTCCCGGACACCGAACCGAAGGCAAGAACGCGACCGGACAACCTTCCCGTCGATCTTCGGTTAGTAAAATAATTGTTATAATTTATTCGGGATTTTTCCGTCGTCTCTTTTGTTTGAGTTCTTGGTTTCTCCGTCGTAACCGTTACCGTCGCCGTCGTCGTCATCATGCTAGGGCACGGAACGGACAGCGGAGGCGCGCGGTGCCGCTAGGGCATCGCGCGGAGGAGAGTCACGGACGGCACCCATGCGGACCCGCAACCGCGCGGGCACCGCATGGGCGCCGCGCGGCTGCCGCGCGGACCCGCAACCGTGCGGGCACCGCGCGGGTGCCGCGCGGCTGCCGCGCGAACCCGCAACCGCACGGGCGGCACCCGCGCGGACCCGCAACCGTGCGGGCACCGCGCGGGCGCTGCGCGGCTGCCGCGCGGGCGCCGTGCGGGGCCGCACCCGCGCGGGCACCGCGCGGCCGCCGCACGGGCAACACCCGCGCGGGCACCGCGCGGCCGCCGCACGGGCAACACCCGCGCGAGGCACCGCGCCACGTGGGCGTCGCCGCGGAGACGCGCCGCGCGGTTCCGAACCGCGCGGGGCTCCGGCGGACGACGACGGCGGCGCGGGATTTCCGTTTCGTCAACCCGGACGGTGTTGGACTTTTCCGTCGAAAAGAGTAAATTGGGTCTTTTGTTTCGGATGTTAGTACACGTTTTTGACTATAGTTATCCTTGCGGACTTTCTTTAGGTCCAAGTGCGCAGCGGGGGTGCGCGAAGGATTCAGGTGTTCCGATTTCTCTTCAAATAGGTGGGTACGGTTGCGATAAGTGCAACAAGTGCAGTAAGTGCATCTATCGTCATTAAAATGCTCTTAATTTATCTAACAAAGTAGATGGACAGTTTAACCTTTCGCATAATTGTATTTTATCTAACAATTGAAGCGGCTACGGTCGCGGTGCTCACTACACGCCGATCTCGGCAAATCCATTTTCGGATGCTGCACGTACACAGGCGGATTGGCCTCCGCATGGGTGTACTTTTCCGGAGAAGTGGTCTCTTATGACCCGTGTTCCTTACAAAGGGGTGGGAGCCGTGAGGACCTCTTCGCGCTCGCTGGGAATAGCACACCAGCACCGTGAAGGGGTTAAATGCATCAAAAAGGTGTTTGCGCACAAGGGGAGACTTTAGTCTCTCCGACAGATACTCTGGGGTTGGTGCCCAACTTAATTGACAAATCTGGGGTTGGGGCCCAGCTTAATATGTGCAGGGTTTTAGCGAAAGGTTCCGGTGTATTCGGTTTGCTCCTTATTTCCTTATTGATATTAGACATCTACTTTGTTTGTCACTGACATTACCCACTCCGTGACAGGTGTTACTAGGTGCGTTAGCCGGGAGGGCGGTGAGACTGCGTCGCGAGGACCGTAGTCAGACACTTGGTTTATTATCTCATTTCTCTTATGCTTTAATTAGTTAATTTGCTTGTGGGTCGTATTATTCGTGGACATGTATTACTTAGCGCTGTGGATGAGGTGTACTTTCATATTTCGATTCTTTTAGTGATGTTTTCTTACGCGGCACGTTTTCATGATAAACCAAACGATTTCGAAAATGTTTTCTCAAAATGAAGTGCCGTGTGGGCACGGGTTTTGCAACCGCTGGCTTTATCCTTTCTAAACACTGATGTCGCTTTAATATTCCGCTTGACGTTGTATGTCTATTGTATGGTTGATGGTTGGTGTTTGATGTATGTTGTTGTAAATGAGACGCCGTGCATATACAAAGGAGACTCTGTCCGTGGGCAGGGAGAATTTGTGTATGTGGCGGTCTGGCACGCACCGGGGATGAGGTTTAAATTACCTTGTTAAGAAGAAAAAAAAAAGATACACGCGATTTTCCGCTTTGATAGACTCAAAAACCCCCCGGGGGCGTGACAGTTATAGCAAACAATGAAGTTTAAGAATCTGTACTCCGGTCGAAGTTCTTTTGATAGAACGGAGTTTCCCGCCGACCGAGTATCAACAACCGTTCTCCATGATTGATTAGTCATGGCTTGACCTTTCAAATAATGAATCCCTTCAACTTGGGCATTCATTCCCAACACTTCACCAATTAATTGAGGCGTGATCTTGAGCTTGACAGTCCGGACCATTGTGACAAATTCCTTGGGTTCGTCCTCATGATCTTGAAGCTGCGTAGCACACATGTAAAAAATCCTAACAAGATGAAGACAATATCCTGAAGTTTTAGAAAATTTACAGATTTGTGCAAGTCCGGCTTGATCAAACATGGTTCCAAACACTGTCGAGCATTCCCTGAGAGCCGCGACGTTTACATGTCTCTCACCGATGCATTCGCGCTTCTCAAATTCCTTCATTCTATCAGTATTGATATGAACGAAAATTGGCGGAGGTGGCTCACTTGTTAGTGGCTCATTGATTTCAATACCTCGCGCTCTCCCTCTCTTTCTTACAACACTCTTCCTTTTCATGGATATGGGTGTTGGTTGCATGGGAGCTTTCCCTTTTTCGGCAGCAGTAGGCAGAGTCTTCGCCTTTGTAAAAGCAGGGGCTTTCCCCTTTTCTGCCGCTGCAACCAATGATGCGGTTTCCTCAAGGACTTTATCCCAGTCCTCCGATTCCGTCTCTGATTCATCCACAGAGATATACTCCCCTTCCTCTTGTGTTCTCTTCGTCCTTTTGAGCTTGTTCGTCGCTCGCGTGCTGACCATCGCAACAATGAGCACTATTATCCAACCAAACACCATTTTGGTTGAGGGTGTTAAAAAAGTCGCCTGTGAGCAAGAACTCAAAGAACATGAAAAATTGTCTAATTTCCAAAAATTTGTAAAATCATACCCAAACAATCCTTATCATGTATAGAGACCAGGAATCAAGTTAGGTTTGCAAAAAGAATTTTAAAAATAGATCAATCCATGATTTTCGAAAATTTCCAAAATTTGCCCTAAAATCGAATGTTCAGAAATTGAAGTCCAAAAATTCGTTAATCAAATGAATACAAGGCAGAGAAACAAAACTAATGTATCCAGAGTTCTTATTTCAAAAGAAATTTGACCAAAAATCGTTTAAAAATGCGATTATACCAAGAAAACCTCTCACGTTTTGAAGACGAGCAAAATAGTGAAAAACAGTGATTTTGATCAAAAGAACTTACTTGAATCGAGAGAAATCAAGTTGAGAAAAATCCAAAGCTCCTGGATTCTAGAGAGAGAAACTCTAGGAAGCTAGAAACAAAAGTTTAGAAAGAATAGAAATAAAAAAACCTTTCGTTTCCTATAAAACCTAGCCGCGGTCCGGATCGGGTTGGAATCCAGTCCGGATCGGCTACCCGCAGAAAATCCTATTGTTCGGGATCCGGACTGAGTCCATTCAGTCCGGGCTGCCTGCAACTTTTTCTCCAGAAAAATTTGTAAAAATTTCAGAATATCCAGAAAAAGTATGTAAGCATTCTTGCATATCAACTTTAAACAAAAAGTATCGTTTCACATCAAAAGAAATAGATTATGCTAACTCTATCATTAATACTCAAATAATGAAACGAAAATTTATAAAAGTTATGTCCTTTAAAGTTGAGCAAGTTCAAAAAACATCAATCACGATCTAATGAGTAACGTGTTTATCAAATCTTCAATTGAATAAAGAAAATGGCGCACAAAGATCGATAGATGTTTGAAATCCCTAATAAATTAGATAATGCTATCTAGTCAATATGTTTTAGGAAGTGGCTCTTTGAGTATCTTTCAATTTGAAATCCCACTTTATACCAACCTTGGAATTCGACAAAGTCAAGTATTCCAAAAACATTTTATCAAGTAAACTAGAAATCACCATGCTTGGTAAAACATGTGGTAGCTGCACACAGTACTCGGACGACCGAGGTGGTAGCTCTTTCTTTCATGTGGTAGTAGTTTTCACACTCCACTAAGGATGTAACTCTTTCCACATCTTTTGAGCATGAAACTATAAATAATACTCCCCCTCAATTGGCTATCAATTATATAAAATATTAAGTATTCAACCAACTATTGATCTCATGTTCATACTTAACTCAATTATCAAATAAGATAAAAACTATACTAAGAGATCATTGAGAGATAAATTGACTTTGATCAAATAAAGATGAAATAAATGATATAAATGATCAATGCATGAAGAGAGTTATAATGATATCCAAATCATAATAAATTTCTCAAAACATGAAAAGATGCAATTAAAGTCAATTTAACAAATGCTCAGTTAATGTTCTATATACACAAAACACAAAACAAAACCTAACCTAAGCAATGGTTCAAAAAATGTTATTTCAAAGAAAGCATTCCAATTGCTTTACGCAAATGAATAAAATGTTTTTGATCCAAAGGTTTTGTCAAAATATCAGCTAATTGATCTTCAGTTGAAACATAAGAAAGTTGTAAAGTACTTGATTCAACTAGCTCTTTAAGAAAATGATATCTAAGTTCAATGTGTTTTTTTCTTGAGTGCAACACATGATTTTTTGAAATATTGGCACTAGTGTTGTCACAAAGTATTGTTACCGAAGTCGCAGGAATGCGAAAGTCGCTCAACACACTTCTCATCCAAATCAATTGAGTTGAACAACTTTCCGCAGAAATGTATTTCGCCTCGGCAGTAGAGAGAGCAATGCAGTTTTGCTTTTTATTATGCCATGCAATGAGACAATGGCCAAGTAAAAATATACACCACTCGTACTCTTTTGATCATCCATTGATCCAGCCCAATCGGCATCCAAATATCCTATAATATCGAGAGATGTGCCCATAAGATACCAAATTCCGAAATTGATAATACCTTTGACGTACCGAATGATCCTTTTCACCGCTTTCAGGTGAATTTCCTTCGGTGCTGATTGATATCTCGCGCAAATCCCAACACTAAAAGAAATATCCGGGCGACTAGCCGTAAGGTAGAGTAGACTTCCAATCATGCTTCGATAAAGCTTCTCGTCTACACCCTCTCCGTGAGATTCACTTCCTAATCCCTTATTGCTAGTTCCCATAGGAGTCGGAAAGTCTTTAGAATTCTCCAGTCCGAATTTCTTGACCAACTCCTTCGCATACTTGGATTGACATAAATGAATGCCATCTTCACTTTGCTTAACTTGCAATCCAAGAAAATATGTAAGCTCGCCCATCATGGACATCTCAAATTCGCTTTCCATTGTTTCGGCGAATTTTGAAGCATCATTATTCCTTGTAGCACCAAACACAATGCCATCCACATATATTTGTGCTACAATGAAATTGTCTTGAAAGTGCTTCACAAATAGTGTCCGAGGCTCCCCTCGAGTATAGCCCTTTTCCAAAAGGTGCTTTGTCAATCTTTCGTACCATGCTCGCGGTGCTTGTTTTAGACCGTAAAAAGCCTTTTTTAATCGAAAAACATGGTTAGGTAGTTTATGATCAATGAAACCTTTCGGTTGAGCAACATAAACTTCCTCATTTAGAAAACCATTTAAAAATGCGCTCTTAACGTCCATTTGAAAAAGTTTAATTTTGAAATGACAAGCTATAACGAATAGGATACGAATAGACTCGAGACGAGCAACAGGGGCGAAAGTCTCATCAGAGTCTATACCTTCGACTTGTGAATAGCCCTGAGCAACTAAACGTGCTTTGTTTCGAACAACGGTACCATCTTCATTTTTCTTATTCTTGAAAATCCATTTTTTACCGATTATGTTTTGTTGCTTCGGGGTCTTCGTTAATTCCCAGACTTTGTTCCTTTCAAATTGATTGAGCTCTTCTTGCATTGCTTCAATCCAATAGTCATCCTGAAGAGTTTCATCAACATTCTTTGGTTCGATCATGGAGACATAGCATGCAACTCTACAAACCAATTGTCTCCGAGTTCTAACTCATTCTTGAGGATCTCCAATGATGTTCGATTCCAGGTGGTCCTTGGAGATTCGAAGCGTTTGAGGTAACGGAGTACTCGGGGGTAATTGTGATGATTCCTGCACATTGGATGAACTAGAAGAACCATGAGATGCATCAACATTTTCAAAAGAGTTATCATGTAAAGATGCAATATCATTAGCAGGAGATTCATCATCAATAGACATATCAGGAGTAGATTTATCAAAAGAAATATGAAAAGCTTCATCTACTTTAACATTGAAAAATTCCATCATCGTTTTAGATTCAAGGTTAAATACCCGATATGCTCTACTGTTTGTAGAATAACCCATAAAAATTTCTTCATCTCTTCGAGAGTCGAATTTTTCAAGATTTCCTCGATCGCGTAAAATGTAACAACAACTCCCAAAGATACGAAAATATTTTATATTTGGTTTTCGACAGAACCAAAGTTCATAGGGGGTATTCAAAGTAGCCGGGCGCAAATAGATGCGATTGATCACATAGACCGCGGTGTTAACTGCTTCAGCCCAAAAATGTAACGGGAGTTTCCGGCTATGAAGCATAACACGCGCCATCTCTTGAACAACTCAATTTTTGCGCTCAACTACACCGTTCTGTTGCGGTGTATAAGGTGCAGAGAATTTATGTTTTATGTCGTTTGAAGTGCAAAAATCAATGAATTTGAAATTGATGAATTCTCCACCTCTATCACTCCGAACACGAACGATCTTTTCATTCTTCTTGTTAAGGATTTTAGTTTTGGCGTATTTCGTGAAAGTGTTTAAGTCTTGAAGATTGAAGATGAAGAAGCTTGGATCATATACCTCAATCTCAAGAAAGAAGAATTCAAAAGGATCAGGTAAGTTTAACTAAATATTATTGGTGATCTGAATACTTCTTATAATGTAGAAACACTTGGATGGATTTTTAATCGCATAAAAATCAAAAACTGGACATGGTATATGTTCAGGATCCGGAACAGGGGACTACAGTCCGGACCCCGAACGTTGGTTGGTTCATGCACAAATCCAGTCCTGAACATCCCTGTTTGGTTCCGGACCCCGAACGTGGAGTTTGCTGAAATCGCATGAACAGTCCGGACCGTAGGATTTCGTTCCGGACCCCGAACCTTGTTTTTTCAGGAATTCTCTGAAAAACAATGACAGTCCTGAACGAGCCTAATCCAGTCCGGACCGTCGTGCGGGAAAAATTCTGTTACAATCAGTTTTTGATTCTTATCCTCTTCCAATGGTTTCTAACCTATAAGTAAACCCTAATTCTATTTTTTAGGGTAATCCACGATAAGTTTTATACTCCGGGAAATGACGGAAAAATATTAATGGAGAAAAACTTATAAGATCCACATATAGAGAAGAAAGGAAATAACTAGATTTAATTCTATGTTTCTTCATCTATATTAATTAATTTGATTCTAGGTTTTCATACTCAGATTTTGAGTAGAATCAAATTAATGAATACTTAGATGGCATTTCCGATCTATCTTTGATCTAAGTATTCGGCGGATCATCACCACCAACAAAACAACAATTTTCCCCAAAATCAGCGCGTGGATTCGCCTGGCCTTGTGGATTCAAGGTGCAACCGCTCTCGTGGATTCGGAGCGAGGTACGTTCGTGTGATCGAGACGTACTACCTGGTGGAGACCGTGGATTCGGTCAGACGTCGTGGACTCGACGTTGGACGCAAATCGTGGATTCGAGGCACGTTGCGGAGCGAGCGGAGAAGATCAACTTGGAGCGTATGGAAAAAGGTTGAGTCGTCTGTGAGTGCGTTATATCACCTTTGTACGTGTTATAATCTTAGTTGATTTCACCGTGTTATCGGTCCCGTAGTTTTTTACTCCTGTGATGGAGTTTTCCACGTAAAAATCCTGCGTGTTATTTTTCATTTCCGCATTGGGTTTTCTTACGCAAAAATTTTTGAGTGTTTATCATTTACACCTGTAAGACCTGGCCTTTCCTTGACCCTTCCCGTCATCCCTTTTCTTATGACTGTCCGACTGTGGGACAATTTTTGGTGTTTTTTCGGAAAGTCCGTCGGGGCTCGCGGACATTTTTAGGCGGCAGGGCTCGCGAAACGGAGAACGGGGACGCAATCGGTTTCGGATTCCGACTCCCGGTTCTCCCAGAATAAAATTTTGAAGTTCGGACCCCCTTTTAGGCGCCCCGGGATCCGTGCGAACGATCGGCACGTTTCTCGGGGTAACTCTAGCCGCCGGATCTGTTCCTAATATTTCTTTAAGATCCCTTTGAGAACCTAGGGTTTTAGGTTTTCCCTCTTAGGTTCCTTCGTTCGGCGGCTAGGGTTTTTAAGAGTCGCTACGAGAGGGAAAAAGAGAAAAACGGGACCCAACCCCTTTTTCGCTCTCGTTACGACCGACGGCGGGGATTCGGGAGAGGGACGGAGGTTTCTTGCTCGCGGGATCAACCGGACAACGATAGGACGATCCTCTTCTTCTCTTTTCTCGGCGGATCGAAGGTGAGTTTTTCCGTTAGGTTTTTTGTTTTGCGTTTCGGGGTGGAGTTTTCGCGGAGAGGGTTGCCGCCGCCGCCGCTGCCGCCGGGCCGGCCGCAGGGGGGGCGCCGCACGGCAGGAGCGCCGCGCGGGCACCACCCGCAGGCGGGCATCGCGCGGGCACATGCCGCGTGGGCCGCCTGCAGACGGGGCACCGCGCGGCAGGCGCGCCGCGCGGGCACCGCCCGCAGGCGAGCACCGCGCGGGCAGATGCCGCGCGGGCCGCCTGCAGGCGGGGCACCGCGCGGCAGGGGCGCTGCCTGGGCACCGCCCGCAGGCGGGCACCGCGCGGCAGGGGGCTGCGCGGGCACCGCCCGCAGGCGGGCACCGCGCGGACAGGTGCCGCGCGGGCCGCATGCAGACGGGGCACCGCGCGGTCAGGGCACCACCCGCAGGCGGGCACTGCGCGGACAGGTGCCGCGCGGGCCGCCTGCAGGCGGGGCACCGCGCGGCAGGCACGCCGCGCGGGCACCGCCCGCAGGCGGGCACCGCGCGGGCAGGTGCCGCGCGGGCCGCCTGCAGGCGGGGCACCGCGCGGCAGGGGCGCCGCGCGGGTACCGCCCGCAGGCGGGCACCGCGCGGACAGGTGCCGCGCGGGCCGCCTGTAGGCGGGGCTCCGCGCGGCATGCGCGCCGTGCGGGCGCTGACTGCACGAGGCCACCGCGCGGGCTGGGGCCGCGCGGGCCGCCTGCAGGCTGCACGCCGCACGGCAAGCGCACCACAAGGATCCGTGTCGGGTCGGGGCCGCGCGGGGAGGAGGCTGTCCGTAGGCCAAGCGCGCGCCGCACGGGTCGATGCTGTGCGGGGAACTCCGCCGCGCGAAGCCCGAAGTTCGCGGCGGTCGACTTTTCGGCCTAGAGTCAGCGTCTGGGGTTTCGAGTCCCTTAGTTTTGACATGTCTTTGTTCCTCAGGAGTGCGAGACGCTACAGGGAACAGGCGCACGATCGCGGACGTGCCGAACACCGGACGACACACACAAGGTGGGTACTTTCGCCAAGGTTAATTGGGTAAGGGCGTACATATGTAAGGTGTTAGCATGAGCAAAGGTGCTTTCTCCTTTAAGTTATTCCTCATGAGCAAAGGTGTTTTCTCTTCTAAGTTACTCTTCATGAGCAAAGGTGTTTTCTCCTTTAAGTTATTCTTCATGAGCGAAGGTGTTTTCTCTTCTAAGTTATTCTTCATGAGCAAAGGTGTTTTCTCCTTTAAGTTATTCCTCATGAGCAAAGGTGTTTTCTCTTCTAAGTTATCCCTTATGAGCAATGCTGACCCCGCTTTTACTTCATTCGATTTATCATCTATACATATCTGGTTATAAGGCTCTGGTGTTACTACACGCACACCGGCGGTTTGGCCACCGCGAGGGTGTGCTTTTCCGGAAAAGTGGTACGTTGACCCGTGTACCCCACGCGACGGTGGCGTTAGGAATGGGGGCCCTCATGGGTGGAGGGTGTGAGCAGTGACGCCGAGGCTGGTGCTCGGCGGCCGAGACAGGTGCTCGGCAGAGGGGGGCACCGGGGCAGGGGCCCGGTGCGGTGTTCGGGAATGGTGCCCGGTTTTTGTTTGGTGCAGGATATGACCATTGTTGACGGTGTATGAGGGGTGACGGTTGCTCCGGTTACAGTGGTTTGCTTTATTTTAGCTTTCTTTTGCTCATTATGTTTTTTCTAGTCACTGACTTCCCACTCCGTGACAGGTTCGTCCAGGGGCGAGTGCTAGGGCACCGGTGAGGCCGCGAGGGTGCTGTTCTGACTTTTAGTGACTTCAGATACAGTGACTCTTCTTTCCCTTTCTTTTATTACTCATGCTAGCTAGTTGTGGATTGCGACACCCCCGTGGGGTCGAAGTGGATGTTGCATTTTCCCTTTTTCGAATAAACGAATGATTGTTACATTCTTTCTTACTTGGCCATTTTAAACAATGAAAAGCAAAGAAAACCGTTTGCGAAAACTACTTTTAAAACGTGGGTGTCGTGTGGGCACCGAATTTTACAAACCTTGTGGAATTTATGTATTTGCGAACTGTTTTCACAAAGTTCGGCATCGAGTGGGTGTCGTTTTTAAACCCTGTGGATTTATGTGGATTTCAAACGGTCTTTCCTAAAACGATGGCATCGTGTGGGTGCCGCTTTCAAAACCTTGTGATTATTTATCCTTTCAAAACCTTGGCCTCTATGTTCTATGTGAATACTAGAATGTCATGTGAGTGGTTTGGTTGTGCGTGTACGAGACCCCAACTGATGTGGTTAGAGATTGTATGTGCTACACCTTGTGAGACACTTTGTAATTGAGACGCCGTGCATATACAAAGGAGACTCTGCCCGTTTGCAGAGTGAATTTGTGTATGCGGCGGGTCTGGACACGCACCGGGGAGCATTGGTTTACAAAAAAAAAAAATACATGGCTGAATTAGGGGCATCGGTGGCTCCTCTTCCGCGCGATTCGAACCCCCGGGGCGTGACAACACCTATTTACCCCCCTCTATGTATTTTTTTCCCTATTTAGATCCATATTATAGTATAACCCAACTTTTCTCAATCATAATACAATGACAAATCTCATGAACAGAATTGAAAGTATCCGATTTCTCTTTTAAAAATGCTACCCATGAATATCTAGAAAAATCATCAACCAAAAGAAAAATATACCATTTTCCACCCAAACTAGGTTGACGAGTTGGCCCCATTAAATTCATATGCAATAATTCTAATGGTCGTTTTGTTCCTACATAGTTCAAATTCTTGTGAATGGATCTAGTTTGTTTTCCCTTTTGACAACCACCACACACAAGGTTTTCTTTGAAGTTCAATTTAGGAACACCTCTAACTATGTCTTTGTTAGATATTCTAGATAGTTCCTTAAAATTTATGTGACCTAGTCTTTCATGCCAAAGTGTTTCATTATCAAGTGACACTAGGTTACAATGTTCAGAAAATTTATTAGGAACTACATAGCAATTGTTTTGTGACGTAACCCCTTTCAAAAAGAATAAATAGTTTTTGTCAGTTACAATACATTCAACAGAAGAGAAATTAACTGAGAAACCATTATCACATAATTGACTAATGTTTATGAGGTTAGTCTTAAGGCCTTCAACAAATAAAACATTGTTCAAAACCGGGCCATCTGGAATAACAATTGTTCCTTTGCCAACTATTTTTGAAGATCGTCCATCTCCGAAAACTACAAGTCCTCCGGAGGTTTTCTCTAAAGATTGAAAATAGTTTTTATCACCAGTCATATAACGGGAACATCCACTATCCAGATACCAAGACGAATTGTCATATGCATGTAGTGATGTGTGTATGACAAGACAAGGGAAGAGTTCACCTTTGCGCACCCAAACCTTACGAGTTTTGGAATACGTCGGCAATGATCGTAACATTGGTCTCCTTGGTGAACGCGTCTTGTTCGGTTGATCACTTTTCTTTGGAATCCATGATGACGTCGTCTTGTGTGGTGTACTACCAAAGTTCTTCACCTTTGGATGGTTCTTGTGAAATTTTTGGTGGACGAACTTGTTGGTAGTTGTTGCAAGTCTTGCTTGATTTGTCCGCTTGACTCCAAACGTGCAATTTCGTCTTATGTGCCCTGCAAAACCACAACGAAAACATACCTTGGAAGGATTTGATCCGGACCGAATTGAGGTAGACTTGTTAACGTTGGTTGCGATGATTTTCGTCGAAAGAGGAGAAACCGACTGAGGCACAAAAACAGTCTTACTCGAACTTGGACCCTCACCAGTTCGATCGTATCTAAGACCCAAACGATTCGATTGACCAAGACCAAGCAATTTATCCAACTTGCTCATTCCAGAAGAGAATCGCTTCAAATCCTCCTTAAGTTGGAATATGGTCTTCGTCATCTCCTATTTTTCTTGTTGAGCCTCGGAGTGGAGCTTCAAGAATTGATTAGCTTTATCCACCAATTTGATATGTTCCTTCTCGAAATACTCGTTCTTCTCTTGAAGGGAAACATTTATTTTGACCAAACTATCCATTTCCACTTCAAGAGCGTTTGAGAGAGAAGTTGCCTTTTTAGCTTGTTCTTCAAGATCCCACAACCTTCTTCTCAAACTTTTGTTTTGCTTTGCCAATTTCTTAGAATCCTTCAATAATTTATGGTAGGCAAAAGCAAAGTCTTCGCCTTCGGAATCGCTCGGTTCATATTCCGTTGCAGTTTTTTCATTCAAGAAGGAGATGGATAATGAACCAGAGGAGGTCGCCTAAAAACACACGAAAAGTGAAGTTGTGGACGCCATGAATGTTGTGGCGTTGTTATCTTCATCACTGAAAGATGACTCATCAGAAGAGGAAATGTCATCCTATGTGACGGCTTGCATAGCCTTCTTCTTTGACGGATTCTTGTTGGGACACTCCGTTGAGATATGGCCATAACCTCGGCATTTGAAGCACTGGATTTATCCCTCGGTGTTCTTCTTGTCCTTTGAAGAACCCTCTTGCTTTCTTGATTTAAAGCTTCAATTTCCTTTGCCTTTCTTTGACTTAACGAAGGATGATGGTTTGCTTGAATTTCCCCTTCAAAAGCTTCGGCGAAATTTTCTTTGTCAAGAACGCAACCTGTTTCTCGAAATCCTCCATTGATAAATTATCATCAGTGTCTAAGGATGAATCCGCGTCTTCTTCTTTTGTTGAGTTCAATACAAAACCTGAAGACTTAGAAGAAGAAGAAGGCTTTCCAGAAGAATAGTTAGTAGGAAAAGTCATTTCATATGTTTGAAGTGCACCAACTAATTCTTCTACCTTCATTTCGTCCGGGTGACTGTTTCAATGGCTGCGACCTTAGGGCGAAATCTTTCAAGAAGAGTTCTCAAAATCTTTCTTACAACTTTATATTCTGGAATTTTCTCTCCCAAGTTAGCACATGTATTAATGATATCTTGCAATCGTGTGTAATAATCTGTGAACGATTCATTTTCTGCCATATGAATAGAGTCAAACTTGCTCGTAAACATTTGTAGTTTTTGAATCTTCACTAAACTTGTACCCTCATGTGTAACTTGTAGAGTATCCCAGATTTCTTTCGCAGTCTCACATGCCGAGACGCGAGAGAACTCGGTTTGTGACAAGGCATTAAATAAAGCGTTAATTTCCTTGCCGTTGTCAGAAGAAGCATCAATTTCTTCCTTAGTCCACTTCGACCTAGGTTTAATGGTGCAAACATCGGCAATAATCTCAGTAGGATTTGTCCATCCAAACTCAATTGATTGCCAAACCCGTTCATTGATGGAAATTAAAAACGTTCTCATGCGTACTTTCCAATATGCATAATTTGTTCCATCGAAGAACGGTGGTTTATTGATGTTTCCACCTTCAACCATTATTTACAACCCTATTCCCGCTCCGATACCACTTGTGGGTTATGTTAATATGGATCTGAATAGGAAAAAAACTACCTAGAGGGGGGGTGAATAGGTGTAAATAATAAACACACCAAATCGTTGCGTGAAAAATAACCCAATGCGGAAAATAAATAAAGTACGCAAGATTTACGTGAAAAACTTCATCACATGAGTAAAAAACTACGGGACCGATAACATGGCGAATCCACTAAGATTAAACACGTACAAGGTGAATTACCGTAACCCTACGACTCAACCTTTTCCATACGCTCCTAGTTGATCTTCTCCGCTCGCTCCACAACGCGCCTCGAATCCACGATTTGCGTCCTACTTCGAATCCACGAAGTCCAACGTCGAATCCACGACGTCCAACCGAATCCACGGTCTTCACCAATGTAGTACGTATCGATCACACGAACGTACCTCGCTCCGAATCCACAAGAGCGGTAGCACCTTGAATTCACAAGGCCACGCGAATCCACGCGCCGATTTTTGGAAAAATCGTTGTTTTGTTGGTGATGATAATCCGCCGAATACTTAGATCAAAGATAGATAAGGAAACACCATCTAAGTATTCATCAATTTGATTCTACAAGAAATAGGAGTTTGGAAACCCTAGAATCAAATTGATCAATATAGACGAAGAAACATATTATAGATCATGTTTTCCTTTCTTCTCTATATGTGGACTTTGATTATCTCCGTTTTAATTCTTTTTCTCGGTTACCCTAGATGTGAAATTAGGGTTTATTTATAGGCTAGAAACCTTTGGAAAGAGATAAGAATAAAAAACTACCTTATCTGGAATTTTCCCGCTCGGCAGTCCGGACTAGATTAAATCTGATCCGGACTGTCGTCTTTAGATAAAGCTTTTCCAGAAAAACAAGTTCGGGGATCGGACTAGAATTCTCTGATCTGGATTGTTCATGCAATTTCAGCAAACACATAGTTCGGGGTCCGGACTGAGCAAAAGCTGTTCCGGACTGGAATTCCGCATGAACTAAACTATGTTCGGGGTCCGGACTTGAATGGTCTGATCCGGATCCTGAACATCCAACTTGTCCAGTTTTTTATTTTTATGCAATGAAATTTTTTTCAAGTGTTTCTAAACTACAAGAATGTATTCGGATCACCAAAATTATTTAGTTAAACGTACCTGATCCTTTTGAATTCATTCCTCTTGAGATTGATGTATATGATCCACAATTCTTCATCTTCAATCTCCAAGACTTAAAACACTTCACGAAATACGCCAATACAGATTCCTTAACATTCAAGACCAAAAGGGACTCTTTAGGTAACATAGAGCGATATAAGGCCAGACTTGTTGCCAAAGGTTTCACTCAGAAAGAATGCATTGATTATCATGAAACCTTCTCTCCGGTATCTAAGAATGATTCATTAAGAATTATCATGGCTTTGGTAGCTCATTTTGATTTGGAGCTACATCAAATGGATGTGAAAACGACATTTCTAAATGGGAATATAGAGGAAATAGTCTACACACAATAACCCGAAGGTTTTAGCGAGATGAGAACAATCACCTTGTTTGCAGATTAAAGAAATCTATATACGGACTGAAACAGGCCTCCCGTCAGTGGTATATCAAATTTCATGATGTAATTACTACATTTGGTTTCGTAGAAAATATCATGGATCAGTGTATATATATCTTAAGGTCGGTGGGAGTAAATATATTTTCTTAGTCCTGTATGTGGATGATATTCTGCTTACAAGTAGTGATTTAAATTTGTTTAAAAGAGACTAAAAATTTTCTTTCTAAGAATTTTGAGATGAAGGATATGGGTGAAGCTTCTTATGTTATTGGTATAAAGATTCACAGAAATAAATCCCAATGAATTTTGAGTCTATCTCAGAAAGCCTACATCGAAAGAGTTTTAGAAAGATTTAATATGGCAAATTGTGCACCTACAGCTGTACCAATTGTGAAAGTTGATAAATTCAATCAGAAACAGTATCCACAGAATGATTTAGAGTGAGAGCATATGAAGAGCATACCTTATGCCTCTCCAGTAGGGAGCTTGATGTATGTGCAGGTCTGTACCAGGCCTGATATAGCGCATGCAGTTGGGATGCTGGGTAGATACCAGAGCAACCCTGGCCTTGATCACTGGAAAGCTGCGAAAAAGGTTATGAGATATTACAGGGAACAAAGGACTATATGCTCACCTACAGGTATTCTGACCATCTTGAGGTGGTTTGTTATTCGGACTCCGATTTTGCTGGATGTGTGGATTCTAGAAAATCCACTTCGGGATATATTTTCTTTCTTGCTCACGGTGCTATATCTTGGAGGAGCACCAAGCAGGATACAGTTGCTACATCCACTATGGAGGCGGAGTTCATCGCTTGCTATGAGGCTTCGTCACAGTCTTTATGGCTGAGAAATTTTATCTCATATCTAAGAGTTGTCGACTCTATTGCAAGGCCCATCAAGATTCATTGTAACAACTCTGCTGTAGTGTTCTTTACTAAGAATAGTCGAATTACAGATCGCAGCAAGCACATCGATATAAAGTTTCTTCCTGTGAAAGAATACGACAAGAAGAATATGGTGGATATCAAATACATTGGGACTGAGATGATGATCGCTGATCCTATGACTAAAGCATTGCCGGCAAACAAATTCAAGGATCATGTTGATCGTATGGGTATCTTGAGTTCATTTACAGTTTGAATTTTTCTTCTTGTATAAAGAATTCGGTGACTATTTTTATTTAAATAAGAACATTTTGCTTTGCACATTTTTGCGCATAAAGTTATATTTGTACATTAAATATTATTGTGCATTAAAGTGGGACTCTGAGTTGAACTTATAGTAAGTTCATATAGTTATAACTCGTAAAGATATTTAATTAAGGAATACATACTTTTGATACATAGAAGGAAGTGTTCATTTTGAATATGACCGCTGATTAAAGTATTATTATTTCTTGGTTGAGTGAGAGATTTTGACTGTATAATTTGGTGGGTACCTAATAAAGTTTTACATCGCCTATACAGTATTGAATATATCACTAGGCCAAGTGGGAGAATGTTGGATGTGGCCCACATGATTTATTCAATGCGATCTTTAAAAATACAGTTAATCCAGTCGGTTAGGATGTATTTGGATACGTCCTTGATGGACGAACGTGATTAAAACATCCTTACATTAGGTTATATATATATATATATATATATATATATATATATATATATATATATATATATATATATATATATGACATAACGGGAGTCCCGGTCTAACCCTAATCCAAATTTCCTGTGACGGCTCCATCTTCCGGGATAAAGGAATAGACAGGAAACATCCCGCTTTTGCAGATTGCACACGAGAACGAATCGAAAGGAAGAACCGTCGTCTACAATCAAGTATTGGAAATCAAAAATCATGGCAGGAGGTACGATCTAAAGATTAATTTGGTTTTACACAATGATCACACAAGAATCAAGGATTCAAGCGGGTGATATAGATGAGTTTTCAAAATGCCAAAAATAAAAATCATTTTTTTTTAGAAAGAGATAGCGTGCTACCTGTTTCATTCATATAAAATATAAACTTAGCTATGCTAGTGGGCAACCAGGCCTCCTTCGTAGAAAAAAAAAAAAAAACAAATGAACCAAAAAAGCAAATTCAAAAAAAGATAACAAGGAGAAAGTACAAAAAGAAAAAGAAATACAACCTAAAAAGATAGAAAGAATCAAACCAAAATAAATCAAAACAAAACCAAGACCGGAAAAAACCCGATGAAGATGCGAGCACAGGCAGGACCGGGTTTGGTGCTGGTCGGTTTGATTGGGTTATATCTCGGCAGTTTTCTTTCAGTGATACATACATACATACATACACTTAACATTATACATTTTGGCATTGAGGCATAGTAGTGATAGTCTTCATTGCAGCAGTTACTTTCTTACTTATTTACCATTTCCTACTTTTGCCTTTGGTAGACTCGGTGGGTAGGTCGGAGGTTCGATGACGTACCCACTGAGGACTACTAGTTTTCTAGTAGTTCTCAAACCCATGGTTGCTCAGTCTTTTTCAGTTTTCTCCACGGCGGTTGTGGTGCCGGTGGATCGAGGTGAGGGGATCGTGGGCTAGATAGATCTCCTACTGCACTTGTGGGTGTTGGGTTATGTTAAAATATGGATCTAAAATAGGGGGAAAACCACCTAGAGGGGGGGTGAATAGGTGTAAACAATAAACACTCAAAAATCGTTGCGCAATAAAACCCAATGCGGAAATGAAAATATAACACACAAGATTTTTACGTGGAAAACTCCAAAACCGGAGTAAAAAACCACGGGACCGATAACACGGCAAAATCCACTAGAATTATAACACGTACAAAGGTGATATACCGTACTCACAGATTGTGACGCCCCACTTCCTAGGGGGTCACCCATCCTAGAACTACTCTAGCTCTAGCACGCTTAACTCTCATGTTCCTCTTGGATCTTGCTACCATCCAAAATGCTATAGCCGGGTTAGAGATTTAGTCCTATTATATCATTTATATAGAGGACTAATCCAAATTCTGGGGGTGTCACATTCTTCCCCCCTTTAAGCCCTGACGCCCACGTCAGGCTCAAGCACATTCACAAGCACCAGGCGATGTGAGACTCGTCTCGCTAGCCTTAGCCGACCTTGTGAGGAGCTGCACTCCACTCACAACGGTCATTAGCCGGGGAGCCTCGCTCTACCCGCTATATAACCCTGGCTCAGCCGAGACTCATCTCACATTTCCGGCTGGTAAATGGCTCTGATACCAACTGTGACGCCCCACTTCCCAGGGGGTCACCCATCCTAGAACTACTCTAGCTCTAGCACGCTTAACTCTCATGTTCCTCTTGGATCTTGCTACCATCCAAAATGCTATAGCCGGGTTAGAGATTTAGTCCTATTATATCATTTATATAGAGGACTAATCCAAATTCTGGGGGTGTCACACAGATGACTCGACCTTTTTTCATACGCTCCTAGTAGATCTTCTCCGCTCGCTCCGCAACGCTCCTCGAATCCACGATTAGCGTCCAACGCCGAATCCACGGCGTCCAACGTCGAATCCACGACGTCCAACCGAATCCACGGTCTTCACCCAGTAGCACGTCTCGAATCCACGAACGTATCTCGATCCGAATCCACGAGAGCGGTAGCACCTTGAATCCACAAGGCCACGCGAGTCCACGCGCCGATTTTGGGAAAATCGTTGTTTTTGGGTGGTGATGATCCGCCGAATACTTAGATCAAAGATAGATCGGAAATACCATCTAAGTATTCATTAATTTGATTCTACTCAAAATCTGAGTATGAAAACCTAGAATCAAATTAATCAATATAGATGAAGAAACATAGAATTAAATCTAGTTATTTCCTTTCTTCTCTATATGTGGATTTCTCTTTTTGACCGTATTTTGGATTACCCTAAAAAAAGAATCGTAGGGTTTATTTATAGGTTAGAAACCATTGGAAGATGATAAGAATCAAAAACTAACCTTTTCTGGAATTTTTCAGGACGACGGTCCGGACTGGAATCGGCGGTCCGGACTGTCGTGGTTAAACAGACAATTTTCAGAAAAACATACGTTCGGGGTCCGGACTGAAGTACCAGATCCGGACTGTTCATACATTTCAGCAAAACCCATGTTCGGGGTCCGGATCAGAATTGGCTTTGTTCCGGACTGGATTTGCGCATGAACAAACAACGTTCGGGGTCCGGACTGCAGTGCCTGATCCGGATCCTGAACATGTCCCATGTCCAGTTTTTGATTTTTATGCAATTAAAAATTCATCCAAGTGTTTCTACACTATAAGAAGTATTCGGATCATCAAAAATTAATTAGTTAAACGTACCTGATCCTTTTGAATTCTTCTTTCTTGAGATTAAGGTATATGATCCAAACTTCTTAATCTTCAATCTTCAAGACTTAACACTTTCACGAAATACGCCAAAACAAATTCCTTAACAATCTCCCCCTTTGGCGGTTTCGTGACAAAACAGAGAATCCACTCAAGAAAATTCAAAAAGATATTTTTGTTGGTATCACCATACAACAAAAATTTACATTTGAGAACCAATAAATAAATACATGAGATAAACTCCTAAAACAGACTCTAGACTTAGACATCTGTACTCTCTGCAAAAGAAATCATTCTTGACAAAAGAGATCGTTAGATACCTCAAGAATATTTAGCATTCAAAAGCAAACAGAGATAGAGTTTATACTTACCATGACATTTGTGAACTCATATATGTATTAATATCATAATCAGAAATAGACATATCTTCTAAGCATTAAAATCCAAATGTCATGAGTTTGTTAGTAATCAAACAACTTGTTAGTAATAATACATGCCCAAAAAGTTAGTCGAATAGTTAGTGGAGGCATGCATTCAAAACACAATACAGAACCAAAAGTTGGTTTGATACTTACCTTCAAAGTTTCAAAGTTCACAGTTCTCACACTTCTCACACACCATTGTTCCAATTGTTCTTATATCTCTCCCCCTTTTTGTCACTAAAGCAGCCAAAATTACAAAAATTAAGGAGAGGTTAAAAGTTCAGAAACAAGAGGTAAGAACTAACACTTAAAAACCTGCAAAACAAAGAGATATGTTAGAAAGAAATTCAGTTTTCGGACTCAGAATCCTCAGAGCTACTGCAGTCCAATTTGTTCAAAATCCCTTTAAGCATCCTTGATAATTTGGAACAATTCTTTTTCATCTTGTGAATGTCACCCAACATTCTTTCTTGTTCTTCAGACATTCTCTGCTGTTCTCGTTGCATAGATAATATATCAGCTTTTGTGGTGTTTCTCTTGGAGGTAGAAGGAGATTGCGTGGATGCTGAAAGTGTATTTTGACCTTCATTCCAAGGAGATTCTTTAGGCAGAGAGCGTGCTCTGGCGAGGGGTTCATTGATCTGAATTCCTCTGCCCCTCGAATTCTTGCTCCTTGTGTGCTGCTTGGTTGTTGAAGAAGATTTCATCAGCTTCTTTTGCTTTAGATAGAACCTATCTTCGTCATCAACCACTTGTTGTACTTTTTTACAAAATGTGTCCCAATCTTCTTTCGTCTTCTGATTCTGAACCCTTTTGAAGAACATTCTTCGTTTCCTCTTGACTTGGTCCAGCTTGTTCCTTTTTAACAAATGCTCGAGTTCCCACCATTGCTACAATGAGTGCAATAATCCAAGCAAAAGCCATTTTTGCTACTAGTGCTCAGATGATAGAAAAACCTGTGAGCAAAAACTCAAGAACACACAAAAAATTGTTTATTTTCAAAAATTGGAAAAATTATACCCAAACAATCATTATTGTGTAGAGAGACTAGGAATCAAATTAGTTTTGCAAAAAGAATTTTAAAAATAGATCAATCCCATGATTTTCAAAAATTCCTATTATATGCCCTAAAACCGAATTTTCAGAAATCGAAGCCTAAAAATCCGTTAATCAAGAGAATACCTAGCATATAATCAAAACTAATCTACCCAGAGTTCTTATTTCAAAAGAAATTTGACCAAAAACCAATCTCAAATGAAAAAGTTACAAGATTTCCATCACGTTTTGAGCAAAATAGTGAAAAACAGTGAAAAACTGAGTTTTTGATCAAGAAAACTTACTTGGAATCGAAGAACCTGAGTTGAAAAGGCTCCAAATCAGTTGATTTCTAGAGAGAGAAGCTCTGGAGACTTAGGAACAAAAGATTGTAGTAAAAAGAAATCAAAACCCTTTTGTTCTATATAAAACCCTAGCCGCGGTCCGGATCGGATCGTGAATCCAGTCCGGATCGGCTACCCGCAGGAAATTCCTGCGTTCGGGATCCGGATTGGATTGTCCAGTCCGGATCGGCTCCAAACTTTTTCTTTAGTAAAATTTCAAAAAATTCTAGAAAATTCAGAAAAAAGATTGTAAGCACTTATGCATGTCAACTTTAAATGAAAATCATCATTTCATAATAAAAGAAATAGATTATGCAAAATCTATCAAAAATATCCAAATAATGAAACGAAAATTTATAAAAATTAAATCCCTTAAAATTGAACAAGTTCAATTACATATATCACGATCTTATGAGTAATGCCTTTATCAAATCATCAATTTGGTAAAGAAAATGAAATACCAAGATCAATAGATGTCACGCCCCGGGGTCGAAACTGCGACCCGGGCTCGCCAACAGATCCGCCACCTATGCCAAACCCGCATAGGCGAAGCGTCCTACCTGCAAAAAGAACTACAGCTAACAGATATCAGAGCTAAAAGATAAAACTGCTATAGAAATAAAATCAACCACTGTACAACTGAAGATAAAACAACAAGGTCCCTCTCCCAAAAAGATAATCATACAATAACCTCGAGTACAAAACTCATAGCTCAACAGGGAGATAACTCAAATAAAACATCAGTGTACAAGCTCTCAATACATCATATCCTCACTACATCAGTCTCTCAAAAGAGGAAATAAATACCACTCTACCGACTATACTGAAGATCTCCTCCAAGGGGGGTACCGCCACTCTCCAAAGATGGGTCTGGATCTAGCTCGCTACTCCCTCACCACGCACAGCAACCACAGAACGGCAACACCCGCCAAGACTCTGCAAAACAAAGAGGAGAAAGGACAAAAGGGGGAAAACCCCCAACGGGCGTGAGAACTACGCAATAAGGGAGTTCTCAGTGGGTATCGCCACTAGGCCCGACGATCTGCCCACCAAGACTACTAGAGGCAAAAGATAACCGATGCAGTAAAACTGAAAGAAGAAGCTGGAAACACTCTACAGCTACCATGCCTCTATCCAAATGCTCAAATGGGGAAACTCTGATGAAGATATGCAACACTCGCACACGAGGGGCTCAATCGACCCAATCGAGCTGACTGCCACATCGGGTCCAGTCAAACCTGCGCCCACCTACAACCACCTCCCGCTGACGGGCAGGAATTACGTAGGGCGTCCAAACGGACTAACTCGCTATCGAGTAGGCTATAGTCAAATCCATGCCCTCTCTCTCTCAGAACGGAAAGACTCAAGATGCTCAACCTCTCACACAATGGTCAAAGAACTCACAACGACCACGGGACCACCGTCAAACCCCGAACGGTTCCCAACAATACTAGCACTGGTCTAAACACAGCTGCTAGACTCCACTCGGTCCCCCAGGCACGAGTGTAACAAAAATTATCTGCCTGAATAAACCCAATCGATAGACCAGTAATCACTGGTACTGCCTGCTCTGCTGGTACGGTCGCATCCCAAGGTAAGTAATAGATCGACATCGAACCGTCCGATCGCACACAAAAGTAAGTAACAGACTGGCCTCGATCCGTCCAGTCGCACACTCCGGAGTGGCACTCGAGGGGAGCGACCCACACGAGTAAAGTAACTCTGTCATCAGTATCACAAGTATCTCTGTAACCACTGTCTCATAATAGCAGGACTGGATCAAGACTATGATCAAAGTGGGAAACTCCGTCCCCTAACAAAACCCCGATCTGACGCAATAGTACTCAAAAAGTGGGAAACACCATCCACTAGAACAAATCTGATACCCAATCTGATGCAATAGTCAACATCCGGTCAACCGCCCAAAGTCCGCGGTCACCGCAATAACCCACGACCCACAATTGGGTAAAATAATCAAGATCCGGTCAACCGCCTACTGTCCGCGGTTGCCGCAATAACCCACGACCCACAATTGGGTAAAATAATCAAGATCCGGTCAACCGCCTACTGTCCGCGGTTGCCGCAATAACCCACGATCCAACATCAAGCACACCCTGTCTCTGACCCGAAGGTCCCAGCTACACTATCCCAAACCTCTGCTCGAACCCGAGCAACACAGACCGCCTGACTAACAAGAAGGAGAAAGGAATAACATGGTTTCTCCTAAGTCAAGTTCCAAAATGTAGTGCAGCAGTAAAAGATGGCCTAACTATATGTCCATACACATATGTCCATACAAGCATGCATTTGTCCTCAAGAAGAATAAGGAAAATAAACCTCATGCCAGAATTAGCAATGACCATACCTGTCCATGATTTTCGATCCATAATCACTCCTTGGAGTAGAACCTGCACATAACTACATAATCCTATCCCAATGCATAAACCAGCCTCATAAAAGGTTATGTGCTAATATGGCATGATAATTAATCCTGATATGGTAACCTTGCCTTAGGTGGGCTTCCACTAATCACCAACATGAATATTTGATTATACCATTGTCATACTATGAGAAATTCACTTGCAATTTCCATAGAATCCTCACTGTTAAACTTACCGACCAATTTCAGTTATTGTACCGTACACCTGCATGCAATGCTAACATATAACAATATAGAGAACCGTCCACCGGTTCCGGGAATAAGGCACCCACCTGAAAAGCTGACTGTCCAAAGCCCAACAGCTGAAAACACCAGATAACTCTAATCCCTTGCTCCAATAAGTTCAGCACACCCGTAACTCTCCTGGCACAATACAAAGCTCACTAATTACACTAAGGCTCCCAAATATAACTCTTATAATCCCATACAACAACAGTCCCGAAACTGTTAAATTATCACCTGCAGAAAGTGCCCAGAAAATTCCAAGAAAAATACCACAGCGATCCTCGCGTCGATAGCTTCGCAACGGTACCTTGGACGCCCAAATCCGAGTTCGGTAAGTCAAGATAAAAATTCGGCAAGGTGGTACACTCAAAAGATTTCAGCACAAAAGACTGTAGCACTGTACACAGAGAAACAGTGATTCTCACCTCTGATGAAATCTCAGAAAAATCCAATAAAAATACGAGCGCGTTCCTTGCGATCTGTAGATGAAAAAGTTGTATAAGCTCGTTTCCGGCTGACGCTTGGGCGCAAAGATATGGCCAAAACACCTCGATGCTGTCCCACAAAGCCAAACAGAAAAAGGGTCACAGTGTTGCCTCGGGATCCGTGCCAAAAACTCGCAACGGGAAAGCGCGATCAATACGAAAGATGAAGCCCTACCTCTTAGGAGTCTGTCGGCGCAAGAATCACAGAAAAAGGAGCTCGGGGTAGCCCAGGGGAGCTAAAACACTGCTGCTACGCCGAAGAAGAACACTAGAAAGCAACGTCGCGCCGCGCCGTAAAATGGGGAACCTCGGGATTCGAGCCTCCAAAAATCCCAGAACTTGGCAGGAAGATCAAGGACTTGAAGATGAAAATCTTCCAAGAAGGGAGCTCGGGGAGATCAAGCTTGGGCTGAGAGGAAAAAGCCAAAGAAGAGGGCTCGGGCTGCCTATTTATAGGCTGAGAAAAACATTTGGAGAAATACCCAATGTGTCCCAAGTTCCGGGCGCGCACAGTGCGGCCCGGCCCAGCCCGCAGGTTTCGGGCGCGCACAGTGCGGCCCGGCCCGCCAAGATTCGGGCGCGCACAGTGCGGCCCGGTCCACCACACAGCCCAGTCCGCTAACACCCCGGGCCCCACTGCACCCGGTGCACCTGCGCCCGCCCATGGCGACGCGACACGTGGCCCGGCCACCCGTGCACCGCGCACGTCGCGCCGTGGACCGCGCACGTCGCGGCTGACCCGGGCCCGTACGGCCACCTGCCCCGCCGTACGGCCACCTGCCCCGGTCAACGACTCCACCGATTGCATGGACCGGGAGCACAACACCGGACCAACTACCTCCCGCCACGTGTCCACCCGGTCTACCGTGCACCACCGGCCTGCTCCGTGAACCCAGACCACAACACCGACCAGTGAAAACCTGCCACGTGTCCCTTCCTCGGGTGCACGACGGCCGCGTGGACCACGCACCTGACCGCGCCCCCGCGCGCCTGCCCGCGCCCCTGTGCGCCTGCCCGCGGCCGCGCGCCGCCTGCCCGAGCGCCCTCCGCCGCCTTCCGCCGCTGCCCGCCGCCGCCAACCGCCGCCGGCGATCGCCGGAAACACTGTTCCGGCGATGAACAGTAACCGCAGCCCAAAAACATCAAGTAAATAGCCCATCTTGACCGTTTTCGCGCGCTGATTCCAAAAACGACGTCCATTTTGCCAAATTCCAAACCTATAATTTGCCGGAGGCTCCCGCAAACCCCAAAAACTGCCAAAACTTCCGGGAGCC
Source organism: Tillandsia leiboldiana (assembly GCA_029204045.2). Classification (NCBI taxonomy): domain Eukaryota; kingdom Viridiplantae; phylum Streptophyta; class Magnoliopsida; order Poales; family Bromeliaceae; genus Tillandsia; species Tillandsia leiboldiana. Next base: position 17,653,195 of record CM055077.1, on the reverse strand, counting down.
CGCTTTTGGGTATCCGGACTCAGAATTAAGCAAACAAAAAGCCATTTCCAAGCGTTTTTCCGCACCGAACCCAAATCCACCCTCTGTTTGGCCAAAATCCTTTCCTAAAATTCGGCAAAAGCAGCCGAAGGCCAATACAGCCAACCAAAGCTCACAGGGTCCATCTCTTGTGTCCAAATAGGCGCGCGAACACCGCCGACAAGCCACGTAGGCTTCCAGAAGCTGCTGGTCACACTGTAGAAGCCCGGCAAAGGTCCGGGTCACCACAATAGATGTTTGAAATCCCAGATAAGTTAAATAAAATATCTAGTCAAATTATTGTAAGAAGTGGCTCTTTAAGCATCTTTCAATAAAATCCCCACCTTATACCAACCTTGGAATTTGACAGAGTCAAGTATTCCAAAAAGTATTTTATCTAATCAACTCGAAAAACCATGCTTGGTATACATGTGGTAGCTGCACACAGTACTCGGACGACCGAGGTGGTAGCTCTTTCCTCCATGTGGTGGTAGTTTTCACACTCCTCATTGGGATGTAACTCTTTCCACATCTTTTGAGCATAACAATTTTCATTAACTCCCCCTCAAATGGCTATCAATTATTTAAAATATAAAGTATTCAATCAGAAATTGATCTCGATTTCATACTCGACTTAATTGTCAAATAAGATAAAAACTAAACCAAGAGATCATTTGAGAGAGAAATTGACTTTGATCAAAACAAAGATGACTTAATTGACATAAATGATCATTGCATCAAATGAATTATTATGATATCCAAAGCATAATAAATTTCTAAATAAATGAAAGGATGCAATTAAAGTCAATAATACTAATGCTCAATTAATGTTCTATGTCTAAGCATAGATAATGAACAAAAACACAAAACAAAACCTAACCTAAGCAATGATTTCAAAAAGGAATTATTTCAAGGAAAGCATTCCAATTGCCTTACGCAAATGAATAAATCGTTTTTGATCCAAAAGTTTTGTTAAGATGTCAGCTAATTGATCCGCAGTTGAAATGTAAGAAATTTGAAGAATATTTGATTCAACTAGCTCTCTTAGAAAATGATATCTAAGTTCAATGTGTTTTGTTCTCGAGTGCAACACAGGATTTTTAGAAATATTTATAGCACTTGTGTTGTCACAAAGAATCGTTACCGAAGTTGCTGAAATCCGGAAGTCGCTCAACACACTTTTCATCCAAATGAGTTGGGTTGAACAACTACCCGCTGAAATATATTCCGCTTCGGCAGTCGAGAGTGCAATGCAGTTTTGCTTTTTACTATGCCATGCAACAAGGCAATGGCCAAGATAAAAACATGCACCACTCGTACTCTTCCGATCATCCACTGATCCTGCCCAATCGGCATCTGAGTATCCTATAATGTCAAGCGTTGTTCCCATAGGATACCAAATTCCGAAATTCAAAGTTCCTTTGATGTACCGGATGATCCTTTTCACCGCTTTCAGGTGAACCTCCTTTGGTGCTGATTGATATCTCGCGCAAATCCCAACACTAAAGGATATATCCGGGCGACTAGCCGTGAGATAGAGTAGACTTCCTATCATGCTGCGATAAAGCTTCTCGTCTACACTCTCACTAAGAGATTCACTTCCTAATCCCTTATTGCTAGTTCCCATTGGAGTCGGAAAATCTTTAGAGTTTTCTAAATCGAATTTCTTCACCAACTCCCTTGCATACTTGGATTGACACAAATGGATGCCTTCATCATTTTGTTTCACTTGCAATCCAAGAAAGTATGTCAGTTCGCCCATCATTGACATCTCAAATTCGCTTTCCATGGTTTCAGCGAATTTAGAAGCATCATTGTCTCTAGTTGCACCAAATACAATGTCATCGACATAGATTTGTGCCACAATGAAATTATCCTGATAATGCTTCACAAAGAGAGTCCGGTCTGCTCCCCCTCGAGTATAGCCCTTTTCTAATAGGTGCTTTGTCAACCTTTCGTACCACGCTCGCGGTGCTTGTTTTAGACCGTAAAGAGCCTTTTTTAAACGAAAAACATGGTTAGGTTGTTTACAATCTACAAAACCTTTCGATTGAACCACATAAACTTCCTCGTTTAAAAACCCATTTAAAAACGCGCTCTTAACGTCCATTTGAAAGAGTTTGATTTTAAAATGACAAGCAATAGCGAATAAAATACGAATTGACTCGAGTCTAGCTACCGGGGCGAACGTTTCATCAAAGTCTATACCTTCAATTTGAGAGTAGCCCTGAGCAACTAGGCGTGCTTTGTTCCTGATGATGGTACCATCCTCGTTTTTCTTATTCTTGAAAATCCATTTAGTACCAATCACGTTGTGTTGCTTTGGATGCTTCGTTAATTCCCAGACTTTGTTTCGTTCGAACTGATGGAGCTCTTCCTGCATTGCTTCAATCCAGTAGTCATCCTGAAGAGCTTCATCGATATTCTTTGGTTCTATCATGGAGACGTAGCATGCGACTCCACAAACCAACTGTCTCCGAGTTCTGACTCCTTCTTGTGGGTCTCCAATAATGTTAGATTCCGGATGATCCTTGGAGATGCGTAACGTTTGTGGTAACGGAGTACTCGGAGGTACATGTGATGATTCCTGCATTTCAGATAAACTAGAAGAACCATTAGATGCATCAACTTTATCGAAAGAGTTATTACGAGAAGATGCATTTACAGGAGTATCATCATCTAGAGACATATCAAGGGTAGATTTATCAGATGCAAAATGGAAAGCTTCATCTACTTTAACATTTATAGATTCTACCATCATTTTAGATTCCAAGTTAAATACCCGATATGCTCTACTATTTGTAGAATAACCCATGAAAATCCCTTCGTCACTTCGAGAGTCAAATTTTCCAAGATTTTCGCGGTCACGTAAAATGTAACAACGACTCCCAAAGATACGAAAATATTTGATATTAGGTTTTCTACAAAACCACAGCTCATATGGTGTATTTAAAGTTCCCGGGCGCAAATACACTCGATTAATTACATAGACGGCGGTGTTCACAGCTTCAGCCCAAAAATATAACGATAAATTCCGGCTATGAAGCATCACACGCGCCATCTCTTGAACAACCCTATTTTTGCGCTCAACTACACCATTCTGCTGAGGTGTATAGGGTGCTGAGAATTCATGTTTTATGCCATTGGAAGTGCAAAAATCAATGAATTTAGAATTAATGAATTCTCCACCTCTATCACTTCGAACACGAACGATCTTTTCATTTCTTTCAATCATAATACGATGACAAATCTCATGAAAAGAGTCGAAAGTATCCGCTTTCTCTTTTAAAAATGTTACCCATGAATACCTAGAGAAATCATCAACCAAAAGAAAAATATACCATTTACCTCCCAAAGATGGTTGACGAGTCGGCCCCATTAAGTCCATATGTAGTAATTCCAAGGGCCGATTGGTACCAACGTGGTTCAAGTTCTTGTGTGCAGCCCTTGATTGTTTTCCCTTTTGACAACCACCACACACAATGTTTTCTTTAAATAAAAGTTTAGGAACCCCCTTAACCACGTCTTTATTTGAAATCCTTGCTAGTTCTTTAAAATTAATGTGACATAGTCTTTCATACCAAAGAGTTTCATTATCCAAAGAAACTAGGTTACATTTTTCAGAAATTTTGTTTGAAACAACATAGCAATTATTTTGAGATCTAACCCCTTTCAAAAAGAATATATGGTCCTTATCAATTACAATACATTCTACAGAAGAAAAATTAACTGAGAAACCATTGTCACAAAGTTGACTTATACTAATGAGGTTAGTCTTTAGGCCTTCAACAAATAAAACATTGTTCAAAACTGGGCCTTCTGGAATAGCGATTGTTCCCTTTCCAACAATTTTGGAAGAACGACCGTCTCCAAAAACAACATGTCCTCCGGAGATTTTCTCTAAATTTTGAAAGCAGTTTTTGTCACCGGTCATGTGACGGGAACATCCACTATCCAGATACCAAGACGAGTTGTCATAAGCATGTAAAGAAGTATGAACAACAAGACAAGGGAAGATTTCACCTTTGCGCACCCAAACCTTTTTGGACTGCGTCGGCAATGTTCGTGAAGTTATTCTCCTTGGTGAAAGCGTCTTGTTTGATTCATTGCTTGGCATCGTCTTGCGAGGTGAACTACCAAGGCTCTTTTCCTTTGAAAAATTTTCTTTTGATTTCCGGGGAATCACCTTTTTGGTAGTTGTTGCAAGAGGCGCTTGAGTTGATCGTTTTGCTCCCATCTTGCAATTTCTTCTAATGTGCCCTGCATAACCACAACGAAAACATACCTTTGTTCTTGACGATCCCGAAGATGGTGAGGTAGGGTTGTTGTCGTTGTATGCTGTAAATTCCGTCGTCGGAGGAGGAGATACCGACTGGGGCACAAAAACTGTTCCACTCGAACTAGGATTGTCTCCGGTTTGAGTGTATCCGAGGCCGAATCGGTTTGTTTGACCAAGACCAAGCATCTTATCCAACTTACTCCTTCCAGAAGAAAATCGCTTTAAATTATCCTTGAGTTGGAAAATGGTCTTTGTCATTTCCATTTTTTCCTGTCGGGCCTCTGTGTAGAGCTTCAAGAAGTAACCAGCTTTATCAATCATTTTTACATGTTCCTTCTCGAAATGCTCATTTTTCTCTTGAAGTGAAGCATTTGCTTTTATCAGGTTATCCCTTTCCACTTCAAGACCGGTCGAGAGAGAAGTTGCCCTTTTTACTTCTTCTTTGAGATCCTGCAATCTCCCTCTCAACCCCTTGTTTTGCTTAGCCAGTTTCTTTGAATCCCTCAAAAGTCTATGATAGGCTAGAGCAAAATCTTCACCTTCAGAGTTACTCGATTCGTCGTCCGTTGCAGTTTTTTCAACCTGGGAGGAGTTGGACAATGAATCGGATGTACTTGCCATTAAGCACATGAAGGGTGAAGATGTGGACGCGTGGAACGCCGTTGCGTTATTCTCTTCATCACTTGAAGATGACTCATTTGACGTTGAGGTGTCATCCCAAGTGACGGCTTGCATCGCTTTCTTCTTTGACGGATTCTTGTTTGGACACTCCGTTGAGATATGGCCGTATCCTCGGCACTTGAAGCATTGGACTTGTCCCTCTGAGCTTTTCTTATCCTTTGAAAAACTTTCTTGCTTTCTTGACTTTTGGCTTGAAAAACCTTTGTCTTTCTTCGACTTTACGAAGGATGGAGTTTTACTTGAATTACCCCTTCGAAAGTTTCGGCGAAATTTTCTTGTCAAGAGAGCAAGCTGCTTCTCAAAGTCCTCCGTAGATAGGTTCTCGTCATCGTCTGAGGAGGATGAATCCGCGTCTTCTTCTTTTGTTGTTTTCAGCGCAAAACCTGAAGACTTAGAAGTAGATGCTTTTCTAGAAGAATAGTTAGTAGGAAATGTCATTTCATATGTTTGTAATGAACCAACTAATTCTTCTACACGGATTTCGTCTGGGTGTTTAATAGTTTCAATGGTCGTAACCTTGGAACGAAATCTTTCAGGAAGAGTTCTTAAGATCTTTCTTACAATTTTAAATTCTGGAATTTTCTCTCCCAAGTTAGCACATGTGTTCACGATGTCTTGCAATCGTGTATAGTAATCTGTGAAAGATTCATTTTCTGCCATGAAAATAGAGTCAAATCTGCTCGTAAGCATTTGCAGCTTTTGAATCTTCACAAGGTTAGTTCCCTCATGTGTAACTTGAAGAACATCCCAGATTTCTTTCGCAGTCTCACATGCCGAGACGCGAGAGAATTTCGTTTGTGACAAGGAATTAAATAAAGCGTTAATTCCTTTGCCATTGTAAGAAGATAAGTCTATCTCTTCCTTGGTCCATTTCGACCTAGGTTTGATGGTGTGAACATCAACAATAATTTCAGTTGGATTAAACCATCCTAACTCAATTGATTGCCACACCCGTTCGTCGATGGAAATAAGAAATGCTTTCACCCGTACTTTCCAGTAGGCATAGTTTGTTCCATCGAAGAACGGAGGTCTGTTGATGTTTCCACCTTCAGCCATTGTTTACAACCCTATTCCCGCTCTGATACCAATTGTTGGGTTATGTTAAAATATGGATCTAAAATAGGGGAAAAACCACCTAGAGGGGGGTTGAATAGGTGTAAACAATAAACACTCAAAAATCGTTGCGCAATAAAACCCAATGCGGAAATGAAAATATAACACGCAAGATTTTTACGTGGAAAACTCCAAAACCGGAGTAAAAAACCACGGGACCGATAACACGGCGAAATCCACTAGAATTATAACACGTACAAAGGTGATATACCGTACTCACAGACGACTCGACCTTTTTCCATACGCTCCTAGTAGATCTTCTCCTCTCGCTCCGCAACTGTGACGCCCCACTTCCCAGGGGGTCACCCATCCTAGAACTACTCTAGCTCTAGCACGCTTAACTCTCATGTTCCTCTTGGATCTTGCTACCATCCAAAATGCTATAGCCGGGTTAGAGATTTAGTCCTATTATATCATTTATATATAGGACTAATCCAAATTCCGGGGGTGTCACATTCTTCCCCCCTTTAAGCCCTGACGTCCACGTCAGGCTCAAGCACACTCACAAGCACCAGGCGATGTGAGACTCGTCTCGCTAGCCTTAGCCGATCTTGTGAGGAGCTGCACTCCACTCACAACGGTCATTAGCCGGGGAGCCTCGCTCTACCTGCTATATAACCCTGGCTCAGCCGAGACTCATCTCACATTTCCGGCTGTAGAATGGCTCTGATACCAACTGTGACGCCCCACTTCCCAAGGGGTCACCCATCCTAGAACTACTCTAGCTCTAGCACGCTTAACTCTCATGTTCCTCTTGGATTTTGCTACCATCCAAAATGCTTTTCAATAACAAATGTCACCTTTTCTTGTAAATCTCCCCACTCGAAAGGTTTCGAGTGATCCGGGTTCTAGGGGCCGTTCCTTTGTCGGGACGAAAGCCACGGGAGCCGAGCCTGGAACCTGTTCTTGCTTGATAGGGTTGTAGGTGTAGGTCTCCCGGGACTTTCGGGCCCTGTTGGTGTCTTCTGCGTGTAGTACCGAGATTGTTGCTTTCCCGAACTATAAGGGGATCGGGAACTTCGATAGGCGGAGCCTAGAGTCTGTTCTTGTTTGATAGGGTTCTTAGCACCGGTCTATCGGGTTTCCGAACCCTTATGGTGTCGGTCTTTCCTGTGCGTTTAGTGTTCTGTTGTGGGAGCCGTCTGGTGGACGGTAGTCCTGGCTGTGGAGTGTCTCCATCCAGTGTGTTTGTGCTGTGAGCTGTTGGTGAGGCTAGTGTCTCGTGTTCGTGTCAGCTGATTAGCTGTGTCGTCGAGAGTGCTCCGACTGTTGTGCGAGATGTTTGAGGATTGAGTCCTTCCGTTCAGTGCGTGAGCGTGGATTTTGACTATAGCCTGCAGTGCCACCTTGAGCTCGACAGAGTGCGCGGATACCCTTGTCCTCGTTGGGGTCGCTCCCCTCGAGTGCCACGTCCGGGGTGGGTCTGCACATTGGTGTCGCGACTTGTCGACGCCGTCCCTCTGACTGTGCCAGTTAGTGGCAGTTACGGACGCCGTCCCTCTGACTGTGCCAGTTAGTGGCAGTTACGGACACAGTCCCTCTGGCTGTGCCAGTTAGTGGCAGTTACGGACGCCGTCCCTCTGACTGTGCCAGTTAGTGGCAGTTACGGACACAGTCCCTCTGGCTGTGCCAGTTAGTGGCAGCTACGGACATACCTACGTTAGACCCGTCCTGTTGAGGATGTGCGGCAGTAGGTAGGCGCAGGTTTGACTGGACCCTATGCGGCAGTCAGTGTAGATTGGGTGACTGTACTTTGGGAGTTAGTAGATGCATCATGTTTCCATCTGTTCCACTTTTTGAGCATCTAGATAGAGGCATAGTAGCTGTAGAGTTACTTTTCCAGCCCTTTTATTTTAGTATTATATTGTTACTTTATGCCTCTAGTAGACTTAGTGGGCAGACCGTCGGGCTTGTTGGCGGCACCCACTGAGAACTACTTGGGACGTAGTTCTCACACCCGTCGTGGTGTTTTTCCCACAGGGACTTCTACTCCTGTTCCAGTTGCTCCTGTTGCCGCTTCTTCTGATCGAGGTAAGGGAGTCGCGAGCTAGATCCCTACCAGTCGTCGTCCTGAGAGTAGATGTACCCTTATTACTTTTGAGAGTTCATGTTGAGAGAACTTTGTAGTGAGGTATAGAGTTGTATTTATTTTTACTGCTCGAGAGACTTTTGTATTTTGGTGAGGTCTTGGTTTGTATATAGTTTTATTTCTAGCAGTTTTCTTTCAGCTCTGATATCTGTATAGCATAGTTGATCTTTTGCAGGTTAGTCGCTTCGTCTATACGGGGCTTCCCGTATGGGCGGCGGATCGGTTGGCGAGCCCGGGTCGCAGTTTCGACGCCGGGGCGTGACAGATTAGGTGGTATCAGAGCCTAGGTTGTAGGTCATGGTGGACTTAGAAACCCTAGGCTTGTGGTTGGACATTAGGATGACTACGTGAGAGTCGTGACTGTTAGCGAGAGTCCAGATTGAGTTCCAAACTCTCCCAGGGGATGGGATGAGTGATTGGCATGTTTATTCTCCTAAGCGATTATGTTGGCTGCAGACAACATAATGCTAGGGAATGGATGACATGTCTTAGACTTTCGCTGGATTGGGTCGAGTGTTGTTTGGTATTGTCCTGATGTTTGCATGTGTATTGCAGGTGGGCACGATACCTCCCCGACGCAGGGTACAGACGCGTTCTCAGCCTTTCCCCTCCGATGAGCCTGGGCAGGAGGAGTCAGCACAGTGTCAGCAGAGTGAGGTGCTGGAGCTTCGGGCACAGATGGCCCAGTTGTCTGAGGCTGTTCGGCGCCAGGAGGAGACTTCACAGTGCCAGGAGGAGACCTTACGACGCCAGGAGGAGGCCTCGCAGCGCCAGGAGGAGGCTTCTCGGCGCCAGGAGGAGGCCATGGGTCGGATGATGCTTATGTTGGAGCAGAGGGTACAGCCAGTTGTAGCACCCCCAGGGAGTTTCCCCGCACCTTCGTCGCCAGCTGTGGCACCCCCAGTTGTGCCAGCAGTGCAGGCAGCCCCTATTGCACCAGATACCAGTAGACAGCCGTTCGGGACGGCAGGACAGTTGACCCGCGCAGAGCAGCGAGAAGTGGTTGATATGTTGACGAGATTCCATCAGTCTGATCCACATCGTTTTTCGGGGCGGAGTTCTGAGCACGGAGAGGCGGTGACGGCCGAGGCGGCTCCAGCTCCCGCAGGGATTTCGGGGGCGAAGCGCCCAGCACGGGATGTTGAGGGACAGACGAGTCAGTAGGGACCTCCGAGACCTTCACGGCCTCATCCTCAGGGTCGTAGGTTTCGGAGGCGCCAGAGATCAGGTGGACCCCCGCAGCAGCCGCGGTATCAGCAGCACCAGCAGCGACAGCAGTCTCAGCAGCAGTAACCCCGGCAGTAGCGGTTTCGGCACCAGCGCCAGGAGCGGTGTGTCATCTGTGGCGGGCCTCATCCACCGTCGCAGTGTGACCAGAGGCAGGGACGGTGTTTCCTCTGCGGTGAGTTGGGACATTTCCGCGCAGCTTGCCCCCAGGCCATTTTGTCAGTGCGGCCGATTGCGACAGCACCCCCCTTGCCTATCCATGCAGCGGAAGCCCCTCCGGCACACCATCAGGCAGAGTAGGCCACGACGTCGGGACAGACGGGACGACGATCCGCAGCACCCAGTGGACGGGTTGATGCAGCCCTATTGGAGGACACCCCCGCAGCAGATCATATCGCGGCAGGTATGATTTTATTTCTGTTAGCTGAATTGAGCATTTCGATACCGCTGCTTCCTTTTGCTTTATTAGTTGAGCATCTTCATCAGCATCTTTGCATGGGTGTGGGTTAGGAAGTTATGCTACATGTATTAGCGGTTGGATTTCTTCCCATATCCTACGAGTAGAGGAGGATCGCGGTGTGTGATCAGTGCAGTTGAGACTTGGGACTTTACCTGCTGTTGTGATGATTCAAGGACAGCTCCAGAACTTGGATTGAGCACACAGGTTGGACTGGTTGTTGCGGTGCCGTGCTACGACTGATGATGGAATGAGAGCAGTTACCCTTCTGCGAGTTGGACAGGAGGAGTTCTTTATTTCTCGGGTTGCCGGCGTATCCTTCCAGCAGCTTGGGCTTCAGCGACTGTGGACAGACGCCGCCTCGGGAGCAGTTGTGATGTTTAGGACTAGTGGTTGTGTCCTTAGGAGTCTCGATTAGTGATAGCGTTTGTTTTGTGGCCACAGCAGGAACGGCACCAACACTTCTCTCACTTTTCTCGCCTTTGTGCTGAAATTTACGAACAGGACGAAAACTTCGAAAGATTGCTCCAGAAATGGAGACAGTGCCCGAACCTGTTCTTGTTTGATTAGGGCGAAGGCACTGATCTTTCGAAATTTTCGGACTTTTCGCTAATTTCAGCTGTCTTCTAAATCGAGGGTTGGGGTTGATGACTTTCCTGCTGGTAGAGCCGTACCTTTCTTGTTAGTTTAGTGTTTGCGTTCTTTGGTTGTTTTGATTGTTTTAGTTTTGTTGTTGGGGTGTGTTGCTGTTTCGGGGATGAAACTTCCTTTTAGTGGGGGAGGATGTGGTGACCCTGATCCCCGTGTAGCTTCTCCCATGAACCCTGGTGTAGAACACCTAGTGTTGGTGTATCTGGCCCATAGTGCATCAAAGGGATGCCACAGATGGACCCTGTGTGATATCCACAGCTGGATTGGCCTTCGGCTACATTTGCCGAATTTTCGAAATGGTTTTGGGCCAAATAGAGGTTGGATTTGGATTCAGCGCGGAAAAACGCTTTGAAACGGCTATTTGCTTGTTGAATTCTGAGTCCGGATGCCCAAAAACGGACTCCCGGAAGTTTTCGCTGAATTTCGGTGCATGGGAGGGGCCGTGGACCGCCGGCTGCCACGTGGCGGCTTGTGATTGGGCCGGTCCGCAGCGCTCGGTCCACAGAGGGGCGCGGCTGGGTGCACGGACCCGGCGCATGGAGACGTGGCGCCGCCTGATTGGCGGGCTCGTGATGCGCGGTCTACTGGGAGGCGCGGCGGTGCATGGACCAAGGCGGGTGGACGCGTGGCAGTCCCCGATTGGTCGGTGCACGCGGCGCGGTCCACGGAACCCAAAGTAGGGTGCGTGGACCGGGTGCAGGGGACACGTGTCGGCGTGCTACTCGCGGGCTCACGAGGCGCGGCGCATGGGGTCGCGGGCGTGCGCCTCGGGGCGCGTGCGTGGCTGGCGGTCAGGCGGCGCCCTGCCCGCACGTGTGACCGCGACAGTGGCAGGGGACGCGTGTCGCCCTGCCACTGGCGGGCGCCACCTACCCGGTTTGACCGGGTAGGCGCCACGTGGCGGCATGACACGCGCCCCGCACGGCTGTTTGCTGTGCGGGACACGTGTCGGCCACCGGGTGGACCACGTGGCAGCTCCCGGCGCGCCCCGCACAGCTGTTTGCTGTGCGGGTGACGTGGCCGCACCAGGAATTTCCGGGCGGCTACAGTAGCTGGCCCTTGCGCCCGGATTCGGGCGCCCGAAAGTTCGGGTGCGCCCGAATCTTGGGACTTATTGGGAATTTCTTCATTTGTTTTTCTGCTGCCTATTTAAAGGCCCGAGATCCCTTCCCCTTCGACTTTTTGGCACTTCTGAGCTTCTAACCGACTGGAGTTCTTCACCAAAGTTGATTCTCATGCAGTGAAGCTTCCATCTGCAGAGTTTGGGGATTTTTTGGGGCACGCTTTTCTAGATTCTCATTTTCTTGGCTCGGCGCGACGCCTTTTCTTCGGTGCTTCTTCCGTCTCTCTTCGGTGCACGAGCTCCCCCGACCTACTCCGACCATCTTTTCGAGCGATTTCTTCGCTGTTGGATTCGCAACAGGTAAGGCTACGATTTTGGTTGCTTCCACATTTCCTCGTTTTGCGCTTTTCGAGGAGTTTTTCCTTGCTCACTGGGACACTGTTTTGCTGTGAGGATTTGTGAGGACAGCAGCTTCATCCGAGGAGATCTCCGCGCACGAGTCTCTGATCAGGACGTGCTTATAGACTTTTTTCATCTTCTCGACACGAGGAACATTGTGGAATTTTCTTGGAATTTTTGGAGACCTTCCCGAAGGTATACACTTTTCCTTTTATCTGTACGAGAGTTTACAGTTGGATGGTTTTGGGATTTTGCGCACCGATACTGTGGAATTTGTAACTTGGCCTACGGTGCTCGGAATTGGGCGTACAGGTACTTGTTTCGAAGCTATCGACACGAAGATCGCAGGGATATTTTATTTGGAATTTTTCGAGCAATTGTAGCAGGTGAAATAATCGCATCTTTGAGGCTGAATTTCAGTGTTGTAATTCTTGGCAGATTTTGGGATTTAAGTGTAACTGTGGCCTTATGTTGTAACCAGGAGGGATTGTGGACTGTACTGGACCTGTTGGACATAGAGTTGTTATTTTCCTGGTTTTCTCAGCTGTACGACTCCGGACAGTTAGCGTTTTCAGGTGGGTGGCTTTGCTTTCAAGATCTATGGACTGTGCTCTAATTCTATTGATATAGAATCATGCATGATAGTGATTGGACTTGGGTAGCATGCTAGAGTGTAGGAATTGTTGTTCCTAGTTTTATCTATCGATCTTGTGATCTTTTACTTCCTTCTATCATGTTAAATATTTGTTATCTTTGAACCTGACCTAGCACCCCCGTCACATGTTGCATGTGTAACCAGACCAGTAGAAAACCCTCACTTGGGCTAGGGTTATTTATGTTTAGACATCCACACTTTATGCTTCATTCTTGGACTTAGCGTTATCCTCGCCCGGGTAGTGGGCCGAGCGGTCGGGACTTCTTTTTAGTGTGGGATGCATTTGCACTCGTGCTTGGGAGAAGAGTGGAGTCTGGTAGATGTAGTGGATCGCTTGTCTGTACCGGGAACCGTTGGGGTAAACGGTGGTCCCGGGATGTCTTGTTTTTCCCTGTTTGGGTTGTCGCCACTGTGTTAGTGGCAGTAGTTTACTAGTGTTAGTTGAACCTAGAACCCTTTTCGACATACACATGATTTTAGTCTACCAATGTTTTCTTCCAAGCATCGAAGAGCCGCTAGAGTCTGTTCTTGTTTGATTGGACAAAGGCATCAGCCCTTCGGGGCTTGGGTAAAACACTTATTTTTCTAACTGTTTTTCTAAAAGGAACTAAAATCATTAAATATGGATTTCTTCTAGATCAAAATGCTTTTCAATAACAAATGTCACCTTTTCTTGTAAATCTCCCCACTCGAAAGGTTTCGAGTGATCCGGGTTCTAGGGGCCGTTCCTTTGTCGGGACGAAAGCCACGGGGGCCGAGCCTGGAACCTGTTCTTGCTTGATAGGGTTGTAGGTGTAGGTCTCCCGGGACTTTCGGGCCCTGTTGGTGTCTTCTGCGTGTAGTACCGAGATTGTTGCTTTCCCGAACTATAAGGGGATCGGGAACTTCGATAGGCGGAGCCTAGAGTCTGTTCTTGTTTGATAGGGTTCTTAGCACCGGTCTATCGGGTTTCCGAACCCTTATGGTGTCGGTCTTTCCTGTGCGTTTAGTGTTCTGTTGTGGGAGCCGTCTGGTGGACGGTAGTCCTGGCTGTGGAGTGTCTCCATCCAGTGTGTTTGTGCTGTGAGCTGTTGGTGAGGCTAGTGTCTCGTGTTCGTGTCAGCTGATCAGCTGTGTCGTCGAGAGTGCTCCGACTGTTGTGCGAGATGTTTGAGGATTGAGTCCTTCCGTTCAGTGCGTGAGCGTGGATTTTGACTATAGCCTGCAGTGCCACCTTGAGCTCGACAGAGTGCGCGGATACCCTTGTCCTCGTTGGGGTCGCTCCCCTCGAGTGCCACGTCCGGGGTGGGTCTGCACATTGGTGTCGCGACTTGTCGACGCCGTCCCTCTGACTGTGCCAGTTAGTGGCAGTTACGGACGCCGTCCCTCTGACTCTGCCAGTTAGTGGCAGTTACGGACACAGTCCCTCTGGCTGTGCCAGTTAGTGGCAGCTACGGACATACCTAGGTTAGACCCGTCCTGTTGAGGATGTGTGGCAGTAGGTAGGCGCAGGTTTGACTGGACCCTATGCGGCAGTCAGTGTAGATTGGGTGACTGTACTTTGGGAGTTAGTAGATGCATCATGTTTCCATCTGTTCCACTTTTTGAGCATCTAGATAGAGGCATAGTAGCTGTAGAGTTACTTTTCCAGCCTTTTTATTTTAGTATTATATTGTTACTTTATGCCTCTAGTAGACTTAGTGGGCAGACCGTCGGGCTTGTTGGCGGCACCCACTGAGAACTACTTGGGACGTAGTTCTCACACCCGTCGTGGTGTTTTTCCCACAGGGACTTCTACTCCTGTTCCAGCTGCTCCTGTTGCCGCTTCTTCTGATCGAGGTAAGGGAGTCGCGAGCTAGATCCCTACCAGTCGTCGTCCTGAGAGTAGATGTACCCTTATTACTTTTGAGAGTTCATGTTGAGAGAACTTTGTAGTGAGGTATAGAGTTGTATTTATTTTTACTGCTCGAGAGACTTTTGTATTTTGGTGAGGTCTTGGTTTGTATATAGTTTTATTTCTAGCAGTTTTCTTTCAGCTCTGATATCTGTATAGCATAGTTGATCTTTTGCAGGTTAGTCGCTTCGTCTATACGGGGCTTCCCATATGGTCGGCGGATCTATTGGCGAGCCCGGGTCGCAGTTTCGACGCCGGGGCGTGACAGCAACGCTCCTCGAATCCACGATTAGCGTCCAACGCCGAATTCACCGCGTCCAACGTCGAATCCACGACGTCCAACCGAATCCACGGTCTTCACCCAGTAGCACGTCTCGAATCCACGAACGTATCTCGCTCCGAATCCACGAGAGCGGTAGCACCTTGATTCCACAAGGCCACGCGAGTCCACGCGCCGATTTTGTGAAAATCGTTGTTTTTGGGCGGTGATGATCCGCCGAATACTTAGATCAAAGATAGATCGGAAATACCATCTAAGTATTCATGTCACGCCCCCGGGGGTTTTTTTGAGTCTATCGAAGCGGAAAATTGCGTGTATTATTTTTTTTTTCTTAACAAAGTAACTTAAACCTCATCCCCGGTGCGTGCCAGACCGCGACATACACAAATTCTCTCTGCCCACGGACAGAGTCTCCTTTGTATATGCACGGCGTCTCATTTACAACATGCGTTTCATTTACAACATCATACATCAACCATCAACCATACAATAGACATACCTCGTCAAACAGAGTATAGTAATTTAACTAATGTTTTAAAAGACCGGTGTCCACTCGACACCTTGTTATTTTATTTTCAAGCGAGTTATTAAAGCGGCATCAACGTTTAGAAAGGATAAAACCAGCGGTTGCAAAACCCGTGCCCATATGGCACTTCGTTTTGAGAAAACATTTTCGAAATCATTTGGTTTATCATGAAAACGTGCCGCGTATGAAAACATCACTAAAAGTATCAAAGTATAAATGTACACCTCATCCACGGCGCTAACTAATACATGTCGACGACTAATACGATCCACAAGCAAATTAACTATTTAAAGTATAAGGAAAACGAGATAAAAAACCAAGTATCCTGACTACGGTCCTCGCGACGCTGTCTCACCGCCATCCCGGCTAACGCACCTAATAATACCTGTCACGGAGTGGGTAAAGTCAGTGACAAACAAAGTAGATGCCTAAATATCAATAAGGAATAAGGAGCAAACCGATTACACCGGAACCTTCGCTAAAACCCTGCACATAATTAAGCTGGGCACCAACCCCAGATTTATCAATTAAGTTGGGCACCAACCCCAGAGTACCTGTCGGAGAGACTATAGTCTCCACTCGTGCGCAAACACCTTTTTGATGCTTTTAACCTCTTCACGGTGCTGGTGTGCTATTTTCAGCAGGCGCGAAGAGGTCCTCACGGCTCCCACCCCTTTGTGAGGTACACGGGTCAAAAAGACCACTTCTCCGGAAAAGTACACCCATGCGGAGGCCAATCCGCCTGTGTACGTGCAGCATCCGAAAACGGATTTGCCGAGATCGGCGTGTAGTGAGCACCGCGACCGCAGCCGCTTCAATTGTTAGATAAAATACAATTATGCGAAAGGTTAAACTGTCCATCTACTTTGTTAGACAAATTAAGAGCATTTTAATGATGATAGATGCACTTACTGCACTTGTTGCGCTTATAGCAACCGTACCCACCTAGTTGAAGAGAAATCGGAACACCTGAATCCTTCGCGCACCCCCGCTACGCACCTGGACCTAAAGAAAGTCCGCAAGGATAACTATAGTAAAAAACGTGTACTAACATCCCAAAACAAAAGACCCAATTTACTCTTTTCGACGGAAAAGTCCAACACCGTCCGGGTTGACGAAAACCGGAATCCCGCGCCGCCATCGCCGTCCGCCGGAGCCCTACGCGGTTCGGAACCGCGCGGCGTGTCTCCGCGGGCGGCGCCCACGCGGCGCGGCGCCTCGCGCGGGTGCTGCCCGTGCGGCGGCCGCGCGGCGCCCGCGCGGGTGCGTCCCCGCACGGCGCCCACGCGCGGGGTTGCCCGCACGGCACCCACGCGCGGGCCCGCGTGGGTGCCCCGCGCGGCGCCCGCGCGGTGCCCGTGCGGTTGCGGGTCCGCGTGGGTGCCGCCCGCGCGGTAGCCGCGCGGCGCCCGCGCGGTGCCCGCGCGGTTGCGGGTCCGCGCAGGTGCCGCCCGCGCGGTGGCCGCGCGGCGCCCGCGCGGGTACGACCCGCGCGGTGCCCGCGCGGTCCCATCGCCGCTTGCGGCGGCGATCGGCCGTCCACGATTCTCCTCCGCGCGATGCCCTAGCGGCACCGCGCGCCTCCGCCGTCCGTTCCGTGCCCTAGCATGACGACGATGACGGCGACGGTGACGGATACGACGGAGAAACCCAAGAACTCAAACAAAAAGGACGACGGAAAAATCCCAAATAATTTATAACAATTATTTTACTAACCGAAGATCGACGGGAAGGTTGTCCGGTCGCGTTCTTGCCTTCGGTTCGATGTCCGGGAAGATCGGGCTCCTTCTCTTTCTCATTTCCCTTTCTTCCGGCTAGGGTTCCGTCTTTTCCTTTTTCTCTTTCTTTCTCTCCTCACCGGTTAGGGTTTTATTTTTCTTTTCTTTTCTTTCCGATAATCGGGATCCCTTATATTGCTTGTATTATATCTTTAATTAATTTCCTCTTTAATTCGTACGTAAGAAAATTCTATTTTCCGTCATCGGATAATTAATTAATTAATTAATTATCCCCTACGAGATAACCCACCTTATCTCCAACGGGTGCAAGATATTTTGCACGGATTCCGATGCATGACTAATCACCGCATTACTAAGAATTCCGTTCCGGGAGATCCCGACATCGGATTTCAGATCCGATCGCACCGTTGGCCATCATTTTCCGCGCTCTATCGTAGAACAATACCAGCACCATACACTGGCCAACTCTTAAGAATTGAATAATTTTATTTCACTTAAAGGCTTAAATAACTACATGTGAGTCAAAAATACCCCTAAGGGCCGGATCACTACACCACTCACACTTTATAAAAAGTTTCATCCCGAAACTTAAGTACAAACCCCACTAATCAATTCGGGAAAACATTCTCTCATCTTCGATTCCAGTTCCCAAGTCGCCTCGCGCTCTTCGTGGTTGCTCCACTGGACCTTTACATAGGGGATTGTTCGTTTGCTCAACTTCTTGTCCTCTCTCGCCAAAATCCGCACCGGCGTCTCCTCGACGCTTAAATCCTCTCGTAACTCGATGGTGGAGGCATCCAAGGCATGAGAGGGGTCAGCCAGGTACTTCCGGAGCATTGAGACAAGGAACACGTTATGGACTCGTTCGAGGTTCGGCGGCAGGGCTAATCGGTACGCCACCGGTCCTACGCGTTCTAGGATCTCGAACGGTCCTACGTACCTCGGGCTTAACTTTCCCTTTATGCCGAAGCGTCGGTTCCCCTTGGAGGGCGAAACTCGGAGTAACGCATGCTCACCCACCATGAACTCTAAGTCTCGGCGTCTGTTGTCTGCGTAGCTTTTCTGTCTGCTATGGCCGGTCAGTAGCCTTTGTCTAATCAATCGCACCTTTGCTTCGGTCTCCTCCACCAAATCTGGGCCCAGAAACTTACGCTTACCCAAGTCGTCCCAGCATATTGGAGACCGACAGCGGCGCCCGTACAGGGCCTCGTATGGTGCCATCTGAATGCTGGCCTGGTAACTGTTATTGTAGGCAAATTCCACTAGGGGCAAACACCGTGCCCACCCTTCGGCCAAGTCCAAAACGCATGCTCGAAGCATGTCCTCCACAATTTGTATCACCCGCTCTGATTGTCCATCGGTCTGCGGGTGAAAAGCCGTACTGAAGTGCAACTTGGTTCCCATTGCTCGCTGCAGGCTCTGCCAAAAGTTTGACACAAATCGCGTGTCCCTGTCCGACGTGATGGATGTCGGCACCCCATGCAACCTTACTATCTCGTTGATGTAGGTTTGTGCCAGTCGTTCCCGCGTCCACGTCGTGTGTATGGGCAGAAAGTGGGCCGATTTCGTCAGACGGTCCACAATCACCCATATTGCATCGTGTCCCTGTGACGATCTCGGGAACCCGGTCACAAAATCCATGGTAATCATGTCCCACTTCCACTCGGGCACCGGTAAGGGTTGCAATTTTCCTGCCGGACGCTGGTGCTCGGCCTTCACCCGTTGGCACACCAGGCAGTGTGCCACAAACCGAGTCACGTCTCCCTTCATTTTGGGCCACCAGAAGGTCTGTTTGACGTCCTTGTACATCTTCGTTCCCCCGGGATGCGCTGCATATGGAGCAGTATGCGCCTCCCGCAGGATTTCCTCTTTGAGTTCCGGTAGATCTGGCACGCAGATTCGTCCCCGAAATCGTATCGTGCCGTCGGAGTTTACTGTGAAATCACCTTCTTGGTCGGCAGTTACTCTACTTCGCACCAGCTGGAGTTGGTCATCAGTCGACTGCCCCTCGAGAATTCTGTCAAGCAAGGTAGGTCTGACCACCAGTGTCAGAAGTTGTGCGACTGTACCCGCCGGTACTACTTCTAGTCTTAATCGCAAAAATTCCGCAATCAGACTATCTTGCTGGGTGATGGCACTTACCCCTGCCTCCTCGGCCTGCCCCTTGCGGCTCAGGGCGTCGGCCACCACATTTGCCTTTCCCGGGTGGTAGTGGATCGTTAAATCGTAATCCTTCAGTAGCTCAAGCCACCGTCTTTGTCGCAAATTTAACTCCTTTTGGGTGAAAAGGTACTTAAGACTTTTATGATCTGAGTACACATTGGAGTGTGCCCCATACAGGTAGTGTCTCCAAAGCTTGAGGACGAACACAACCGCTGCGAGTTCCAAATCGTGCACGGGGTAGTTCCGCTCGTATTCCTTGAGCTGCCTTGATGCATAGGCTATAACCTTTCCCCGTTGCATGAGTACTCCACCCAGTCCGTTTCGCGACGCATCGCAATACACTTCATAATCCTCCCCTGGTTCTGGCAGGGCGAGAATCGGGGCTCGCGTCAATCTATCCTTGAGCTCCTCGAAGCTCCTCTGACATTTGTCCGTCCAGATGAACTTTTCCCCCTTTCTAGTCAAACGGTTTAAGGGGGTGGCTATCTTGGAGAAACCCTCCACGAAGCGCCGGTAGTACCCGGCTAATCCCAGGAAGCTTCGAATCTCCGTCACCGTCGTCGGTTGGGGCCAGTCCGTCACCGAATCTATCTTCTTCGGATCGACTGCGACTCCAGCCGCCGAGATTACGTGCCCCAAGAAGCCGACCTCACGGAGCCAAAACTCACACTTTTTGAGTTTGGCGTAGAGTTTCTGTTCCCGTAGGGTCTGGAGGACTGTGCGCAGATGTTCTTCGTGTTCCTCGTCTGTACGGGAGTAGATGAGGATATCGTCGATGAAGACCACCACGAATAAGTCCAGGAAGGGTTTGAATACCCTGTTCATCATGTCCATGAACACCGCCGGGGCATTTGTGAGCCCGAACGGCATTACTGTAAATTTGTAATGGCCGTAGCGAGTCCGAAAAGCCATTTTGGGGATGTCCTCCCCCTTGACCTGGACCTGATGATAGCCCGACTGCAGGTCAATCTTTGAAAACACCGTCGCCCCCTGTAGTTGGTTGAAGAGGTCGTCGATCCTTGGCAGGGGGTACTTGTTCTTAACGGTGACCTTATTTATCTCCCGGTAGTCGATGCACAACCGGAGACTTCCGTCCTTCTTCCTCACAAACAGGACGGGCGCGCCCCAGGGTGACGCGCTAGGTCTGATGAAGCCCTTATCCAAAAGGTCCTCCAACTGTGCCTTGAGTTCCTTCAACTCCGCGAAGGCCATCCTGTACGGTGCCTTGGTAATGGGTTTGGTGCCGGGAAGTAGTTCAATAGGGAAGTCGACCTCTCGTTCCGGTGGCATTCCGGGGAGCTCTGCCGGAAATACATCCGGAAATTCCTTTACCACTGGAATTTCGGAAGGCGAGGGAACGGGTCGGGTGGCTAAATCTACCGAGGCTAGATAGGCCACGCACCCGCCCTCCATCAACTTCCTAGCCCGCGACGCGGAGATGATAGCCAAAAAGGAAGTGCTTTTACATGCCAAGTACACGTTTTCTGGGAATCCCGGCTTCTGTAGTTGCACCTGGCGCTTCTCGCAGTCGATGACCGCCTGATACTCGGTAAGCCAGTCCATGCCCAAAACCACGTCGTATTCTTTTAGCGGTATGACCACCAGATCCCAGGGGCACGACAACCTTCCCAGTCTTATTGAACACGAGGGTACTAGGCCAGTCGCCGCGATTGGCCCCCCAGGGGTCTGGACGGTCAGTAAGACATCAAGGGGACTACTTTCTAGCAGATGTGTTTGTGCAAAAGTGCGGGAAATAAAGGAGCGAGTCGCCCCGGTGTCAAACAGGGTTCGAGCTCGAAAATTAGAAACGGAGGTAATACCTGCGACCACCTCCTCTGGCAGTGTCGCTCCATGCTGGCCCATGGAGTAGAGCCTCCATCCTGGTTGTGGTCGCGATTCTCCTTCTGCTCTTGGCGCCGGAGGGTGTGGGGGCATTCCCGTTGATGCTCTACCCCGTCCTGGTGGCTGCGCCGTTGGGGTGGAAGCTGCGGAAGATGCCGCTCCAGTGTTTAGGGGACAGTTGAATCGGAAATGCCCCGGTTTGCCGCAGCGGTAACAGTGATCCTGTCTCTTAGGGCATTCCGTCGCTGGATGCGATGCTCCGCAAATAACACATAGCTTGTTTGCTGGTCGCGGCTTTCCGGTAGGCGCACTCTTGCTTCCTTGTTGCGTCTTGGGGTACTTTGGGGGTCGGCTCCCACCAGACGGGCCCCCTCCCGGGTAAGTCTGTGTCCGCTTCCTCTCCCGGTTATTTTCTGATCCCTCACGTCGAGCTCGGGTGATAGCGAATCCCCGTTCCACAATGGTGGCCCTGTCCACCACCTCCCTGAACGTGCGCAGGTCCGCTGCCTGAACCATCTCGAAGATGTCGCTCCGTAACCCGTCCACAAAAAGACGGGCCTTGTGGGGTTCATCCCGTATAACAAACGGGACGCAGTTAACCAATCTTACAAACTCCCTTTGATATTCCATGACCGAGCGGTTCCCTTGTCTAATGTTCTTCAGGTCGTCTTCCAATTGCCGCTTGACGCTATCGGAGAAGAAAGCGCCAAAAAGTTCCTCTCTAAAGGCCGACCATGTCGGTAGCGGGTCGTTTGTAGACGGATCCGGGCGTACCGTCTTCTACCAGATGCGTGCATTCCCTTCGAGAAAGTGGACGGCTAGTGGAACCCGCTCGTGCTCCTCCATCAGTAGGTCCTCGAAGAGTTTTTCCATGGTATCCACCCATTTCTCGACGACCCATGGATCGGTCGTCTCTCCCTCGAAAGTGGGAGGGTCATGCTTCTTGAACTTAGTCAAATTCATCCTGACCCTTTCTCGCGTCGCTCGTTGCTCCGTGATCCCTCCTGCAGCGGCGGACCCCCCAAGAGTAGGGGTCGTTCCTGCCTCCCCCGCTGTCGCTCCCAACACGGGCCTCGAGGTCGTCGGAGTAGGTACATCCCTTGGGGCTGGGGGCTGTTCCATCGTCGTACCACCCGTCCCTTGCGGTTCCGTAGTGGGTGCGGTGGTTTCGGGCGGAGGGGTCGGATCGCGCTCGGCTGGCGCGGTTGCCTGTCGCTGCGTCAGTTGACGAACCTGCTCCGTCAGCGTCGCTAACTGCCCGGCCATTTCCCGCAGTTGTCGCCGGAGGAGCTGGTTCTCTGCGGTGGCCGGGGTCACTCTGTCCGCGTCCGCATTCTCGGTGGACGATCTAGTCCGGGCCATCGTCCGCTATAAACAAAGAAACCATGTTAACCCTAAGGTTATAACCCTAGCACCCTGTCTTACGATTACACCTATATTACGTCCCCTTTTCCCCGTACTCTCACGTACTACGCACCTATACCTTGGTTATCTCATGTCCAATTTGCTTGTGGCACCCATACACTGTGGATGTGGATCACGTCTACTATGGTTATGGTTGTTTTCTCTGATACCATTTAATCTGTCACGCCCCCGGGGGTTTTTTTGAGTCTATCAAAGCGGACCTCATCCCCGGTGCGTGCCAGACCGCCACATACACAAATTCTCTCTGCCCACGGACAGAGTCTCCTTTGTATCTGCACGGCGTCTCATTTACAACATGCGTTTCGTTTACAACATCATACATCAACCATCAACCATACAATAGACATACCTCGTCAAACAGAGTACAGTAATTTAACTAATGTTTTAAAAGACCGTTGTCCACTCGACACCTTGTTATTTTATTTTCAAGCGAGTTATTAAAGCGGCATCAACGTTTAGAAAGGATAAAACCAGCGGTTGCAAAACCCGTGCCCACACAGCACTTCGTTTTGAGAAAACATTTTCGAAATCATTTGGTTTATCATGAAAACGTGTCGCGTATGAAAACATCACTAAAAGTATCAAAGTATAAATGTACACCTCATCCACAGCGCTAACTAATACATGTCCACGACTAATACGATCCACAAGCAAATTAACTATTTAAAGTATAAGGAAAACGAGATAAAAAAAATCAAGTATCCTGACTACGGTCCTCGCGACGCTGTCTCACCGCCATCCCGGCTAACGCACCTAGTAATACCTGTCACGGAGTGGGTAAAGTCAGTGACAAGCAAAGTAGATGTCTAAATATCAATAAGGAATAAGGAGCAAACCGATTACACCGGAACCTTTCGCTAAAACCCTGCACATAATTAAGCTGGGCACCAACCCCAGATTTATCAATTAAGTTGGGCACCAACCCCAGAGTACCTGTCGGAGAGACTATAGTCTCCCCTCGTGCGCAAACACCTTTTTGATGCTTTTAACCTCTTCACGGTGCTGGTGTGCTATTTTCAGCAGGCGCGAAGAGGTCCTCACGGCTCCCACCCCTTTGTGAGGTACACGGGTCAAAAAGACCACTTCTCCGGAAAAGTACACCCATGCGGAGGCCAATCCGCCTGTGTACGTGCAGCATCCGAAAACGGATTTGCCGAGATCGGCGTGTAGTGAGCACCGCGACCGCAGCCGCTTCAATTGTTAGATAAAATATAATTATGCGAAAGGTTAAACTGTCCATCTACTTTGTTAGACAAATTAAGAGCATTTTAATGATGATAGATGCACTTACTGCACTTGTTGCGCTTATAGCAACCGTACCCACCTAGTTGAAGAGAAATCGGAACACCTGAATCCTTCGCGCACCCCCGCTGCGCACCTGGACCTAAAGAAAGTCCGCAAGGATAACTATAGTCAAAAACGTGTACTAACATCCCAAAACAAAAGACCCAATTTACTCTTTTCGACGGAAAAGTCCAACACCGTCCGGGTTGACGAAAACCGAAATCCCGCGCCGCCGTCGCCGTCCGCCGGAGCCCCGCGCGGTTCGGAACCGCGCGGCGTGTCTCCGCGGGCGGCGCCCACGCGGCGCGGTGCCTCGCGCGGGTGCTGCCCGTGCGGCGGCCGCGCGGCGCCCGCACGGGTGCGGCCCCGCACGACGCCCGCGCGCGGGGTTGCCCGCGCGGCGCCCGCGTGGGTGCCCCGCGCGGCGCCAGCGCGGTTGCGGGTCCGCGCGGGTGCCGCCCGCGCGGCAGCCGCGCGGCGCCCGCGCGGTGCCGGCGCGGTGCCCGCGCGGTTACGGGTCCGCCCGGGTGCCGCCCGCGCGGTGGCCGCGCGGCGCCCGCGCGGTGCCGGCGCGGTTGCGGGTCCGCGTGGGTGCCGCCCGCGCGGTTGCGGGTCCGCGCGGGTGCCGCCCGCGCGGTGGCCGCGCGGCGCCCGCGCGTGTATGACCCGCGCGGTGCCCGCGCGGTCCCATCGCCGCTTGCGGCGGCGATCGGCCGTCCGCGATTCTCCTCCGCGCGATGCCCTAGCGGCACCGCGCGCCTCCGCCGTCCATTCCGTGCCCTAGCATGACGACGATGACGGCGACGGTGACGGATACGACGGAGAAACCCAAGAACTCAAACAAAAAGGACGACGGAAAAATCCCAAATAATTTATAACAATTATTTTACTAACCGAAGATCGACGGGAAGGTTGTCCGGTCGCGTTCTTGCCTACGGTTCGATGTCCGGGAAGATCGGGCTCCTTCTCTTTCTCCTTTCCCTTTCTTCCGGCTAGGGTTCCGTCTTTTCCTTTTTCTCTTTCTTTCTCTCCTCACCGGTTAGGGTTTTATTTTTCTTTTCTTTTCTTTCCGATAATCGGGATCCCTTATATAGCTCGTATTATATCTTTAATTAATTTCCTCTTTAATTCGTACGTAAGAAAATTCTATTTTCCGTCATCGGATAATTAATTAATTAATTAATTATCCCCTATGAGATAACCCACCTTATCTCCAACGGGTGCAAGATATTTTGCACGGATTCCGATGCATGACTAATCACCGCATTACTAAGAATTCCGTTCCGGGAGATCCCGACATCGGATTTCAGATCCGATCGCACCGTCGGCCATCATTTTCCGCGCTCTATCGCAGAACAATACCAGCACCACACACTGGCCAACTCTTAAGAATTGAATAATTTTATTTCACTTAAAGGCTTAAATAACTACATGTGAGTCAAAAATACCCCTAAGGGTCGGATCACTACAATTCATTAATTTGATTCTACTCAAAATCTGAGTATGAAAACCTAGAATCAAATTAATCAATATAGATGAAGAAACATAGAATTAAATATAGTTATTTCCTTTCTTCTCTATATGTGGATTTCTCTTTTTGACCGTATTTTGGATTACCCTAAAAAAAGAATCGTAGGGTTTATTTATAGGTTAGAAACCGTTGGAAGAGGATAAGAATCAAAAACTAACATTTTCTGGAATTTTTCAGGACGACGGTCCGGACTGGAATCGGTGGTCCGGACTGTCGTGGTTAAACAGACAATTTCCAGAAAAACATACGTTCGGGGTCCGGACTGAAGTACCAGATCCGGACTGTTCATACATTTCAGCAAAACCCATGTTCGGGGTCCGGATCAGAATTGGCTTTGTTCCGGACTGGATTTGCGCATGAACAAACAACGTTCGGGGTCCGGACTGCAGTGCCTGATCCGGATCCTGAACATGTCCCATGTCCAGTTTTTGATTTTTATGCAATTAAAAAATCATCCAAGTGTTTCTACACTATAAGAAGTATTCGGATCATCAAAAATTAATTAGTTAAACGTACCTGATCCTTTTGAATTCTTCTTTCTTGAGATTGAGGTATATGATCCAAACTTCTTAATCTTCAATTTTCAAGACTTAACACTTTCACGAAATACGCCAAAACAAATTCCTTAACAGTGGGCTAGCGGTGGATCTAGTGTTATTTTATTTTATTTATAGTTTAGTTGAGTAGACTGATATATATTTTGGGTCTGGCTTGAGCCAGCAGGATGTATTTTATTCTTTTATGAGAGATGATACTTGTACAAAGTTATTTGGAGTTATTTATGATTACAGTTTTAGTCTGTATTGAATTTATTTAGTTCAGCTATGTGTTGCTCTGATATATCTTTCTTTCTTTCTTTCTCTCTCTCTCTCTCTCTCTCTCTCTCTCTACTTGAGCAGGTTGTATCGCTTCGTATACGTGGTAAATTCTGCATGTACGGCGGATCTGTTGGCGAGCCCGGGTTCTAGTTTTCACCTGGGGCGTGACACCTGCCCACCTTACACTCCAAAATACGGGCAAGTTTTCCTTCCTTGTCACCTTTCTTGCCAAAATAAAACATCTCCGATTTCTCTTTATTAATTATCACTCCGAAGGCCTATTCAAACAATCCCCATAGGAAGTAGAGGTTTTTAACCAATTTCTTTTTAGCCTTACAAAAGAAAAATGTGTCATCGACATACTGAATAAGGGATACCTTACTGTCTCTTGTAGGTCTAGTCCCTTCGAACATATTGTTTCAAGTGGTCATTTCCATCTTTCTAGCTAAACATCATCACCAGTAGGAAAAGAAAGGGGAAGAGAGGGTCCCTCTAGCGTATCCCTCTCTTTATCTTGATCTACTTAGTTGCTTCCCCATTGATCAAAACTGCTACCTTAGCACTGCACACACATTGTTCAATCTAGCTTTGCCATTTCAAAACAGAGACACTTTATATTGATAAGAAGAAGGGAATACAAGTAAGGAATAGGGATAGAAGGATTATTTAAGCCTACTCCTAGGAAAGCAATAAAAAAGAAGAAAAAAGAGTTAAGTTACTCCTACTCCTAGATAAATGAAGAGCTGGGGTGGTACCGGGCTTATGAGGTTGTCGGATCACGATCTCTTCGATGGTTCGGGTATTTATACACATCCTAAACCATGTTATTAGGCGCTGATTTTGAATTTCGAATGATCGGCGTAATTTGGGGAGAATTGACGTGAAGTCCTCAACAACCTCATTTTGAGTCGATAGGATAGAGGCCGATTTCCGTCTAGGTTCGTCCCTTAATCGTTGCGCCGAGGCGTAACTCTCGGCGCTTTCCGGCGCTGGGCATTGCTTGCCCTTCTGGGTTAACCCCTTAATTGCCGTAACGAAGCGTGATCTTCGGCGCTTCCCTTTGCTGGACGCCGCTTGTTGCTTCATGGTCTTTTATGAGATTCGCCCATGAATCTCGCCTTTATTATTTTCTCGGTTCGAATCCCCTCAAGACCGACTCCAATTCCCACCCCTTCTGTCGATTAGTTGGGAAGGTTTAGTGGATACTGTCAGCCGAAGTCGGTTTTAAGTGATCCGTGACTCCATCTATCGGCTGTTTCTCCTATCGGCTTATGTGACACCCCCGGAATTTGGATTAGTCCTCTATATAAATGATATAATAGGACTAAATCTCTAACCCGGCTATAGCATTTTGGATGGTAGCAAGATCCAAGAGGAACATGAGAGTTAAGCGTGCTAGAGCTAGAGTAGTTCTAGGATGGGTGACCCCCTGGGAAGTCATCGAGTCGAAAAGTGAGTTGGAGTTGAGAAATTGAAGCTTTAATTATGAAGCATAGGTCCTTGTTTGGCGATTTCCGCAAAAAGTGCGAAATTCAACAAGAATCCTTGTAACACATTTCAAATGTAATTACAAGTGAGTTGAAAGCATTTCGAATCGATACAAAAGTCATCGAGTCGAAAAGTGAGTTGTAGTTGGAAATCGAAGCTTCAAGCTTGTAAAAGGTAGACGCCCGTTCGCCGAATTCGCAAAATGGCAAAATGCGGCGAGAAGACTTGTAACATGTTTTAAATATGATTACAGTCGAGTTCGGTGTGTTTCGGGCTGACGCGAAGGGCATCGGGTCGAAAAGTGACTTGAACCCCAAGGACTTAGCAAATTCTGGAATTTCTGAAATTCATAATCACGAAGCATTTTCGGAGCCCTGTTTCGGAGACTTAGAGTGGCCCAAAAATTTAAAAGAAATCGTGGGGTGTCTCACAAATGTTTTCTGAGTAAAAGGGGTGAAAAATCTAGGTGAGCGATTAAGGAAAAATTGGAGAACGAAGCGAAGAAAAATGCTTCGTAAATTCTGAAACTGCAGTTTTTGACAGTGCAGTTTATCGCGAAGCTTTTTCGGGGCTCTCTTTCGAAGGCTTAGAGTGGCCCAAAAATTTAAACAAAATCGTGGGAAGTGGGGCGTCAAAGTTGTGACGCCCCACTTCCCAGGGGGTCACCCATCCTAGAACTACTCTAGCTCTAGCACGCTTAACTCTCATGTTCCTCTTGGATCTTGCTACCATCCAAAATGCTATAGCCGGGTTAGAGATTTAGTCCTATTATATCATTTATATAGAGGACTAATCCAAATTCCGAGGGTGTCACATTCTTCCCCCCTTTAAGCCCTGACGTCCACGTCAGGCTCAAGCACACTCACAAGCACCAGGCGATGTGAGACTCGTCTCGCTAGCCTTAGCCGACCTTGTGAGGAGCTGCACTCCACTCACAACGGTCATTAGCCGGGGAGCCTCGCTCTACCCGCTATATAACCCTGGCTCAGCCGAGACTCATCTCACATTTCCGGCTGGTGAATGGCTCTGATACCAACTGTGACGCCCCAATTCCCAGGGGGTCACCCATCCTAGAACTACTCTAGCTCTAGCACGCTTAACTCTCATGTTCCTCTTGGATCTTGCTACCATCCAAAATGCTATAGCCGGGTTAGAGATTTAGTCCTATTATATCATTTATATAGAGGACTAATCCAAATTCCGGGGGTGTCACAGCTTATGCCCTTAGTCGATGGTATCCGCCACGTATCACTATCTCAAGTGGCAGAAAATTCTGGTCTAAATACAAGGGAATTCTGCGTCGGGGACCAAAGGGATCTCTTGTGCCCCCAGCGTCCCGTGGTAGGGATGTCGTGGCTTCGGCCCCCACCAAGAGTGGTTGGTTGGGCCCCCGTGTGCCCCCATCGGTCCGAGCCTCTGGTAGAGCCCGATCCGTTCTGGGTGTTGCGAGGGCCCATATGCTGGTCCTCCTTCAACCTGTTGGTCGAAGGGTCTTCGGGGTGCCCCCTGGACCCGGCTTTCCTAGTAGCCGCGGTGGGGGTCCTGCTACTAGTGCGGGGCCCGTGGACCCTCGTGGCCGACATGAGGTCGGCCTCGGCTTTTCTCAACCGTAGAACTTTCGCAAGACCTTCTAGATAGTAAGGTCTTGTTCTTCATTCTTGTCCTCTTCTTCGGAGGACTGTTTGTTGAACCATTCGGCCGAACTTGGATCCGACCTGCTATCATGTCTCTACTCTAATTCAAATGACAACCGGCTTCGTTTCCTCAGCTGCCAATACAAAGCCCTATCGTCGAACCTTCCTGGCCTAACTACTATGGCTATCCTGCCAACTTTCGGCCTTTCCGTACGATCGTGGCCTTCAACTATCTTCGGCCTCGACTGTGGTAGCCGAGAAGGTTTTTCCAGGCCGGCCACTATCAGCCGGTCTCCTTTTATTTCGAACGTGGCCTTGTGGGCCAACTCATTCGGCCGCCTTAATGTTGGCCGAACTTGATACCGATGACCAAGCTATCCTCGGTCAATATGCCCGACCGTATCCTCGGTCAGTTCTCCCGAGAATTTATCGAACATCGGCACCTTCCGATTGGCCGAGTACGGGAATACCACATCCCTATCCCTATATGAGGGATATGGGGTCTCGAAGTGTCACGCCCCGGGGGTTTCATTAAGCGGAAGACGACCATTGAAAAGTTTTGAATTTACGTATATTTTTTTTTTGAAACCAAACTCCCCCGGTACGTGCCCAGACCCGCCGCATATACAAATTCACTCTGCGAACGGGCAGAGTCTCCTTTGTATATGCACGGCGTCCCGACTACAACAACCATACAATCATCACTTTAACCACACTAGTTCATCAGTCGGATACATACAACTATTTTTCCAAAAGTATTAAAGAGGCCGACTAATTTTTGAAAGGATAAATCCACAAGTTTTAAAACCGGTGCCCACACGACACCCAGGTTTTTCAAAAAGGATTTCGAAATCCATAAATCCACAGGGTTTTGAAATGGTGCCCACACGACACCCAGATTTTCAAAACGGTTTTCGCAATCCATAAATCCCCAGGGTTTTGAAATGGTGCCCACACGACACCCGCATTTTTAAAACAGTTTTTGAAATATTTTCTTTTTCTTTTCTTTTGTAGTTTGAAAGCGACCAATCGGGAAAAGCAAAACAACCACCCACAAGGATAAATAAACGACATTCCAGCATCCACATCGACCCCACAAGGGTATCGCAATCCACATAGTAAGCTACTAACAGGTAATGAACTGAGCAAAATAAAAAGTAAATACAGTCCATGGCCTCGAAGGACCAAAAGTACTCCTGCCATGGCCTCGCCGTCGCCCTAACTCTCCCCCCCGAAGGAACCTGTCACAGAGTGGTAAGTCATCGACACAAGGTATAAAAGATGAAATGCAGGAAGACTGTAACTAAAGCAAACCGTAAGAAAACCAGAGTAACCGCCCTCCGCATCGTGCGATCAACGGTGTCCCCTCCCCCTGCAAAACCTGAACCGGGCACCTGCCCCGGCAACCCAGACCGAGCACTAACCTCAAGACAGAAAACCAAACCGAGCACCAACCTCGTGAAAGAAAACCAAACCGAGCACTAACCTCAAGAAAGAAAACCAAACCGAGCACCAACCTCGGGAAAGAAAACCGAACCGAGCACCAACCTCGGGAAAGAAAACCGAACCGAGCACCAACCTCGGTAAACCACGCCGAGCACCTACCTCAAGAAAGAAAACTGAACCGAGCACTAACCTCGGGAAAGAAAACCGAACCGAGCACCAACCTCGGAAAAGAAAACCGAACCGAGCACCAACCTCGGGAAAAGAAAACCGAACCGAGCACCAACCTCGGAAAGAAAACCAAAGCGAGCACCAACCTCGGTAAACCACGCCGAGCACCTACCTCGACGGGTCGCACCGCTCACACCTTGGCGCCTCAAACCCCCCACCTATGGGGGCCCCCACTACGTCACCTCGTGGGTATACACGAGTCATCGACCACTTTTCCGGAAAAGCACACCCTTTGCGGTGGCCAAACCGCGGGTGCGCGTGCTGCAGCCTCGAGCATCGTAACCAAATACACGAAACCAAACTAATAATAAAAACCATAAACACTATCAACATTAGTATAGTTAAACGAACAATTGGAGATCATCAACAGCTTTCGAAAAGTCCCACACTAAGTCTCGAACGAAAACCCACAACATGATAAACATGAAAATAACGATAGTGCGCATAAAGGGATTCTAAGAGTGTACCCACCTGAACCGCGAAGAAGAATGTGTGCGGAAATACCAGTTAAAATACCCTCACATTGCCCCCGAAAAGCTACAATAAGAATTATTGTTAAAACAATCATCGTCGTGGTCAAAAACACTCAAAAACGGGGCGAAACGGTCTAAAAACGAAGCTTCTGGACCCTTTTCAGAAGACAGGTGCACGGATCCAGGCGTGGACTGGGTGCACGACAGCAGGTGGCAGCGGCGCAGACCAGGCGCACGCCGCAGCGGTAGACCGCTGCGGCATGGGCCGGGCCGTGCACGAGCTGAAGCGCACGCCGGGTCCACACGGTTGGGCTACGGGGCGTGCACCGGGTGCACTCCGTAGCGGTGGACCGCGCGGCCTAGCGCACGCATTCGTGCACCGGGTCCGCGCCCCTGGGCCCGGGTGCCATGCACCGGGTGTACGGCGGGTCCTGTGGACCGCGCGGCCTGGCGCACGCATTCGTGCGCCGGGTCCGCGCCCCTGGGCCCGGGAGCCGTGCGCCGGGTGCACTCCGGGTCCTGTGGACCGCGCGGTGATCTGGCCGTACGAGATGAACAGTGATGCCCCTTTTCGCCCCCCCGCGGCTCCGGTTGCGACCCCGCGACCCCGGCGACTGCGGCGACGACCCCGTGGACATGATAACGGCGGCGGCAGCCTCCCGTTTAACAACGACGGCGGTGGCCTCCCGTTCAACAACTCGTATCGCCCGCGACACCGACGAAAAGGAAAACCTCATACCGAAAATGAACGGAAAAACCTGAACCGCTCACCTCGTTTTCGCCGGTAAGGGAGGAAGGAGGAGGATCGTCCCGTACTCGTTCGCCGGATTCCGCAGGAAGTGCGATCGTCCTTCCTTCTCCTCGTCTCGTCGCCTCGGTTCTTCACGCCAACCGATGGAGGGGAAAGCTAGGGATTGGGTTCCTCGCACGCGCTCGGATGGGAAACTACGCACAGGAAATGAGAAGTGGGGAAAAACCCTACGCCCCCAACTAAAAATATAAATTGATCGTATGGGTGTGAATGGGGGGTGGGATTGAACCCTAAACCTCCAAATTCGAAACTTAGCGATCGGGTGCGGATCAGGGTCCACTTACCTCAAAAAGCGTGCCGATCTCCCGCACGCTTTTTGATTCACCCGGGACCGCTGGTTTACCTCGAAAAGCATGCCGATCTCCCGCATGCGTTTTGATGCACCCGGAACCGCTGGTAACCTTCCGAAATTTATTCTGGGAGATCTCGGGGTCGGAATTTGAATCCAATCGCGCCACCGTTCTTCATTTTGCGGGCTCTACCACCTAAAAAAACACCCGCAAACCCCGACGATCAGCCCAAAAAATCTCGAATTTCAACCCCCCCTTTAACAACTGAAAATATTCAATTAGGACCCAAAACGGAAAACCGGAAGGTCGAGGTACTACCACATAAATAAGATAACCCAATGACATAAAAAAGATGTAAAGTCCGATCATAGAAGGATCCCGTCCGATCACCTCGAAAAGCGTGCCGGCCACTTGGCACGGATTCCGATGCACCACTCAAAGGCAAACGATTTGACCCCCATTTCGGGAGATCCGTAACTCGGAATCCGAATCCGTTCGCTTTGCCGTCCTCCGTTTTTCGAGCTCAAACGCAGAAAAATACTCGCGGTCCAGGCCAGTCCATTGCAGAAAACACAGTGAAAAGTTTTCCTAACAATCCCGTCATAAAAAAAGTATACAAGGGCAAGGGAACTCCAGGACTCTACATCACTCACCACTTAAAAGAAGTTTCGTCCTCGAAACTTAATCCTGGTCCGCAACGAATAAATCTGGATAGCACTCCCTCATCTTTGACACCAGTTCTCCAGTCGCTTCACGTTCTTCCTGGTTGCTCCACAGCACCTTCACATGGGGAATTCGTCCAGTTGCGCAATCCTTTATGTCCTCCCGTGCTAAGATCCGCACCGGTGTTTCACCGAAGCTCAGGTCCTCTCTAAGCTCTACAGCAGTGATCATCCATCGTCCCAATCAAGTACGCAGGCTCGAAGCATATCTTCGAGAATCCGGATTGCTCGCTCGGACTGTCCGTTGGTCTGGGGGTGAAACGCCGTGCTGAAGTGTGGTTTAGTCTCTAGAGCTCGTTGTAGACTTTGCCAAAGGTTCGACACCAGCCGAGTGTCTCTAGTCCACGTCGTATGGATGGATGGGAAAAGACTCGACTTCGTCAGTCGATCCCCTGTGACTCAGACTGCTTCGTGCCTTGATGCAGTGCGAAAGACCTATGACGATTTCCATGCTGACTCGCTACTACATCCACTCTGGTACATATAGAGATTGTGGTTTTCCCCGCCGGCGCTGATGTTCGGCCTTTACTTGTTAACCATCTATACAGCGGGCAGTGAACTGTATTACATCCCCCTTTGGTTTAGTCCACCAAAAATTCTGCTTTGGGGTCCTTGTACATCCTCGTGTCACCTGGATGCGCCGCATAGGGAGCGTAGTGCGCCTCTGACAGTATCTCTTTCTTCAACTCTGGCAGCTCGGGCGCAATTCCGCCCTCGAAACGTATTGCGCCGTTCGCACTCACCGAAAGGTCACTCGCATGGTTCGGGGGAAATCATGTCTCGAACAAGCTGTATCAGTGCGCCTGTCTTCTGACCTTCCAGGATTTCTCTAATAGGGATGGCTTGATCATTAAGGACAAAAGGTCGCGCGACAGTACCGGTCCTGCTGAGTACTCGCGCTCATCAGTTTCCCCCCTCGATTTGACCCTTCCTGCTCAAAACATTCGCTACTACGCTTGCTTTTCCCGGGGTGATACTGAATGGACAAGCCGAGTCCTTCAGCAACTCCAACCAATGCCTCTGCCGCAAAAACAAATCCTTCTATGTGAACAAAACTTAAGATTCTGGCGATCCGAAGACACATTATGATGAACTCCAAGAAAAGGTGATGTTGTCACGCCCCGGGGGTTTTATTTTAGCGGAAACGATACACCAAAGTAAGCGTAAGGTGCGTACAAATTTTTGTTTAAAAACCTCCTTCCCCGGCGCGTGCCCAGACCCGCCACATATACAGATTTACTCGAAAATCGGGCAGAGTCTCCTCTGTATATGCACGACGTCGCGGCTGTTACAATAGTCGAACACAAGCAATCATTTTCCATTTAATCACAACAGTTCGGAGTCTAACTGTACATGAAGACTAAACAATGCCATGGCCAGTCAAGTTGAAAGGATAAACTCACCGTTTTGAAAACAGGCCCACACGGCCTTAGGTTTTGAAAACAAATTGGAAACGGCATAAATCCACAGGGTTTGGAAAATGGGCCCACACGACCCTAGAGTTTTGAAAACGGTTTTCGAAGTCCTTTTCCTCTGGTTTCCAGTTGGTTTGTTTAGAAAACGGCCACGCGGGAAAGATAAAGGAAACAATAGTGCATAACTGAAACGAAAGTAATCAACATCCACACGACCCCACAAGGGTATCGAGAACCACACAGTAACCTACAATACCAAATGAAATGCAGAGAAAGTAAAGAAAACGGCATACTAGGGCTCCCACAGCCCGACTGCTCCCACCTCGGCCTCACCGTCGCCTATCTCTACCCCCTGGAGGTACCTGTCACAGAGTGGGTAGTCAGCGACACTATCATGATAAAAATACTAAAGCGGTAAAGTAATACCAAGCCACAAAAAGTAAGACTAGCTGGAGCAACCACTCTACTCGTAACGGTAACTCGCAACCACCTGTACCACCTGTGACACCTGTAACCCCGGTAACACCTGTAACACCTGACCTCGTCGGGCACCAATCCCGGCGGGTCGCACACCTGACCTCGTCGGGCACCAATCCCGGCGGGTCGCACACCTGACCTCGTCGGGCACCAATCCCGGCGGGTCGTACACCTGACCTCGTCGGGCACCTCACACCTTGGTGCCTCGAACCCCACACCTACGGGGGCCCCACTACATCCCCTCGTGGGTAACACGGGTCGAAGACCGCCTTTCCGGAAAAGAGCACCCTTTGCGGTGGCCAGACCGCGGGTGCGCGTGTCGCAACTCGAGCATAAGTAACCAAGACACGGGGTAATATAGTACATCATAGAAACCGTCAGCGTTAGTACCGATTAACAATAAAAATCCCTTTCGGAATACTAACACTATACTCAGCCTCGACAGTAAACCCACCTTTTCGTTGTCGCGCTCCTGACCGATGCTAGGTTCTCCCGCGTCTCGGGTGCCCGCCCGGACCTACAAGAACCTGTCATACAGGAGTCAGAAATTTAAGACTCTGTAAGATTAAAGACTAGAACACCCGGCGCCCCCCACCCCACCTTGCGCATAATTCGTACACGTACGCGCCCGGCCCCGCGCGGCTGGGCGGCGTACTACCTGCGTGCGGCGCCGTCCGCACGCGGCGTCACCCACATGCGGCGCTTCCCACTTGTGGGTGCGCGCGGCGCTGCCCACATGCGGCGCTGCCCGCATGCGGGCGCGTGCAGCGCCGCCCGCATGCGGCGCTGCCCGCATGCGGTGCCGCCCGCGTGCGGTGCCGCCCGCATGCGGCGCTGTCCGCATGCGGGGCATGCGGCGCCGCCCGCATGCGGCGCCGCCCGCATGCGGTGCCGCCCGCACCCGCATGCGGAGCCGCCCGCGTGCGGCGCCGCCCGCATGCGGTGCCGCCCGCACCCGCATGCGGAGCCGCCCGCATGCGGCGGCGCCCGCATGCGGCACCGCCCGCATGCGGTGCCGCCCGCACCCGCATGCGGAGCCGCCCGTATGCGGCGGCGCCCGCATCCGCATGCGGTGCCGCCCGCATGCGGCGCCGCCCGCATGCGGCGCTGCCCGCATGCGGGGGCATGCGGCGCCGCCCGCATGCGGCGCCACCCGCATGCGGTGCCGCCCGCATGCGGCGCCACCCGCATGCGGCGCCGCCCGCATGCGGATGCACGCGGCGCCGCCCTCATGCGGCGCTGCCCGCATGCGTGGCTCCGTGCGTGCCGGCTCCGGTGATGGTGCCGACTCCCCTCCTCCCTTTTTCCTAAGAGAACCAAGAAAAGCCCAAATCAAGAACCCTAACCTATGCTCACCTTGGTTTCGTCGGCTAGGGTTGATCTAGGGGATGATCGTCCTGTTCTTGCGTGAAGGGTATGCCGGCGATCTTCCCTCTCCTCACCCGCTCCGCCTTGCTTCTTCACTCGACCGGTTGGGAAACAGTAAGGTTCGGTTGGGAAACTGAAAGGTTGGGGAAGTGGGTTCTCGTTACCCTTGGGGTTTCATACGCAGGGGAGTTGTGGGGAGTTGTGGGGAGTGGTGGGAAGTTGGGGGGGAAAGTTGTGGGGAGTTGTGGGAAGTTGGGGGGGGTTGTGGGGAGTTGTGGGGTTGTGGGAAGTTGCACGACCGGGAAAAGGCGGGAGCGGTTAAGATGGCGGGAGCGGTTAAGTTGGCGGGAGCGGTTAAGTTGGGGAATGGGAATGAACCCAATTCAAGTCAAAAGCGGGTAACAAGTCAGGTACGAACCAGGGTCCGGTCTGCCTGAAAAACCGCGTTGACCACCTGAACCGCTAGCCACCTTCCGGAATTTATTCCGGGAGATTCCGGCGTCGGAATTCAAAACCGATTGCGCCGCCGTTCTCCGTTTCGCGAGCTTTATTAACTAAAAATACCCGCGAGCCCCGACGGTCTGTCCGGAAACAAGGAATTATTCGATCACCCTCCAGCCCCCGAAACGAATTGCGAAATAAACGAAACCAAAAGTAGACCCAAAAACATTTTAAACCAGCGGCTACTACAGATGTCTCCCAAAGCTTTAAAACGAGGGCGACTGCTGCCCGTTCCTGATCGTGTGTCGGGTAGTTCCGCTCATATTCTCTGCGATTCCCGTTGTTCAAACTGTGTGCCCCAAAAAGCCCACTTCGCGAAGTCAGAACTCACATTTCTTAAACTTAGCAAACAGCCTCTGGTCCCTGAGAGTCCGGAGCAAAAATCTGCAAGTGCCCCTCGTAGTTGATCGAAGTGGTCATCAATCCCGGACTTGTTCTTCACTGTAACCTTGTTTATCTCCCGGTAGTCGTTGCGTAGACGTAGGCTTCCGTTCTTCTTTCGCCCGAAGAGCACGGGTGCGCCCCAAGGCGACACACTCGGTCTGATGAACCCTTAGAGGTCCAAAACAACTAACCCGACAACAAGGAAAACAAACCACACTAACGCCCTCACAAGGCTCCAAGAGGTGCCAACAAAATAGGCTGGGTTACTAACTAACCAAAATTTTCCCCCGAAAACAACGAACTCACCTGTCACCAACACGGACCACTCCCCTCCGTCACCAACACGGGCCACTTCCACCCGTCACCAACACGGGCCACAAGCCCGGAGCATAACCACCATCCCGGACCACTCGTTCCGACTGTCCGTCCTACCGAGCCGACGGTCAAAGCTAACGTTAGGTTTCAGCTCTAAGACCTACCACAAGGTCTACCCCACAGAAAGAGCTGCGTACAGGGCATCCTAGCCGAAAGTGACCAGTGCCGAAGCTCCAAGCAGTCAACAGGTCCCCTTGACCCACACCTGCCCCAAAAGATCAATGACCCAAAACGCTCCTAAATTAGGCCTCAAGGCTATGCTTTAGTCATGGGGAGCCGGCGACAAAACCCACGAGGTAAGGTCCTACCTCCGTCCTGGCACCGATGGGGTGCGACACTCTAAAACGAAGCTTCTGGACCCTTTTCAGAAGACAGGTGCACGGATCCAGGCGTGGACTGGGTGCACGACAGCAGGTGGCAGCGGCGCAGACCAGGCGCACGCCGCAGCGGTAGACCGCTGCGGCATGGGCCGGGCCGTGCACGAGCTGAAGCGCACGCCGGGTCCACACGGTTGGGCTACGGGGCGTGCACCGGGTGCACTCCGTAGCGGTGGACCGCGCGGCCTAGCGCACGCATTCGTGCACCGGGTCCGCGCCCCTGGGCCCGGGTGCCATGCACCGGGTGTACGGCGGGTCCTGTGGACCGCGCGGCCTGGCGCACGCATTCGTGCGCCGGGTCCGCGCCCCTGGGCCCGGGAGCCGTGCGCCGGGTGCACGTCGGGTCCTGTGGACCGCGCGGTGATCTGGCCGTACGAGATGAACAGTGATGCCTCTTTTCGCCCCCGCGGCTCCGGTTGCGACCCCGCGACCCCGGCGACTGCGGCGACGACCCCGTGGACACGATAACGGCGGCGGCAGCCTCCCGTTTAACAACGACGGGGGCGGCCTCCCGTTCAACAACTCGTATCGCCCGCGACACCGACGAAAAGGAAAACCTCATACCGAAAAAGAACGGAAAAACCCGAACCGCTCACCTCGTTTTCGCCGGTAAGGGAGGAAGGAGGAGGATCGTCCCGTTCTCGTTCGCCGGATTCCGCAGGAAGTGCGATCGTCCTTCCTTCTCCCCGTCTCGTCGCCTCGGTTCTTCACGCCAACCGATGGAGGGGAAAGCTAGGGATTGGGTTCCTCGCACGCGCTCGGATGGGAAACTACGCACAGGAAATGAGAAGTGGGGAAAAACCCTACGCCCCCAACCAAAAATATAAATTGATCGTACGGGTGTGAATGGGGGGTGGGATTGAACCCTAAACCTCCAAATTCGAAACTTAGCGATCGGGTGCGGATCAGGGTCCACTTACCTCGAAAAGTGTGCCGATCTCCCGCACGCTTTTTGATTCACCCGGGACCGCTGGTTTACCTCGAAAAGCGTGCCGATCGCCCGCACGCATTTTGATGCACCCGGAACCGCTGGTAACCTTTCAAAATTTATTCTGGGAGATCCCGGGGTCAGAATTCGAATCCGATCGCGCCACTGTTCTTCTTTTTGCGGGCTCTACCACCTAAAAAAATACCCGCAAACCCCGACGATCAGCCCAAAAAATCTCGAATTTCAACCCCTCCTTAACAACTGAAAATATTCAATTATGACCCAAAACGGAAAACCGGAAGGTCGAGGTACTACCACATAAATAAGATAACCCAATGATATAAAAAAGATATAAAGTCCGATCATAGAAGGATCCCGTCCGATCACCTCGAAAAGCGTGCCAGCCACTTGCCACGGATTCCGATGCACCACTCAAAGGCAAACGATTTGACCCCTATTCCGGGAGATCCGTAACTCGGAATCCGAATCCGTTCGCTTTGCCGTCCTCCGTTTTTCGAGCTCAAACGCAGAAAAATACTCGCGGTCCAGGCCAGTCCATTGCAGAAAACACAGTAAAAAGTTTTCCTAACAATCCCGTCATAAAAAAGGTATACAAAGGCAAGGGAACACCAGGACTCTACACGAAGCTTGGCCGTGTCATCGGCCTGACTCCTGTACCGAATATATTTTTTATTATTTTCTGAGCATGCAGCTCAACGTTCCCTGCCGGAGGCGTAAGGGCCGCCGGCTGCACAGGATTTACGTTTACCTGAGGCGGGGTAACTTGACCCGCTTGTCCTTGGGCAGGACTTACATTCGGGGCCTACCCCCTAGCCTTTCCGCCCCCCAGCGTGGGGGTAATGAACCGACGGAAGGGGTGATGTAATGAAACCCTGGTCGGTTTCCTGCTGATGGCTGATTCTCGAACTCATCGGCCTACCCCATGCCTGGTCGGTTTCTTGCTGGTGGTCGATGCCTAAACTCATCGGCCTATCATTCGCTAGGAGGGGAGCCGTTCGTGGCTGCATTGCCCCCAGCGGTTGTACTGCCGTGAAAGTCGCGACCTATTGTACCGCTGCTGGCGCCATCAGAATCGTCTGCGTCGGTCCTGGCGGTGGTGGAGCTGGTGGAGGTCCTGGAGG
The DNA here is from genome assembly GCA_029204045.2 of Tillandsia leiboldiana. Classification (NCBI taxonomy): domain Eukaryota; kingdom Viridiplantae; phylum Streptophyta; class Magnoliopsida; order Poales; family Bromeliaceae; genus Tillandsia; species Tillandsia leiboldiana. The sequence continues at coordinate 17,613,023 of CM055077.1, read as the reverse complement.
ACTTTCCTGGCACGACTCGTTTCAGGCTAAGGATTGCCCGAAACACGCAAGACTCTTATTTGAGGCCGAGGCGTCAGCGTCCCACGCTCGGATTCTTCTTTCCAAGGACCTCATCATCTGGGCCAATTGCCCACATAACTCGGATAGAGACGGCTCCGGTAGTGCCGACTCCTCATATGGCTTCGGGATTTCTGACATCATCACGGTGGGAAATAGGTAAAGGATTACCTGAGTGTCCCACCGGGCGTGCCAAGAAAGTTGTTGGGTCCAAAATGTGGCTTGCGCGTGATCAACCCTTTTGGGTGACCCTCCAAAGGTGTCGAAGTGCGCCGCGAGCCAACAATCAAGCGATCGAGCCGAGAAGGGATCCGCTTGGCCGGGTTCTCCTTGGTAACTTCTCACGACCGCTCGACTGAGGACAACCGAAGGGGGTTTACGGAGGTACAGAGGGATCGCCGATTTCGACCTAGGGTAGTCGAACCGGGTAGAAATATAAATGTACAGCTGATGAGCAGATTGTAACGTTTAAGCACAGAAATCACCAATAAAGACACGGCTGATTGGCCGGTTTATACTCTAAAGGCGAGAAAAGCAAATAAAGACACGGCTAAGCCGGTTTACACTCTAAATGCAAGAATAAAGACACGACCGAATGGGCCGGTTTACACTTTATATTGATAAAAGAAGGGGATACAAGTGGGGGGAAAGGGATAGAAGGATTTGTAAGGAAAGCGGATGCGCGAGCATGCGCATTTAATGCAGCAGAAATAAATTTTATTTATAAATATGATCTAATTATATATACCTTAACATCATAACATTTATGATATTAGTATGTACATATATATATGTATCAAGATCATCTCGTGTGACACACAAAAATTATTATTCTAATCTAATTAGAAGAAGGGTTAGAATTTCAACCTTTGCTGATTACCGAAATTGTCTGTCGGTTGATATTGGATCTGAACTTCCGGTCCTTTGAGCAGCACAACTGTCCGGCCTCTATGAGTATCCACACAAGGCTGCTCCGGGATCTGTGCTTCACACAATATAATCTCAAAACTCCTTTTCGTGATTTTCTTATATCAATGTGGAGAATAATTAATTCTCAAATTGTGCTAGCAATTTCAAGAGAATTAACAATAATATAGAGACCAATTATTATAGGGGAAACTTTCTCTTATGATTACAAGAGGGCTCTATATGATTGGATCAATGACTTTCTTTTCTTTTCTCTCAATCTTCACTTTTTCACATGATTGAGGGAGATTACTTTCTTCTCTTTTATAGGCTTAAGAGCCTTAAATAGGAGAAAAGCAAACTCCTCTGATAGTTAGCAAAATAGAAGAAAAACTAAAGAAACCATCACCATAAATGAGAGGAAGTAAATGTTAAGGATTTTGTTTTGGCGTATTTCGTGAAAGTGTTTAAGTCTTGAAGATTGAAGATAAAGAAGCTTGGATCATTTACCTCAATCTCAAGAAAGAAGAATTCAAAAGGATCAGGTACGTTTAACTAAACAATCTTGGTGATCTGAATACTTCTTATAATGTAGAAACACTTGGATGAGTTTTTAATCGCATAAAAATCAAAAACTGGACATGTTATATGTTCAGGATCCGGATCAGAGTACTACAGTCCGGACCCCGAACATAGGTTAGTTCATGCGCAAATCCAGTCCGGAACACACCTGTTTCAGTCCGGACCCCGAACGTGGATTTTGCAGAAATTGCATGAACAGTCCGGACCGTGGTTACTTCAGTCCGGACCCCGAACGTTGTTTTCTGGAAAAAGTCTGTTTAATGACGACAGTCCGGATCGCATTATTCCAGTCCGGACTGTCGACCCGAAAATTTTCAGATAAGGTTAGTTTTTTATTCTTATCCTCTTCCAATGGTTTCTAACCTATAAGTAAACCCTAATTCTATCTTTTAGGGTAATCCACAATAAGTTTTTTATCTCCGTAAATGAACAAGGAAAATAAACGGATGAAAAACTTATAGATCCACATATAGAGAAGAAAGAAAATAACTAGATTTAATTCTATGTTTCTTCATCTATATTAATTAATTTGATTCTAGGTTTTCATACTTAGATTTTGAGTAGAATCAAATTAATGAATACTTAGATGGTATTTCCTATCTATCTTTGATCTAAGTATTCGGCGGATCATCACCACCAACAAAAACAACGATTTTCCCCAAAATCGGCGCGTGAATTCGCATGGCCTTGTGGATTCAAGGTGCTACCGCTCTCGTGGATTCGGAGCAAGGTACGTTCGTGTGATCGAGACGTACTACCTGGTGGAGACCGTGGATTCGGTCAGACGTTGTGGACTCGACGTTGGACGCCGTGGATTCGGCGTTGGACGCACATCGTGGATTCGAGGCGCGTTGCGGAGCGAGCGGAGAAGATCAACTCGGAGCGTATGGAAAAAGGTTGAGTCGTCTGTGAGTACGTTATATCACCTTTGTACGTGTTTAATCTTAGTTGATTTCACCGTGTTATCGGTCCCGTGGTTTTTTACTCCTGTGATGGAGTTTTCCACGTAAAAATCTTGCGTGTTATTTTTCATTTCCGCATTGGGTTTTATTACGCAAAGATTTTTGAGTGTTTATCGTTTACACCTATTCACCCCCCTCTAGGTATTTTTTCCCCTATTTAGATCCTTATTAGACATAACCCAACAATTGGTATCAGAGCGGGAATAGGGTTGTAAACAATGGTTGAAGGTGAAAACATCAACAGACCCCCGTTCTTCGATGGAACAAACTATGCCTACTGGAAAGTAAGGATGAAAGCATTTCTTATTTCCATCGATGAACGGGTGTGGCAATCAATCGAGTTAGGATGGTCAAATCCAACTGAATTTATTGCTGATGTTCGCACCATCAAACCTAGGTCGAAATGGACCAAGGAAGAGATTGACTCATCTTCTTACAATGGCAAAGGAATTAACGCCTTATTTAATGCTTTGTCACAAACTGAATTCTCTCGCGTCTCGGCATGTGAGACTGCGAAAGAAATCTGGGATGTTCTACAAGTTACACATGATGGAACAAACCTTGTGAAGATTCAAAAGCTGCAAATGCTTACGAGCAAATTTGACTCTATTTTCATGGCAGAAAATGAATCATTCACAGATTACTATTCACGATTGCAAGATATTGTAAACACATGTGCTAACTTGGGAGAGAAAATTCCAGAATTTAAAGTTGTAAGAAAGATTTTAAGGACTCTTCCTGAAAGATTTCGTTCCAAGGTTACGGCCATTGAAACTATTAAACACCCGGACGAAATCCGTGTAGAAGAATTAGTTGGTGCACTTCAAACATATGAAATGACATTTCCTACTAACTATTCTTCTGGAAGGGCATCTACTTCTAAGTCTTCAGGTTTTGCGTTGAAAACAACAAAAGAAGAAGACGCGGATTCATCCTCCTCAGACGATGACGAGAACCTATCTATGGAGGATTTTGAGAAGCAGCTTGCTCTCTTGACAAGAAAATTTCGCCGAAACTTTCGAAGGGGTAATTCAAGTAAAACTTCATCCTTCGTAAAGTCGAATAAAGGCAAAGGTTCTTCAAGCTACAAGTCAAGAAAGCAAGAGAGTTTTTCAAAGGATAAGAAAAGCTCAGATGGACAAATCTAATGCTTCAAGTGCCGAGGATACGGCCATATCTCAACGGAGTGTCCTAATAAGAATCCGACGAAGAAGAAGACGATGCAAGCCATCACTTGGGATGACACCTCATCGTCAAATGAGTCATCTTCTAGTGATGAAGAAAATAACGCAACGGCATTCCACGCATACACAACTTCACCGTTCGTGTGCTTAATAGCAAGTACATCTGATTCACTGTCCAACTCCTCCCAAGTTGAAAAGAATGCAACGGACAATGAATCGAGTAATTCCGAAGGTGAAGACTTTGCTTTGGCCTACCATAAACTTTTAAATGATTCAAAGAAACTGGCTAAGCAAAACAAGGGTTTGAGAGGGAGATTGCAGGATCTCGAAGAAGAAGTAAAAAGGGCAACTTCTCTCTCGAACGGTCTTGAAGTGGAAAGGGATAACTTGATCAAAGTAAATGTTTCACTTCAAGAGAAAAATGAACATTTCGAGAAGGAACACGTAAAAATGGTGGTTAAAGCAAGTTACTTCTTGAAGCTCTACTCCGAGGCTCGACAGGAAAAAATGGAAATGACGAAGACCATTTTCCAACTTAAAGATGATTTAAAGCGATTTTCTTCTGGAAGGAGCAAGTTGGATAAAATGCTTGGTCTTGGTCAAACAAACCGTTTCGGCCTTGGATACAATCGAACTGGAGACAGTCCTAGTTCGGTTGGGACAGTTTTTGTGCCCCAGTCGGTATCTCCTCCTCCGACGACGGAATTCACTGCATACAACGACAACAACCCTACCTCACCTACTTCGGGTTCGACAAGTTCAAAGGTATGTTTTCGTTGTGGTTTTGCAGGGCACATAAGAAGAGATTGCAAGATTGGAGCAAAACAAGCAAATCAAGCGTCTCTTGCAACAACTACCGACGTATTCATTCCCCGGAAATCAAAGGAGAATTTTTCAAAGGAAAAGAACGTCGGTAGTTCACCCCACAAGACGACGTCATCAAAGAAAAGCGATCAGTTGAACAAGACGCTTTCATCAAGGAAAATAACTTCACAATCATTGCCAACGCAGTCCAAAACTCAAAAGGTTTGGGTATGCAAAGGTGAAGTCTTTCCTTGTCTTTGACTTTTCTACGATTGAATGTCATGTAATTTATGTAAACTATTTTATTTAAAAGGGGTTATTCTACAAATAGTAGAGCATATCGGGTATTTAACCTGAAATCTAAAACGATGGTAGAATCTATTAATGTTAAAGTAGAAGAAGCTTTTCATTTTGCATCTGATAAATCTACCCCTGATATGTCTCTTGATGATGATACTCCTGTAAATGCATCTTCCCATAATAATTCTTCCGATAATGTTGATGCATCTAATGGTTCTTCTAGTTTATCTGATATGCAGGGATCATCACACGCACCTCCGAGTACTCCGTTACCTCAAACGCTACGCATCTCCAAGGATCATCCAGAATCGAATATTATTGGAGACCCACAAGAAGGAGTCAGGACTCGGAGACAGTTGGTTTGTGGAGTCGCATGTTACGTCTCCATGATAGAACCAAAGAACGTCGATGAAGCTCTTCAGGATGACTACTGGATTGGAGCAATGCAGGAAGAGCTCCATCAGTTCGAAAGAAACAAAGTCTGGGAACTAACGAAGCCACCGAAGCAACACAACATGATTGGTACTAAATGGATTTTCAAGAATAAGAAAAACGAGGATGTTGGGTTATATGTAATAATGGATCTAAATAGGGGAAAAAACACCTAGAGGGGGGTGAATAGGTGTAAACAATAAACACTCAAAAAATCATTGCGCAATAAAACCCAATGCGGAAATATAAATGAACACGCAAGATTTTTACGTGGAAAAACTCCAAATCGGAGTAAAAAACCACGGGACCGATAACACGGTGAAATCCACTAGAATTAACACACGTACAAGGTGATATAACGTACTCACAAACGACTCAACCTTTTACCATACGCTCCTAGTAGATCTTCTCCGCTCGCTCCGCAACGCGTCTCGAATCCACGATCTGCGTCCAACGCCGAATCCACGACGTCCGACCGAATCCACGGTCTTCACCCAGTAGCACGCTTCGAATCCACGAACGTACCTCGCTCCGAATCCACGAGAGCGGTTGCACCTTGAATCCACAAGGCCACGCGAGTCCACGCGCCGATTTTGGGGAAATCGTTGTTTTTTGGGTGGTGATGATCCGCCGAATACTTAGATCAAAGATAGATAGGAAATACCATCTAAGTATTCATTAGTTTGATTCAACTCAAAATGTGAGTATGAAAACCTAGAATCAAACTAATCAATATAGATGAAGAAACATAGAATTAATCTAGTTATTTCCTTTCTTCTCTATATGTGGATTGACCGTCCTTTTGGAATTGACGGCTTCTTTTTGGATTACCCTAAAAGATGAAATATAGGGTCTATTTATAGGTTAGAAACTATTGGAAGAAGATAAGGTTCAAAAACTGTCCGTTTCTGGAAATTTTCACGACGTCGATCCGGATCGGATTTACTGTGATCCGGATCGTCGTAACGAGTCAGGCTGTAGGATACCGGGATTTCGGAAGGCGCGCCGACCGCACCAGATGGCATGGTTCGGAGAGATTGCCTCGAGCGTGTTCCAAATTAGATTGCTGATGAGTTCGGGTCGACTCGAATCAACGCGGAAGCCCAGGTTGATTCGGGGTTTTCCGGGCATTGTCCGCCGCTAGAGGACCGGTTTCGGGGAAGCCTCCACTTCACAGTGGAGTGCAGAAATATTGGGAACACTTGGAACAGGGGTACTTTAGGATTACAGCGGAGTTCGGGAGGTTTCGGGCCGGTACGGAGACCCCGAAGGCAAAAAGTGACTTGGAGTTGGCCTAAAATAGATTAATTCATTAATTTAATCTATATTTGGGTTTTAGCTGTGATGAGGCAAGGAAAAAGTAAAATAAAAAGAGTGAGAGGCTTGGGTTATGTTGGATTGTGATATTTTATTGGAGCATTAATGGTTGCCAACCACCACCACACACTTTAATTAAGACACTCCCTTAATTAGGCCTCCACGTCATCTCCTCTTCCCCCATAAACAGAGGATTGGGTTTATAGCAGAGGAATAGAGAAAAGGGAGGAAATGAAGGAAGAAGAAGAAGAAGAGGAGAAGGAAAGTGAAATGGTGGGTGAGCTTGTTGGTGCTTCTCCCTGCTAGGAGCCGCGGCGCCGAGAGGAGTGTGTCGCAAGCTGGCGCGTGCGCGTCGATGCCTCTTAAAAGGTATGTACGGCTTTTTTTCGGTCTGAGGTTGAGAGCTTGCAAATTTCGGTTTGTTTGGTGTGCCGCATGCTAGCCGGTGCGCGCTGCAGGGGCGCCGCGCTGCAAGGGCGCTGCGCAGCGCCGCTCGGCAGGACGCGCGCATCGGGCGCGCTTTGCGCGCAGCGCGCAATGGGCGCGCGCGCGGGCCTGGACGCGCGCGCGGGCCTGGGCGCCGCGCGGCGGGCCCAGACGCAGTGCGCTGCATGCGCGCGCAGCGGGCCAGGCTGCCGCGCGGCAGGCCCAGCGGCAGTAGCGGCTGCTGGCTGCAGGCGCGCCAGGCCGTGCGGTCAGCCGCTGGCAGCGAGCTGTGGCCGTGCGCAGCGGGCTTCTCGCGTCGGCGCGCGGCGATTCCGTCGACTGATCGGTTTTCCCCGGCAATCGTGCATGTTGCCGGATTTATTCTGATTTTCTTGGTTTTTCTCCATTTTTTTTTCCCTCGCAGGACGGCGACGTTGAGTGGTGCGTTTTTTCGCCGAAGTGCCGCACGGAGTCGAGGTTGTTGCCCACTTGCTTGCGGGTGCTGTTGTGGCCCGGGAGAGAATTAATTTGCTGCAGGTTTGAGGAGGGTTTGATTGTATTATGTGGGCAATATTTAATTAGTGTGCAGTTTTTTTTGGTGGACTGGTTGTGTGCTGAAGCTTTTGAGAAGATTTTTAAAAGAGGTGATTTGAATTGGTGCTATGTAAGTGGTATGTGTGCTGGGGGTTTTCTGGATGTAATAGATGTTGCTTTGTGGTTAATTGTGAGTGTATTGGATCTTGTAGAGGATCAAGTGGGTACCTTGTATGCTGTGATAGCTGTGGAATTTGGTGGTTTGGGAGCTTGTAAATTAGACTTTGTAAGCTTGTATTATGGAAGGTGCTGAATCTTATGTGTAAGTATTTTGGTGTTGGTTATGTTGAGGGTGCGTGGACTCATGTTTGGACTTATGTAATTGCTTATGAGAGCAAGTGTTTATAGTTGAGTTGTGGGATGTTTGTGTGAAATGATTTGTGTATTTGAGCAATTTGTTGGAGAGCCACTATTGTGCTGTGAGTGTGGAGAGGATGTATGTGGATGGATGGAGCTTCAGAGTTGTATATTGAATTTATATGTTTAATTGGAGTTAACTGTTGGATTGGGAGGAATTATTTAATTTATTAATTATGAACTAGTTAGTATTATGTGCAATGGAGCGTTCTAGTTTTATGTGTGCTGAGTGTTACCTATAAGAGGATGGACTTGGGTTTATGTAATTAAGTATTTTTAAGTGTGCTGTGAGTGGTTATATGTATTGGACCAAGTGGTGTTGGTGAGTTGATGGATTTATGCATTTATTTTGTGCTAGAGCCTTGGCAGAGTGTATGTGTGTGAGAGTGCTGTGGGTGGTTGTGAAGTACTTGAGCCTCTGTTTGCACTATGTTTTGGCCATGGAGTGACCCGGATGCGCGCAGGAATTTGTAGTGGACTCGAGGGATTTTATTTGAGCTCCCGGGAATTTTTCCGGGTGCGCGGCGGTGTGCGCGCGCGCGACGCGTTTTTTTTCGGAGTTTCATCCGTTCGAGGTTCCGGCACTTCACCGACTTCAGCGATTGCCTGCGGAAAGCGTTCCAGGTGGGTTGGAATTTCTTTCAAAATTGCGAAATGCCCTTTAATGCTTCTGAATGCAGTTTGTTCATGTCTAGAGTGCTATTTTTCACTATTACTAAATTTGATAGTTGCCTGGAATTTTCTGTAAAATTCATTGGAACCCCGGATCATTTTTAGTATACTCCTGATACTATATGACACTAGACTTCATATTTTGTTGGCATCATATTTGCACCTGGATCGTTTTAAAAATCGAGAAAGCCCGTTTTAAGGAGAATCAGCATTTTCAAAGTGGTTTTTAAATTATGAGTTTGCTAGGGGTATGACATAGGTCCAGGTGGCCCGTTATGCTTGTATACTCGTGCCAGGGGGGCGAGTGGATTTTTAGAGATTTGTGAGATGAGTTTCTAGTGTCATGTGAGTGTGAGCTTTTGTTGGGATCGATGAGGTTTTCTAGATTATGGGTCGTACATATCAGATCTAGTCGGGGAGGTGGTTCTCCGACATAGCTGTGAGAGTGGTGGGCACTTCCTGATCGAGTCGTGGTGGGTTTTCCCGACTGAGTTGTGTCGTTTGAGCGTTTGAGTTTCCGATCTATTTGATCGTGGATTATAACCTGCTATTGAGATACTTGACAGAGATATTTGTTACTGAGATACTTTGCTCGTGTGGGTCGCTCCCCTCGAGCGCCGCTCCGGAGTAGGCTTTAGACCGTGTTGGGTTCCGGTCAGACCGTGTTGGGTTCCGGTCAGACCGTGTTGGGTTCCGGTCAGACCGTGTTGGGTTCCGGTCATTTGGACAGTGGAGATACTGAGTTCGGGAGATTGATGACAGAGCAGGTAGTACCGGTTTTTACTGGTGGATTGATTGGGTCATCTTTGGTCAGGTACTTTTATTGTTGCACTCATGCCTGGGGGCTGAGGGGTGTCTTATAGCTGTGTTAGACCAGTGCTAGTGTTGTTGGGAACCGTGGGGTTTGACGGTGGTCCCGGATCATTGAGAGTACTTTGACCGTTGTGCGAGATGTGAGGAGCTTGAGTCCATTCCGTTCTGAGAGAGAGCGTGGATCTCGACTATAGCCTGCATGTGTCACTTTTCGATAGCGAGTTAGTCCGATTGGACACCCAACGTTGATATACTTGGGAGGCGCAGGCTTGACTGGACCCGATGTGGCAGTCAGCTCGATTGGGTCGATTGAGCACCTCGTGTGCGAGTGGTGTATGCATAGTACGTTCTTAGATGGGTTTTCCTTTGAGCATGGTACTTGAGGCATATTAGCAGTAGCGTGTGTATGCATATCATATTATTGGTATAGTCTCTTGAGCTTTATGATTGAGACATGTTAGCTGTAGTTTTCTTTCAGCTTACCCCTTATCTATCTATCTGCATACCTATCTGTTTTGCCTCCAGTAGACTTAGTGGGCATACCGTGGATATTGGTGACGGTACCCACTGGGATCTACCTTTTGCAGTAGATCTCACACCCGCTGCGGTGACAGGTGTACCGAGGTTGCCGTTCCGGCTTAGCTCGCGCGGAGACAGCTGATCGAGGTGAGGACGTGGCCGACCAGTTCCTTACCAGCATTGAGAGTCCGTGGTAGATGTACCCGGTATTTTTATGTTTTCACTTTTGTACTGGACATTCTGAGAGACTAGTGAGGATTCATTCACTTTTATACCTGAGAGACTTTGTACTGAGATTTTACTTATATCAGATGTTCAGTGGATTTCTGTAGCTATTAGTTTATTTTCAGCTCTGATACATGTTTAGCTATAGATCTTTTGCAGGGTAGACGCTTCGTCTGTGCGGCAGTTTCCGCACAGACGGCGGATCTGTTGGCGAGCCCGGGTCGCAGTTCGACCCCGGGGCGTGACACAGGCAATTCCAGAAAAATAGGGTTCGGGATCCGGATTGAAATGCCCGATCCGGATCGTTCATGTATTCCAGCAAAAACCCATGTTCGGGATCCGGATCGAAATGACCTTTGATCCGGATCGGATTTGCCAATGAACAAGCACCCTTCGGGATCCGGATTGGACTGTCTGATCCGGATCCTGAACATGTCCCATGTCCAGTTCTTGATTTTTATGCAATAAAAAATTCTTCCAAGTGTTTCTACACTACAAGAAGTATTCGGATCACCAAAAATCTTTAGTTAAACTTACCTGATCCTTTTGAATTCTTCTTTCTTGAGATTGAGGTATATGATCCAAACTTCATTCATCTTCAATCTTCAAGACTTAACACTTTCACGAAATGCGCCAAAACAAAATCCGTAACAATCTCCCCCTTTGGCGGTTTCGTGACAAAACACAAATCCACTAAAGAAAATTCAAAAAGATATTTTTGTTGCTATCACCATACAACAAAAATTTACAATGGAGATCCAATACATGAGATAAACTCCTAAAACAGACTCTAGACTTAGACATCTGCACTTTCTGCAAAAAGAAATCATTCTTGACAAAAAGAGATCGTTAGATACCTCAAGAATATTTAGCATTCAAAACCTAACAGAGATAGAGTTTATGCTTACCATGACATTCAGTAATTCAGATATGTAATAAGATCACAATCAAACATTGACATATCTTCTAAGCAATAAGATTCCAAATGTCATAACTTTGCTTTGTTAGTAATCAAACAACTTGTTAGTAATAATACATGTCCAAATAGTTAGTCGAATAGTTAGTAGGGACATGCAACAAATCACAAGATAAAACCAGAAGTTGTGATACTTACCTTTCACCAAACAACTTGTTAGTAATAATACATGTCCAAATAGTTAGTCGAATAGTTAGTAGGGACATGCAACAAATCACAAGATAAAACCAGAAGTTGTGATACTTACCTTTCACCAAAGTCAAAGTTTGTTCAAAGTTCTCACAAAGTTCACTCTAAACTCTCTCCCCCTTTTTGTCACAAACTAAGCCAAAAATACAAAATTTTAGGAGAGTTAAGAAGTTCAAAATCAAGAAAAACCTGAGAACTAAAACTAAAACAAAGTAAAAACAGAACATTAAAAACCTAAAAACTGAAATCCTGCACAAAAGATTAAAAAAAAAAAGTTAAGTCAGTCTGAATCAGAACTAGTGGGATTGGTACAATCCAACTTCTTCAAAATTGCTTGAAGCATTTTTGACATTGTGGAGCACTTTCTTTTCATCTTATGTTGCTCAGAGATAATATGTTGGTGTAAAGACACAAAATATTTTATTTTTAATAAATAGATTAAAAGCAGAATCGTAGTCGATTTCGGGTTCAAAAGACCTACGTTGATTTATTTAGTCAATTGCCAGTGTGCGAGTTGCACGATTTACGAGACAAAAAGGCTATTTTCCAATCCGGACATGATCTTGGAAATCCGAGTTGACCGTTGCGATCGTCTCGTCGAACTGAGCGAGATTCATATTCAGCACTTTTCGATCTGACGGTCGGATCTTCCAGAATTCAACTAAGAAGTGGGAGAATCTCGCGACCAATGTAACAGTGTCCTCTGCGCACAGTGCACTTAAGTGAGTTACTGTAGATGAACAGTAACCCTGGTTTTCGAGACCCCGACGAATATAATATTGACTAATTCACTGTTCGGAATCCGAATATAGTTATCCAGGTAGTCATTTCGAACGGTTTCGTCATTCTGGACACAATGGCACTGACGGAAATTCTGTTTGACGACTCTGGAATCTCAAAAAGCGCGAAAACTGTATTTTGACACAGTTATTATGGACCGAGATTTTATCCGGGCAGTTTCGCGAAAATCAGAGATCGCTACCTGATAGGTCTCGTCGAGCCGGACGTCGTGGCGGTGTCCATTTTTCAGCAACCCGGCCCACTAGCAACAATAACTCGTTGGGCCCAAACCACAGCCCATAATGCTTAAGCCCAGTTATTATTACTAGTGTCCAAGTCTCATATAAACCCAATCACAAATCCATCCACATCCGATGTGGGACTATTGGGGGCGTCACAGACTCCCCCCGTTTAGGCCTGACGTCCTCGTCAGCCCAAACACACACACACAAGCCCAAGATCACCAGGCGATGTGAAACTCGTCTCGCTAGCCCTGTCATCTAGACCCAGACTCAGCCGAGACTCGCCACACACTTCCGGCTGGTTATTGTCTCTGATACCAAATGTAACGACCCGGCCCACTAGCAACAATAACTCGTTGGGCCCAAACCACAGCCCATAATGCTTAAGCCCAGTTATTATTACTAGTGTCCAAGTCTCATATAAACCCAATCACAAATCCATCCACATCCGATGTGGGACTATTGGGGGCGTCACAAACCTTTTGGTCCAAGTCCCACCGGCCAGAACCCAGCCGGCCGGAATCCGCCATTAAAGCTCCCCCGAGCTTGGCCGAGCCCCGCCACCGCGCGCCGCCGGCGTTGTTCCACGCGGGTAAGTTGTCCAGATGTGATGATATTGGTCATAGGAACTTTTCCAAACCAATGCATGTGGATATTAACGTGGGACTTCCTTTCTCAGTAATTGCACCCTTAAGGCAATCCGAGCACCTACCGCCGGCCGCCGTCGCCGCATCTAGTCGCCGGCCAACCACCCAGGTAAGGTCTCGTGGTCGAGGGCATCGCTTTCATGCCTTTGCATGGGCTCAAGGAACCCTTCTCATAAACTTCCCATTTGTTGCTCTATAGGTGGCCGTAGAGCTCGGATTCCAGCCGATCGCCGCCCGGGGTCGCCGGCGTTGGGTCGGGAAGTGACCGAGCCACCCCCGTGAGCACTCTCCTACTGCTACTGGCCTCTGCTCAAGCCTAGGGCCCGAGCTGATCAAGATTCGGCCAAACCGAGCTCTAGCTTGGTTGGAGTTTCATCACCTTGCTCCGGCGAACTTTCCGGCCGGCCTCCGACGCGCGCAAGGTGAGCCCCCATTATCCTCAGTCCCTACTGTATACCATGCTCCAGTTAGATCACTTGCAGATCAAGTATATATTAAGTCGCAACATTACTAATTTGGAGCCCTTGTGTTTTTGGGTCAACTTGTAAATGGGCCTGGTCTCGGCCCAAATATTGTGAGCACGGCCTCCGTCTCGTCGTAACAAATGTGCTGAAAGTTACGGCACAGCTTTTGGACTCCCGGATTTTGAGAACGAGTCGAAACATCGGATTAATGCAATAACTTTATGCAAATTAAAAATACATTTTGGACTAAAATGCGATTCGGACTTGCTGGCTGTCCTTAGACAGCGTTTACACGCCTACTAGGCATCTTGTTAGAGTTCAGTAGGTCCTCATTGATCGAGAGTTAGATTCTGTGCGGTAAATCGGCAATATTGCCCCGTATAAACACTCCGTTACTGTCGTGTCGTCGGGACGGGTATATGTGAGTCTAGTTCTGACTACAGTCTCTGTTCAGGGCCCAGCAGTTCAGCACCAGCCTCCCGGTAGTCTAGCGGGAGTTCGGGATCGGCCTTCATTCAGGTGGGTTTTATTTCCGTGGTCCTAGCATCTAACTCTATCATATTGGACGGGGTCAGTTCTAGGTATACTGGGGTTAAATATTGATGGGTGATGGCTTATGCATGTTAATGGGTTTCGTCATAATGTTTAGCGTCGGTCTTCCGACGGTCGTTTTCCTTTTGATAATTACATGTTGGCGGGCTACCTTCGGGTGCACGTATTACTGCCTTTACTTTGATTATACATGATAGCGGGTTACTTTCGATCGCATATGTTACGGTTTTACTTAGAGCATACATGTTGCCGTTTTACTTTTGTTATATATATTATGATGCTGACATGATGATGGTTATGGTTACTTGGCTCGAGGCTGTCACACGCGCACCCGCGGTTTGGCCACCGCAAAGGGTGCGCTTTTTCGGAAAAGTGGTCTATGACCCGTGTATACCCACGAGGTGACGTAGTGGGGCCCCTTATTAGTGGTGGGGTTGAGACGCCGAGGTGCGAGCGGTGCGACCCGTCGGTTTAGTTGTCCGGCGTGGTCGGGTTTCGGCAGGTACGGTATGGACCGTCGGTTTAGTTGTCCGACGTGTCCGGGTATTACAGGATGCAGGTGTACAGGTTGCCTTTCCTCCTTGGGAGGGTGGTTGCTCCGGTTGTCTTCACGGTTTGTTTTATTATATTCTCCTGCTCTACCATTTTTGCGTCACTGACATCCCACTTCGTGACAGGGTTCAGACGGGGGGAGAGGTAGGCGGTGGTGAGGACGGGACAGGAGCAGCTGGGTCGCTGGGGACCCTGGACTGTATTTCTTCTTTCATTCTCGTTTTCCATTGCATTGTAGTTATGTGAGAGGTTCGCGGTACCCTCGTGGGGTCGGCGTGGATGTCGGTACGGGTTGCATTTAGTGCCCCTTGTGCGTTACTTTTTCTTTTATTTCTATTGGCCATTTGAAAATCAAGAAGGCAGAAGCCAAAGAAAAGATTGCGAAAACCGTTTTTAAAATCTAAGTGTCGTGTGGGCACTAGTTTCAAAACCCTGTGAATTTATGGATTGCGAAAGGGATTTCAAAACTTGGTGTCGGGTGGGCACCGTTTTCAAACCTTGTGGATTTATGCTGATTTCGAAACTGGCTTTCAAAACGTAAGCGCCGGGTAGGCGCCCTTTCAAAACTGTGGATTTATCCTTTCCAAATTGATCGGCCATATGTTCTCCTTTTATTAGTTTAGAATGCTAATTGTTGTGATTGATTGGTTGTGTAAGTTGGAACACGTACTGGACGCTACGCCGTGCACGTACAGGGGAGACTCTGTCCGTTTGCAGAGTGATCCTGTATGTGTGGCGGGTCTGGGCACGTGCCGGGGAAGAGGGGTTCTCTTTTAAACAAAAAAAAATTTACACGTCAAATATTCGACTTTTAATGAATCGTTTCCGCTAAAACAAACCCCCGGGGCGTGACAGATTAAATGGTATCAGAGAGTTCTTTCAATCACAACAGTTAGTGCCGACATCCGCGGGAACACCTCACTTGCCTACACATGAATGAAATGGGTAGGGCATAGGACTGTAGAACGTGAGTGACCGAGGGAGGGGGGGGAATGTTGAGTCCTTTCTCTCACTTTATGGTTGTTGTTAGTAGGGTAGTCTGAAGTTGACTCTTGTGATGTGTGACAGACATGGCCCGTACTAGATCATCGGCCGGGGACGCAGAGTCAGTGTCCGACATCGACAGAGATACCACACTTAGCTACGAAGGAATGAATTGAATAAGGCATAGAAGCGTAGAACGCGAGTGATCGGGGGAGCGGGGGAAAAGTATATGTCCCGTTTTCTCGATAGTTGGTTAAGTGCTATACTAGCGGAGTCTAGAACTGACTTGTGGGGTGTGTGAGTACGGGTTAAGTTTTGTTTCTCGGTTTAGCTCGGTTGTCGCGTTTGTGTAGCCGTGTTGTTTGGGCTCGTGTAGTAGTGTTGTTGTGGGGGTCTTGGGATTCCCCCTGGGGTCGAGAAAAGAGACCACTGGGACTAGCAAATCTTGTTCGTTTGGGCTTGATTTCTTCCTTTTGTTGAGCGGACCTAGAGCTTAAATACTCCTAGTTGGGAATGTGATCGTTGGCCTGGGGGTATGCAGCTCGGCTCAGTGTATGGTGCTTGGAAGGGCAATGGTTTGGGACCGAGCGGTAGAGGTTAATCAGAGTGTCGCACCCCCTTGGGTGCCAAGACGGAAGTAGGACCGTGCTTCTTGGGTTTTGTCGCCAGCTCCCCATGACCAAGGCATAGTCTTGAGGTTTTGGGTTGCGAGTTTGTGATTGTGAAGCAGTACAGATCACGAGGGGCGCAAGGCCAATGGGAAGCGCAAGTCGGATATGTTTGGCCACTTTTCCCATGTATTGGATCCCTGGCGTATTTAAGTTTCGGGGATGAAACTTCTTTTAAGGTGTGAGTGATGTAGCACTCGAGAAATTCTAGTGTGCTCGCGGGCGAGAAAGCAGATCTAACCTTAGCGATTTGCATACCGGTGCGTGAATTGCACAGTTTCCGATGCACAAATCTCCGCCTTTCCGATCCGATACCTGGGTATTTGGTTAGGAACGAACCCTAGGATGACTTGTGTTCACAAGAGAGCGTAGGGTATTGGCATAGTGGTTTGGAGCTCAGGTGTGTTTCACACAGTTGAGTCTCGTTGTTTCGGTCATTAGTCGTACGCACTCTGGTTTTTGGGATCGTTGTTAGTGCAGGGTTAGCCGCGGTCGTGGTTTCGGCTGTGGGCTGATGTTTCAATGGAGCCAGAGTGCTCGGATCAGTTACGGTGGTTAACGGTTAAATCACTGTTCTCTTCGTAATCGTCCAGCTGATGGCATAGCAGTAGATGACTGCTATTATTGCACTAGCCTCACAGTTTGCTTAGAGGTTGAACAAGTTGCTGACCCTTCAGTGTCCCCGTGTCTTAATTCGTTGGCCTATGGGCCCGATGGTAACCCTGTTATGGGACGGATGCAAATTGACCCCACCTTTTGCACAGGTTTTGTGGATCGACGTGGACTCGCCTATGTGTTAGTCATGGCGATATTTGTGACCACAAGGCGGTAGTAATCCTTGATAAAGGTTATGTTTCTGGCACTGAGATTGTGTTGGGAAGTATGTGATATACCTTCTGGTGGGAGTTGCGTCCCCAACTTGTTGTCGGCGACAAACCTTTGGTATTCCGCTGTTCTTTTGGGTAAGCACGTTGGCTGCAGGCAACGGACGGTCGAAAGAACTGAGGAAATACCCTGCCCTGTAATGAGGAGTATCAGATTGGGTCTAAATTAGTAACCTTAGAGTTGTAGATACCTTGCGACTGACTTGTAGCCCTCGATTAAACTTTTTGAGCAGTTTCATAGAGTATGACTTCAGGCTGTAAGCTCCGGGAATGAAACTTTTTTTAAGTTGTAAGTTTCGGGGACGAAACTTCTTTTAAGTTGTAAGTGATGTAAAGACACAAAATATTTTATTTTTAATAAATAGATTAAAAGCAGAATCGTAGTCGATTTCGGGTTCAAAAGACCTACGTTGATTTATTTAGTCAATTGCCAGTGTGCGAGTTGCACGATTTACGAGACAAAAAGGCTATTTTCCAATCCGGACATGATCTTGGAAATCCGAGTTGACCGTTGCGATCGTCTCGTCGAACTGAGCGAGATTCATATTCAGCACTTTTCGATCTGACGGTCGGATCTTCCAGAACTCAACTAAGAAGTGGGAGAATCTCGCGACCAATGTAACAGTGTCCTCTGCGCACAGTGCACTTAAGTGAGTTACTGTAGATGAACAGTAACCCTGGTTTTCGAGACCCCGACGAATATAATATTGACTAATTCACTGTTCGGAATCCGAATATAGTTATCCAGGTAGTCATTTCGAACGGTTTCGTCATTCTGGACACAATGGCACTGACGGAAATTCTGTTTGACGACTCTGGAATCTCGAAAAGCGCGAAAACTGTATTTTGACACAGTTATTATGGACCGAGATTTTATCCGGGCAGTTTCGCGAAAATCAGAGATCGCTACCTGATAGGTCTCGTCGAGCCGGACGTCGTGGCGGTGTCCATTTTTCAGTTTGACAACTCGGTTGTCTCGAAAAGCGTAAAATATACTGAAAAACGTGATAAATTACGCGAAAACCCTATAGTTTGTGCCTCGAAAACCGTGCAAGTGCTTGGTGAGGGACCTAAGTGTGAATATGAGCTGCTGGGAGGGACTGATCTTCTAATATCAAGAGATGGAGGGTTTAAATGCAATTATGCATAAACTCTATATATACACATATGAGGTTAGGGTTTCCATTAATCCCTAAGCTCGTAGCTGCTGCCCCAGCCGCACCTCCCAACTTCTTCCTCCTCTCTACCGCACTCCACGGAGGGTCGCGCACCGGCCGCCGCCACCCCGTCGCCGGTGAAGAAAAGAATCAAGAAACCCTTCATCTCGGGTTGGAAAGGAAGGGTTGCTCACCGAGGGTTCTGGGGGTTCCCTAGCGTCCTCTGGGAGATCCCCTGTATGGTCGAGGCCGAGCTGAAGTGAACCCGAGGTCTGGCACCGCCGTGCGCCGCCGCGGGAAGAAGCTTCTTCTTCTTTTATTCCGGCGAGGTAAGTGGTTGAACTTATTGCAATAAAATGGCCTAGGGACCCTCCTTTTCCTCTTCTGACCTCGTAAGGATCATGCTGGTGCAGCCTGAGCCCTTGGCGCCGTCCCTGTTGCCGGCGGAAGCATTAGGTCGCCGGAAGAAATTAGTTTCCGACGAACTCGGTCCTCACTTCTTCCGACCGTTGAAAACATGATCGGTACCGTTGATCCTCATCTCCTCATAGACTGCAACTCACCTGCGAAGTTTGAGGAAGATCGGCGGAGTGACCACGCCGTACGGGGAATGCCCTAGAACCGGCCTCTTGTGCACTTCGCCGGAATCCACCCAACCGGCGCCGCCGCTCACTGGGGTCGCCGGCCACCGCCACCAGAAGACTCCTTGCAGCGAGAGGGACCTTTTGGTCCAAGTCCCACCGGCCAGAACCCAGCCGGCCGGAATCCGCCATTAAAGCTCCCCCGAGCTTGGCCGAGCCCCGCCACCGCGCGCCGCCGGCGTTGTTCCACGCGGGTAAGTTGTCCAGATGTGATGATATTGGTCATAGGAACTTTTCCAAACCAATGCATGTGGATATTAACGTGGGACTTCCTTTCTCAGTAATTGCACCCTTAAGGCAATCCGAGCACCTACCGCCGGCCGCCGTCGCCGCATCTAGTCGCCGGCCAACCACCCAGGTAAGGTCTCGTGGTCGAGGGCATCGCTTTCATGCCTTTGCATGGGCTCAAGGAACCCTTCTCATAAACTTCCCATTTGTTGCTCTATAGGTGGCCGTAGAGCTCGGATTCCAGCCGATCGCCGCCCGGGGTCGCCGGCGTTGGGTCGGGAAGTGACCGAGCCACCCCCGTGAGCACTCTCCTACTGCTACTGGCCTCTGCTCAAGCCTAGGGCCCGAGCTGATCAAGATTCGGCCAAACCGAGCTCTAGCTTGGTTGGAGTTTCATCACCTTGCTCCGGCGAACTTTCCGGCCGGCCTCCGACGCGCGCAAGGTGAGCCCCCATTATCCTCAGTCCCTACTGTATACCATGCTCCAGTTAGATCACTTGCAGATCAAGTATATATTAAGTCGCAACATTACTAATTTGGAGCCCTTGTGTTTTTGGGTCAACTTGTAAATGGGCCTGGTCTCGGCCCAAATATTGTGAGCACGGCCTCCGTCTCGTCGTAACAAATGTGCTGAAAGTTACGGCACAGCTTTTGGACTCCCGGATTTTGAGAACGAGTCGAAACATCGGATTAATGCAATAACTTTATGCAAATTAAAAATACATTTTGGACTAAAATGCGATTCGGACTTGCTGGCTGTCCTTAGACAGCGTTTACACGCCTACTAGGCATCTTGTTAGAGTTCAGTAGGTCCTCATTGATCGAGAGTTAGATTCTGTGCGGTAAATCGGCAATATTGCCCCGTATAAACACTCCGTTACTGTCGTGTCGTCGGGACGGGTATATGTGAGTCTAGTTCTGACTACAGTCTCTGTTCAGGGCCCAGCAGTTCAGCACCAGCCTCCCGGTAGTCTAGCGGGAGTTCGGGATCGGCCTTCATTCAGGTGGGTTTTATTTCCGTGGTCCTAGCATCTAACTCTATCATATTGGACGGGGTCAGTTCTAGGTATACTGGGGTTAAATATTGATGGGTGATGGCTTATGCATGTTAATGGGTTTCGTCATAATGTTTAGCGTCGGTCTTCCGACGGTCGTTTTCCTTTTGATAATTACATGTTGGCGGGCTACCTTCGGGTGCACGTATTACTGCCTTTACTTTGATTATACATGATAGCGGGTTACTTTCGATCGCATATGTTACGGTTTTACTTAGAGCATACATGTTGCCGTTTTACTTTTGTTATATATATTATGATGCTGACATGATGATGGTTATGGTTACTTGGCTCGAGGCTGTCACACGCGCACCCGCGGTT
Organism: Tillandsia leiboldiana; assembly: GCA_029204045.2. Classification (NCBI taxonomy): domain Eukaryota; kingdom Viridiplantae; phylum Streptophyta; class Magnoliopsida; order Poales; family Bromeliaceae; genus Tillandsia; species Tillandsia leiboldiana. The sequence goes on along the minus strand of CM055077.1, from coordinate 17,592,533 downwards.
TGGCCACCGCAAAGGGTGCGCTTTTCCGGAAATGTGGTCTATGACCCGTGTATACCCACGAGGTGACGTAGTGGGGCCCCTTATTAGTGGTGGGGTTGAGACGCCGAGGTGCGAGCGGTGCGACCCGTCGGTTTAGTTGTCCGGCGTGGTCGGGTTTCGGCAGGTACGGTATGGACCGTCGGTTTAGTTGTCCGACGTGTCCGGGTATTACAGGATGCAGGTGTACAGGTTGCCTTTCCTCCTTGGGAGGGTGGTTGCTCCGGTTGTCTTCACGGTTTGTTTTATTATATTCTCCTGCTCTACCATTTTTGCGTCACTGACATCCCACTTCGTGACAGGGTTCAGACGGGGGGAGAGGTAGGCGGTGGTGAGGACGGGACAGGAGCAGCTGGGTCGCTGGGGACCCTGGACTGTATTTCTTCTTTCATTCTCGTTTTCCATTGCATTGTAGTTATGTGAGAGGTTCGCGGTACCCTCGTGGGGTCGGCGTGGATGTCGGTACGGGTTGCATTTAGTGCCCCTTGTGCGTTACTTTTTCTTTTATTTCTATTGGCCATTTGAAAATCAAGAAGGCAGAAGCCAAAGAAAAGATTGCGAAAACCGTTTTTAAAATCTAAGTGTCGTGTGGGCACTGGTTTCAAAACCCTGTGAATTTATGGATTGCGAAAGGGATTTCAAAACTTGGTGTCGGGTGGGCACCGTTTTCAAACCTTGTGGATTTATGCTGATTTCGAAACTGGCTTTCAAAACGTAAGCGCCGGGTAGGCGCCCTTTCAAAACTGTGGATTTATCCTTTCCAAATTGATCGGCCATATGTTCTCCTTTTATTAGTTTAGAATGCTAATTGTTGTGATTGATTGGTTGTGTAAGTTGGAACACGTACTGGACGCTACGCCGTGCACGTACAGGGGAGACTCTGTCCGTTTGCAGAGTGATCCTGTATGTGTGGCGGGTCTGGGCACGTGCCGGGGAAGAGGGGTTCTCTTTTAAACAAAAAAAAATTTACACGTCAAATATTCGACTTTTAATGAATCGTTTCCGCTAAAACAAACCCCCGGGGCGTGACAGTTGGAGATTTGTAGACACACTGTCTTGTTCAGCAGACAATCTCCGCTGTTCTTGTCGAATTGAGGACCATACATTCGCTTTTGCCGTGTGTCTCCAGGACGTTGAAGGATGTAGTATAGATCCAGACGGTGCATCTTGACCTTCAGTCCATGGAGATTCTCTAGGGAGAGAGCGAGCTCTGGCGAGGGGTTTATCAATCTGAATTCCAGTTCCCCTCGAATTCTTTCGCCTAGTGTACTGCTTGGTTGTTGAGGAAGATTTCATCAGCTTCTTGTTCTTTAAATACAACCTATCTTCTTTGTCAACAGCTTGTTGTGCTTGTTTACAAATCTCTTCCCAGTCTTCTTCATCTGATTCTGAATTATTTTGACAAACTTTCCTTGTCTCTTCTTGATTTGAGTCATCTTGTTCTCTTTTAGAAGACGCACTAGGTCCTACCATTGCTACCAAAAGGAAGATTATCCAGGCGAACGCCATTGGTGCAAGTGCTTAATAGATTTAAAGTCCTGTGAACAACTACTCAAGAACACATGAAAAATTGTTAATTTTGAAAAATTTGAAAAATTGTACCCAAACAATCATAATCATGTAGAGAGACTAAGAATCAAATTAGTTTTGCAAAAAGAATTTTAAAAATAGATCAATTGCATGATTTTCAAAAAATTCCTATTATATGCCCTAAAACCGAATTTTCAGAAATCGAAGCCCAAAAATTCGTTAATCAAGAGAATACCTAGCATATAATCAAAACTAATCTACCCAGAGTTCTTATTTCAAAAGAAATTTGACCAAAAACCATTCACAAATGAAAAAGTTCCATGATTTCTACTCATGTTTTGAGCAAACAAGGAAAAACAGTGAAAAACCGAGATTTTGATCAATAAAACTTACTTGGAATCGAAGAACTCGAGTTTGGAAGGCTCCAAGAAGGATGAATTCTAGAGAGAGAAGCTCTGGAGTCTTAAGAACAAAAGATTGCAATAAAAGAAATCAAAAGCCCTCTTGTTCTAATAAAACCCTAGCCGTGATCCGGATCGGATCGAGATTTCAATCCGGATCGGCTACCCGCAGGAAACACCTGCGTTCGGGATCCGGATCAACTTGTCCGATCCGGATCGACTCCAACTTTTTCTTCTGAATAATTTAGAAAAATTCCATAAAATCCAGAAAAAATATGTAAGCATTTTAGCACATCAACCTTAAACAAAAATCATCGTTTCATGTCAAGAGAAATAAATTATGTTAAATCTATCAATAACATTCAAATAATGACATGAAAATTTACAGAAATTAAAACCTTTAAAGTTGATCAAGTTCAAACACATCCATCATGATCTTATGAGTAAGGCGTTTATCAAATCATTAAAATGGTAAAGAAAATGAAGTACCAAGATCAATAGATGTTTGAAATCCCAAATAAATTATATAATGTATCTAGTCAATCTGTTGAAGAGAGTGGCTCTTTGAGCATCTTTCATTAAAAATCCCACCTTATACCAACCTTGAAATTTGACGGAGTCAAGTATTTCAATCATGCATTTTATTTAATCAAAAATTACAAAACCATACTTGGTATACATGTGGTAGCTGCACACAGTACTCGGACGACCGAGGTGGTAGCTCTTTCCTCCATGTGGTGGTAGTTTTCACACTCCTCATTGGGATGTAACTCTTTCCACATCTTTTGAGCATTTTACTTTTCTTTGACTCCCCCTCAATTGGCTATCAATTAATTTAAGATATAAGGTATTCAACCAAGGATTGATCTCGAATTCATACTCAACTAAATAGTCAAATAAGATAAAAACAATACCAAGAGATCATTGAGAGAGAAATTGACTTTGATCAATTAAAAATGGTTTAATTTAAATAAATGATCAATGCATCAACTGAATTATTATGATATCCAAAGCATAATAAATTTCTAATTATATGAAAGGATGCAAGTAAAGTCAATAATACACATGCTCAATTAATGTACTATGTATAAACATAGATAATGAACAAAAACACAAAAACAAAACCTAACCTAAGCAAAAGTTTCAAAAAAAAGTTTATTTCAAGGAAAGCATTCCAATTGCTTTACGCAAATGAATAAAACGTTTTTGATCCAAAGGTTTTGTTAAAATGTCAGCTAATTGATCTTCAGTTGAAATATATGAAAGTTGAAGAGTATTTGATTCAACTAGCTCTCTAAGAAAATGATATCTAAGTTCAATGTGTTTTGTTCTAGAGTGCAACACAGGGTTTTTGGAAATGTTTATAGCACTAGTGTTGTCACAAAGAATTGTTACCGAAGTTGCTGAAATCCGGAAGTCGCTCAACACACTTTTCATCCAAATGAGTTGGGTTGAACAACTACCCGCTGAAATATATTCTGCTTCGGCAGTCGAGAGTGCTATGCAGTTTTGCTTTTTACTGTGCCATGCAGCAAGGCAATGGCCTAGATAAAAGCATGCACCACTCGTGCTTTTCCGATCATCCACAGATCTTGCCCAATCGGCATCTGAGTATCCAATAATATCTAAACTTGTTCCCATAGGATACCAAATTCCGAAATTTATGGTTCCTTTAATGTATCGGATGATCCGTTTCACCGCTTTCAGGTGAACCTCCTTTGGTGCAGATTGATATCTCGCGCAGATCCCAACACCAAAAGATATATCCGGGCGACTAGCCGTGAGGTAAAGTAGACTTCCAATCATACTCCGATAAAGTTTCTCGTCTACATTCTCACTAAAAGATTCACTTCCTAATCCTTTATTGCTAGTTCCCATTGGAGTCGGAAAATCTTTACAATTTTCTAGATCAAACTTTTTTACCAACTCCAAGGCATACTTGGATTGACACAAATGGATGCCTTCGTCACTCTGTTTCACTTGCAATCCAAGGAAATAAGTCAATTCGCCCATCATTGACATCTCAAATTCGCTTTCCATGGTTTCAGCGAATTTAGAAGCATCATTATCTCTTGTCGCACCAAATACGATGTCATCGACATAGATTTGTGCTACAATGAAGTTATTTTGATAATGCTTCACAAAGAGAGTCCTGTCAGCTCCCCCTCGAGTATAGCCCTTATCCAATAGGTGCTTTGTTAGCTTTCGTACCATGCTCGCGGTGCTTGTTTTAAACCGTAAAGAGCCTTTTTCAAACGAAAAACATGGTTAGGTTGTTTACAATCTACAAAACCTTTCGGTTGAGCCACATAAACTTCCTCGTTTAAAAACCCATTTAAAAACGCGCTCTTAACGTCCATTTGAAATAATTTTATTTTAAAATGACAAGCTATCGCGAATAAGATACGAATGGACTCGAGTCTAGCTACAGGGGCGAAAGTTTCATCAAAGTCTATACCTTCTATTTGAGAGTAGCCTTGAGCAACTAAACGTGCTTTGTTCCTGATGATGGTACCATCTTTATTTTTCTTATTCTTGAAAATCCATTTGGTACCTATCACATTGTGTTGCTTTGGAGGCTTTGTTAATTCCCAGACTTTGTTTCGCTCAAACTGATGGAGCTCTTCCTGCATTGCTTTAATCCAGTAGTCATCCTAAAAAGCTTCATCCAGATTCTTTGGTTCTATCATGGAAACGTAACAAGCGAATCCACAAACCAATTGCCTCCGAGTCCTAACTCCTTCTTGTGGGTCTCCAATAATATTCGTTTCCGGATGATCCTTGGAGATGCATAACGTTTGAGGTAACGGAGTACTCGGAGGTACATGAGATGATTCCTGCACATCAGATGAACTTGAAGAGCCATTAGATGCATCATTATTAACGGAAGAATTGTTATGAGAAGATGCATTGGCAGGTGTATCATCATCAAGAGAGATATCGAGGGTAGATTTTTCAGATGCAAAGTGAAAAGCTTCATCTACTTTAACATTTATAGATTCTACAATCGTTTTAGATTCCATGTTAAATACCCGATATGCTCTGCTATTTGTAGAATAACCCAAAAAGATCCCTTCGTCACTTCGAGAATCGAACTTACCAAGATTTTCGCGATCATGCAAAATATAACATCGACTCCCAAAGATACGAAAATATTTGATATCCGGTTTTCTACTAAACCACAGCTCATAAGGTGTATTTAAAGTTCCTGGGCGCAAATACACTCGATTAATTACATAGACAGCGGTGTTCACAGCTTCAGCCCAAAAATATAACGGTAAATTCCGGCTATGAAGCATCACACGCGCCATCTCTTGAACAACCCTGTTTTTGCGCTCAACAACACCATTCTGCTGAGGTGTATAGGGTGCTGAGAATTCATGTTTTATGCCATTGGAAGTGCAAAAATCAATGAATTTAGAATTAATGTATTCTCCACCTCTATCACTTCTAACACGAATGATCTTTTCATTCTTTTCAATCATAATACGATGGCAAATCTCATGAAAAAAATCAAACGTATCAGCTTTCTCTTTTAAAAATGCTACCCATGAAAACCTAGAGAAATCATCAACCAATAAGAAAATATACCATTTACCTCCCAAAGATGGTTGACGAGTCGGTTCAAAGAAAGAAAAATAGTCTACATAAACTACACAACATTTAATCGTAGAAAGATTAAAGACAAGGAAAGATTTCACCTTTGCATACCCAAATCTTTTGAGTTTTAGAGTATGTTGGCAATGGTTGAGAAATTTTCCTTGATGAAGACGTCTTGTATGATTGATCTTTTTCTTTTGTCATCGTCTTGTTTGAAGTACTACTAATGTTCTTTTCTTTTGAAAAGTCCTTCTTTGATTTCCGGGGAGTGAACTCATTGGTAGCAGTTGCAAGATGTGATTGATTTGATCTTTGAGCTCCAATCTTGCAATTTCTTTCAATGTGCCCTGCAAAACCACAATGAAAACATACCTTAGTGCTTGACGATCCCGAAGAGGATGAAGTAGGCTTGTTGTCGTTGTTTGTCGTAAATTCCGGTGTCGGAGGATGAGATACCGACTGAGGCACAAAAACTGTCCCACTCGAACTTGGACTGTTTCCAGTTTGAGTGTACCCGAGGCCGAACCGATTTGTTTGACCAAGACCAAGAAGCTTATCCAACTTACTCCTTCCAGATGAAAATCTCTTTAAATCGTCCTTTAGTTGGAGAATGGTCTTTGTCATTTCCAATTTTTCCTGTCGGGCCTCGCCGTTGAGCTTCAAGAAGTAATTCGCTTTGTTTACCATATCTATATAATTCTTCTCGAGTTGCTCATTGGACTCTTGAAGGGAAACATTTACTTTTATCAGATTTTCCCTTTCCACTTCAAGATCGGTCGAGAGAGAAGTTACCCTTTTTACTTCTTCTTCGAGATCCTGCAATCTCCCTCTCAACCCCTTGTTTTGTTTAGCCAGTTTCTTTGAATCCCTCAAAAGTCTGTGGTAGGCTAAAACAAAATCTTCACCTTCAGAGTTACTCGATTCATCATCCGTTGCAGTTTTTTCAACCCGGGAGGAGTTGGACAATGAATCTGAAGTACTTGCCATTAAGCACATGAAGGGTGAAGATGTGGACGCGTGGAATGCCGTTGCGCTCTCTTCTTCATCACTTGAGGATGACTCATTTGACGTTGAGTTGTCATCCCAGGTGACGACTTGCATCGCTTTCTTCTTCGACGGATTCTTAGTTGGACACTCCGTTGAGATATGGCCGTATCCTCGGCACTTGAAGCATTGGACTTGTCCCTCTGAACTTTTCTTATCCTTTGAAAAGTTCTCTTGCTTTCTTGACTTGTAACTTGAAGTACCCTTGCCTTTCTTCGACTTTCCGAAGGATGGAGTTTTACTTGAATTACCCCTTCGAAAGTTGCGGCGAAACTTCCTTGTCAAGAGAGCGAGCTGCTTCTCAAATTCCTCCATAGATAGGTTCTCGTCATCGTCTGAGGAGGATGAATCCGCGTCTTCTTCCTTTGTTGTTTTCAAAGCATAACCTGAAGACTTAGAAGAGGATGCCTTTCCCGAAGAATAGTTAGTAGAAAATGTCATTTCATAAGTTTGTAATGAACCAACTAGTTCTTCTATACGCATTTCGTCCGAGTGTTTAATAGTTTCAATGGCTGTAACCTTTGGGCGAAATCGTTCAGGAAGAGTTCTTAAGATCTTTCTTACAACCTTAAATTCTGGAATCTTCTCTCCCAGGTTAGCACATGAGTTTACGATGTCTTGCAATCGTGTATAGTAGTCCGTGAAAGATTCATTTTCTGTCATGAAAATAGAGTCAAATCTGCTCGTAAGCATTTGCAGCTTTTGAATCTTCACGATGTTAGTACCCTCATGTGTAACCTGAAGAACATCCCAGATTTCTTTCGCAGTCTCACATGCCGAGACGCGAGAGAATTCAGTTTGAGATAAGGCATTAAAAATAGCATTAATTCCCTTGCCATTGTAAGAAGATGAATCTAACTCTTCCTTGGTCCATTTCGACCTAGGTTTGATGGTGCGAACATCAGCAATAATTTCAGTTGGATTAGACCATCCTAATTCAATTGATTGCCACACCCGTTCGTCAATGGAAATTAAAAAGGCTTTCATCCGTACTCTCCAGTACGCATAATTTGTTCCATCAAAGAATGGGGGTCTGTTGATGTTTCCACCTTCAACCATTGTTTACAACCCTATTCCCTCTCTGATACCACTTGTTGGGTTATATGTAATAATGGATCTAAATAGGAGAAAAAATACCTAGAGGGGGGTGAATAGGTGTAAACAATAAACACTCAAAAAATCATTGCGCAATAAAACCCAATGCGGAAATATAAATGAACACGCAAGATTTTTACGTGGAAAAACTCCAAATCGGAGTAAAAAACCACGGGACCGATAACACGGTGAAATCCACTAGAATTAACACACGTACAATGTGATATAACGTACTCACAGACGACTCAACCTTTTACCATACGCTCCTAGTAGATCTTCTCCGCTCGCTCCGCAACGCGTCTCGAATCCACGATCTGCGTCCAACGCCGAATCCACGACGTCCGACCGAATCCACGGTCTTCACCCAGTAGCACGCTTCGAATCCACGAACGTACCTCGCTCCGAATCCACGAGAGTGGTTGCACCTTGAATCCACAAGGCCACGCGAGTCCACGCGCCGATTTTGGGGAAATCGTTGTTTTTTGGGTGGTGATGATCCGCCGAATACTTAGATCAAAGATAGATAGGAAATACCATCTAAGTATTCATTAGTTTGATTCAACTCAAAATGTGAGTATGAAAACCTAGAATCAAACTAATCAATATAGATGAAGAAACATAGAATTAATCTAGTTATTTCCTTTCTTCTCTATATGTGGATTGACCGTCCTTTTGGAATTGACGGCTTCTTTTTGGATTACCCTAACAGATGAAATATAGGGTCTATTTATAGGTTAGAAACTATTGGAAGAAGATAAGGTTCAAAAACTGTCCGTTTCTGGAAATTTTCACGACGTCGATCCGGATCGGATTTACTGTGATCCGGATCTTCGTAACGAGTCAGGCAATTCCAGAAAAACAGGGTTCGGGATCCGGATTGAAATGCCCGATCCGGATCGTTCATGTATTCCAGCAAAAACCCATGTTCGGGATCCGGATCAAAATGACCTTTGATCCGGATCGGATTTGCCAATGAACAAGCACCCTTCGGGATCCGGATTGGACTGTCTGATCCGGATCCTGAACATGTCCCATGTCCAGTTCTTGATTTTTATGCAATAAAAAATTCTTCCAAGTGTTTCTACACTACAAGAAGTATTCGGATCACCAAAAATCTTTAGTTAAACTTACCTGATCCTTTTGAATTCTTCTTTCTTGAGATTGAGGTATATGATCCAAACTTCATTCATCTTCAATCTTCAAGGCTTAACACTTTCACGAAATGCGCCAAAACAAAATCCGTAACAGAGGATGGTACCATTATCAGGAACAAAGCACGCCTAGTTGCTCAGGGCTACTCACAAATAAAAGGAATAGACTTTGATGAGACGTTCGCCCCGGTAGCTCGACTCGAGTCGATTCGTATTTTGTTCGCAATAGCTTGTCATTTTAAAATCAAACTCTTTCAAATGGACGTTAAGAGCGCGTTTTTAAATAGGTTTTTAAACGAGGAAGTTTATGTGGCTCAACCGAAAGGTTTCATTGACCATAAACTACCTAACCATGTTTTTCATTTGAAAAAGGCTCTTTACGATCTAAAACAAGCATCGCGAGCGTGATACGAAAGGTTAACAAAGCACCTTTTGGAAAAGGGCTATACTCGAGGGGGAGCAGATCGGACTCTCTTTGTGAAGCATTATCAGGATAACTTCATTGTGGCACAAATCTATGTCGATGACATTGTATTTGGAGCAACAAGGGATAATGATGCTTCTAAATTCGCATAAACCATGGAAAGCGAATTTGAGATGTCTATGATGGGCGAACTAACATACTTTCTTGGATTGCAAGTGAAACAAAATGAAGAAGGCATCCATCTGTGCCAATCCAAGTATGCAAAGGAGTTGGTCAAGAAGTTTGGATTAGAAAACTCTAAGGACTTTCCGACTCCTATGGGAACTAGCAATAAGGGATTAGGAAGTGAATCTCTTAGTGAAAGTGTTGACGAAAAGCTTTATCGCAGTATGATTGGAAGTCTACTCTACCTCACGGCTAGTCGCCCGGACATATCCTTTAGTGTTGGGATCTGCGCGAGATATCAGCCAGCACCAAAGGAGGTTCACCTGAAAACGGTGAAAAGGATCATCCGGTACGTCAAAGGAACCGTGAATTTCGGAATTTGGTATCCTATGGGAACAACTCTTGACATAATAGGATATTCAGATGTCGATTGGGCAGGATCTGTGGATGATCGGAAAAGTACGAGTGGTGTATGTTTTTATCTTGGCCATTGCCTTGTTGCGTGGCATAGTAAAAAGCAAAACTGCATTGCACTCTCGACTGCCGAAGCGGAATATATTTCAGCGGGTAGTTGTTCAACCCAACTCATCTGGATGAAAAGCGTGTTGAGCGACTTCCGAATTTCAGCAACTTCGGTAACCATTCTTTGTGACAACACTAGTGCTATAAATATTTCAAAAAACCCTGTGTTGCACTCTAGAACAAAACACATTGAACTTAGATATCATTTTCTAAGAGAGCTAGTTGAATCAAGTATTCTTCAAATTTCCTACATTTCAACTGAGGATCAATTAGCTGACATTTTAACAAAACCTTTGGATCAAAAACGGTTTATTCATTTGCGTAAAGCAATTGGAATGCTTTTTTGAAATAACACTTTTTGCCAATGCTTAGGTAAGGTTTTGTGTGTGTTTCTGTTCTTTATCTATGTTTGTACATAGAACATTAATTGAGCATCAGTATAATTGACTTTACTTGCATCCTTTCATATTCATTTAGAAATTTATTATGGTTTGTATATCATGATAATTCATTTGATGCAATGATCATTTATATCAATTTAGTTCATTTTAAATTGATCAAAGTCAATTTCTCTCTCAAATGATCTCTTGGTATAGTTGTTATCTTATTTGACAATTGAGTTAAGTATGAACTCGAGATCAATTTTTTGGTTGAATACCTTATATCTTAAATAATTGATAGCCAATTGAGGGGGAGTTTATTAAAATATTTATGCTCAAAAGATGTGGAAAGAGTTACATCCCAATGAGGAGTGTGAAAACTACCACCACATGGAGGAAAGATGTCACGCCCCGGAGGTTCTAACATTGCGGAAAACGTACCTATTTTTTTTTCTAAAATATTTAACTGAACCTTGCCTCCGGCGCGTATCAGACCCGCCGCATATACAAATTCACTCCCCAAACGGGCGGAGCCTCCTTTGTATATGCACGGCGTTACCAACAAGTCGAATACTTTAACCATTCCAAACATGACAGGCAAAGAGGAGAGAATATATTCAATCACATCATCACCGCTATTCTATAAGACTATAGCATAAACCCATGGGTTTTGAAAATCGGTGCCCACTCGACACCCAGTTTTCTAAAGCGTTTTCGCAAACTCTTTGTGCGGCCATTAACTTGAAAGGATAAATCCACGGGTTTTAAAATCGGTGCCCACACGACACTTGCTTTGAAAACACTTTTGAAACCGGTTTGTATTTGAAAACAAGCCGCAATTACACATTCTATCATTCACCAGTTAATTACAAGATAATCCTCATCCCAACATCCATCAGAAACCACAGTAAATGAATCACAGCTAAACTAACCATAGTATAACGAAATAATCAAAAGTAAAGAAAATAACGTATCGTTTTACTAGCCCTCTCGGCTAGTGTCCTCTAACTGATGCCTCACCGTCGTCCCGAATTCCACCCCTACTCGAACCTGTCACAGTGTGGGTTGTCAGTGACTGATAAAGTAGAAAACATGTAAGTAAACGCAATAATAGAAAGAACACACCGAATCACCGGAGCATTTACTTTCCCCCTCCCCCTCATGTATCGCTGAATCCCTGTTGAAAGTCCCCTAGGCACCTACCCCAGCTTTCATAATATTTTGGGCCCCAACCCCAATACCGTACTCATCTTCTTGGTGCCTCCAACCCCTCGACTGCCCAAGTAGCAGCCGCCTCTCCTTAAGGGGTCCCCACTAACCTCCCCTTGTGGGGTACACGGGTAAACGACTTACCATCTTTCCGGAAAAATGCACCCTCTGCAGTGGCCAAACTGCCGGTGTGCGTGTAAGCAATATGAGTACATTTATTGCCTTGCGACCTCAGCCGCTCTAGTCAGAAAAGTATAACGCACCTGCGACCGCAGCCGCTTTGATTGACATAGTAAAAGGGATTCACATGCTATGGGGTTAGTCAAACTATAAACATATCTACTTTATCAAAACGAGTATCCGGAAACGACACCACACCGGTAATAAGCAACACCTACTCACCTCGATTATACGAAACGTGTACTCCGGAGACCGAACTTTGCTCTCTGTTGACGCCCGGACCTAGAAGTAGTCCCCAAAAGAGCCGTGGTCAGATCAGAAATATAATAGTGGATAAACCGAGCCCAACAACTCAAAAACACTAAAGATAACTTGACCTGGCGGTGGCGCCCGCGCGCGTCGAGCGACGCGGCCGCCCCCGCGGTGTTGCGGGTCGTACGGCCGCGCGGGCACCGACCCCGCGCGGCATTTGCCGTGACCGCGCGGGCCCTAGCTTCGCGCGGTGCAAACCGCGGCCGCGCGGGCACCAACCCCGCGCGGCACCATCCGCAACCGTGCGGACCTCAGCCCCGCACGGTGCAAGCCGCGGCCGCGCGGGCACCAACCCCGCGCGGTACCTTCCGCAACCGTGCGGACCTCAGCACCGCACGGCGCAAGCCGCGGCCGCGCGGGCGCCGGCCCCGCGCGGCACTTGCCGCGGCCGCGCGGCACCGACCCCGCGCGGCACGCGCCGCAACCGCGCGGGCATGGGCCCCGCGCGGCACGCGCTGCCGCCGCCGCGCGGTCACCCGCCCGCGCGGCACAAACCGCAGCCGCGCGGGCAAGGCCCCGCGCGGCATGCACCGCCGCCGCGCGGGCATGGCCCCGCGCGGCGTTCACCCCAGCCGCGCGGGCGCCTACCCGCGCGGCACTGGTTGCGGCCGCGCGGGCTTGGGCCCCGCGCGGCGCGTGCCTCGACCGCGCGGGCGCTCGCCCGCGCGGCACTTGCCGCGGCCGCACGGGCACCGGTCCCGCGCGGCGCTTGCCGCGGCCGCGCGGGCACTCGCCCGCGTGGCACTTGCCGTGGCCGCGCGGGCACCGGCCCCGCGCGGCGCTTACCCTAGCCACGGCCACGCGGGAATCTTGGTCCCGCGCGGCTCTAGCCGCGGCCGCGCGGGCACCGTCCCCGCGCGGCGCGTATTACAGTCGCGGCGGCGATACCCTAGGGCTTCGCATCGCGACGCGTTGGGTATCAAACGGCTACTCCTAAGACTCCGCGAAAGACCGAAACCGAAAACCGAGCGAAACTATACGAAAATAAATCTTGTTTACCTCTAATCGTCGGAGACGGTGATCCGTTCACGCTCCCGGCTCCGGCACGTTCGTCGGGAGGGTTTGGGTCCTTTAGCCTTCTCCTTCTTTTCCACCATTTCCTTCCGATTAGGGTTTCGCCTTTTCCCTTTTCTTTCACTCGTTCCTTCCTCTCGTTTCCTTCCGGTTAGGGTTTCGCCTTTTTCCTTTTCTCTCTTTTTTTTCTTCTTTCTTTCTTTCGGGAGAAGTCACAATTAATCTTTTTGTACGACAAAAATCCACATCGGGTATTTTAAAATCCTAATTAATTAATCCCTCAATTAATTAATTCCTCAATTAATTAATTTATCAGATAAGATCCTTCGGGATAATTCTTTAAAGATAATTCTTTTAAAGATAAATCCTCCTTTTTCCTCGGAAAGCGTGTCAAATCACTTATGCGGATTTCGATGCACCACCTGGCCATTGCGATCACTTTCTACCCCTTTCTGGGAGTTCCGTAAGTCGGAATCCGGATCCGATCGCACCGCCGTTCTCCGTTTTCCGAGCTCTGTCGCAGAAAAATACTCGCACCTCCAAATTATCAACTTAAATAAAACCCGTCACATTAATTACTCTAAATGGAAACTTTATTAGCAGGAGGTATAACGTGTTACAAAATCCATGATATTACAAAAGAGCTACCACCTCGGTCGTCCGAGTACTGTGTGCAGCTACCACATGTATACCAAGCATGGTTTTTCGTGTTGAATAGATAAAATGCTTTTTAGAATACTTGACTCTGTCAAATTCCAAGGTTGGTATAAGGTGGGGATTTTATTGAAAGATGCTCAAAGAGCCACTCCTTACAATAAATTGACTAGATATATTATCTAACTTATCTGGGATTTCAAACATCTATCGATCTTGGTGCTTCATTTTCTTTGCAAGATTAATGATTTGATAAACGCATTACTCATAAGATCGTGATGGATGTTTTTGATAATGTTCAACTTTAAAGGATTCAATTTTTATAAATTTTCGTTTCATTACTTGGATATTATTGATAGATTTAGTATAATCTATTTCTTTTGATATGAAACGATGGCTTTTGTTTAAAGTTGACATGCAAAAGTGCTTACAATCTTTTTCTGGATTTTCTAGAATTTTTCTAAATTTTTCTGAAGAAAAAGTTTGGAGCCGATCCGGACTGGAATTCCGTTCCGGATCCCGAACGCAGGAATTCTCTGCGGGTAGCCGATCCGGACTGGATTCATAAGCTGTTCCGGACCGCGGCTAGGGTTTTATAAGAAACAAAAGGGTTTTGATTTCTTTTTACAACAAACTTTTGTTTCCAAGTCTCCAGAGTTTCTCTCACTAGAAATCAACCGATTTGGAGCCTTTCTAACTCGAGTTCTTCGGATCCAAGTTTTTATGATCAAAACATAGGTTTTTCACAGTTTTTCTCAACTTTCTCAAAACGTGCATGGAAATCTTGTAACTTTTTCATTTTTGATTGGTTTTTGGTCAAATTTCTTTTGAAATAAGAACTCTGAGTAGATTAGTTTTGTTTATATGCTTGTTGTTCTCTTGATTAACGGATTTTTAGGCTTCGATTTCTGAAAATTCGGTTTTAGGGCATATAATGAGAATTTTTGAAAATCATGGAATTGATCTATTTTTAAAATTCTTTTTGTAAAACTAATTTGATTCTTAGTCTCTCTACATGATAATGATTGTTTAGGTACAATTTTTCAAATTTTTGAAAATAAACAATTTTTCGTGTTCTTGAGTTGTTGCTCGCAGGTTTCTCAATTTCTTAAGCACTAGTAGCAACAATGGTGTTTGCATGGATAATTGTTCTTCTGGTTGCTATGGTACACACAAGAACAACGAACAAGCCTAAGAGGGCTAAGAAGACTAAGGAGAACTCGGATTCAGGATCCGAGACGGATTCCATTGACTGGGATGAGCTCTTAGAAGAAGGCGTAGCACGTGCTGTAGCTACTGCCTCAAAGGGGAAAGCCCCTGCAGCTTCTTCAAAGGCAAAGACTCCACCTACCGCTGCTGAGAAGGGGAAAGCCCCAATAGAATCAAGTCCAGCTAAGACAAGGAAAAAGAGCGTTGCCTGGAAAAGAGGGAGTGCTCAAGGTATATCTATTGAAGAGCCACTCGCAAGCAAGCCTCCTCCACAAGACTTTATCAGTTCTGAGAGAATCAAGGATTTCGAGAACAGAGAATGCATTGGCGAAAGACATGTAAATGTCAAAGCTCTCAAGGAGCGCTCTGCACTTTTTGGGACTCTTTTTGATCAAATGGGACTTGCACCCATTTGCAATTTCCCGGACAATCTTGGATATTGTCTTCACCTTATCAGGATGTTCTATCAGAATTCATCAAAGTTGGTTGATCTTGAGGACGGACCACGAGAATTTCTAACAACAGTTAGAAATGTTAAGATCAAGATTACACCTCAATTAATTGGAGAGGTGTTAGGAATGAAGGCCCGGGTTGATGGGGCTCATTACCTAAAGGGTCATATTTTTAACAACACCACCTGGAGAGTGGTTGTTAATGGGATATGTCTTCCTGATACTCAGTCGACAGGGAATTCAATCTTTTCTAAAGAACTTCGACCTGAGTACAGATTTTTGAACTTTATAGTTTGCTACAACATTTTGCCAAACATGCAAACAAAAGTTCTGAGATGGGATAGGATGTTGTTTCTCTACCTTCTTGGAAACCCGGCAGCAGCCATGGGATCTAACTTCAACATTCCTTATCTCATCTGGTCAAGGATGGCGCGTTATGTGGAACATGCCCATCCTACAGAGCGACTTCCCTTCCCAATCATCATTATGCGAATTTTGAAGAAATTTAAAGTCGATATTTCATCGTCGGCATACATGCATAGCTTGGGAACTATCAACGACACAACTATTGTGAAGTCCCTCTCACAAAGACAGGATGAGCCTCCAACACCTCCTCGCGGAAAAAGACCCTCAACATCAACAGCAGCAGCAAAACAGCAGCAACAGCTTCAGCACCACCTGCACCAGCTTCAACATCAGAGGATGATGCCTCTGTTACCTCTATTTACCAGGAGCAACAACGACTTTCTTCAGAACAAGAGCGAATGTCTAACGAATTCGCTGCGATGAAGGAAGGCATAAGAGGTGTAAAGAAGGAACATGTGTCTATGAACAAGATACTGAAAAAGATATTTCAAAAACTTGCCTGCACCAGTTCTGAAGGTTCAGAATGATTCTTTTTGTTGTTCTAACATTTCTTTTGTTTTGCAGGTTTTAGTCTTAGTTCTTGCATTTTTTTTTTTGAACTTTTAACTCCCTTTTTATTTTTGTAATTTTGGCTTTGTTTAGTGACAAAAAGGGGGAGAGAGATTTGAACTGGTTAAAACAATGGTTTCTCTGTTTGAACTTTGGAACGACTAAAACTTGGAGGTAAGTATTACAACAACTTTGGTTTTGTATTGTGAATAATTGCATGTCTCGACTAACTATTTGACAAACTATTTGGGCATGTAATATTACTAACAAGTTGTTGTTGACTAACAAACTTATGACATTTGGTTTTTAATGCTTAGAAGATATGTCTATTTCTGATTGATATTTTAATACATATCTGATTTTATAAATGCCATGGTGAGTATAAACTCTATCTCTCTGTTTGGTTTTTTAATGCAAAAAAAATCTTGAAGTATTTAACGATTTCTTTTGTCAAAATTATTTCTTTTGCAGAGGGTACAGATGTCTAAGCCCAGAGTCTGTTTAGGAGTTTATCTCATGTATTTTGTTTATTTGGATCTCAAATGTAAATTTTTGTTGTATGGTGATAGCAACAAAAATATCTTTTTTAAATTTTCTTAAATGGATCTATATTTTGTCACGAAACCGCCAAAGGGGAGATTGTTAAGAATTTTGTTTTGGCGTATTTCGTGAAAGTGTTTAAGTCTTGAAGATTGAAGATAAAGAAGCTTGGATCATTTACCTCAATCTCAAGAAAGAAGAATTCAAAAGGATCAGGTACGTTTAACTAAACAATCTTGGTGATCTGAATACTTCTTATAATGTAGAAACACTTGGATGAGTTTTTAATCGCATAAAAATCAAAAACTGGACATGTTATATGTTCAGGATCCGGATCAGAGTACTACAGTCCGGACCCCGAACATAGGTTAGTTCATGCGCAAATCCAGTCCGGAACACACCTGTTTCAGTCCGGACCCCGAACGTGGATTTTGCAGAAATTGCATGAACAGTCCGGACCGTGGTTACTTCAGTCCGGACCCCGAACGTTGTTTTCTGGAAAAAGTCTGTTTAATGACGACAGTCCGGATCGCATTATTCCAGTCCGGACTGTCGACCCGAAAATTTCCAGATAAGGTTAGTTTTTTATTCTTATCCTCTTCCAATGGTTTCTAACCTATAAGTAAACCCTAATTCTATCTTTTAGGGTAATCCACAATAAATTTTTTATCTCCGTAAATGAACGAGGAAAATAAACGGATGAAAAACTTATAGATCCACATATAGAGAAGAAAGGAAATAACTAGATTTAATTCTATGTTTCTTCATCTATATTAATTAATTTGATTCTAGGTTTTCATACTCAGATTTTGAGTAGAATCAAATTAATGAATACTTAGATGGTATTTCCTATCTATCTTTGATCTAAGTATTCGGCGGATCATCACCACCAACAAAAACAACGATTTTCCCCAAAATCGGCACGTGGATTCGCGTGGCCTTGTGGATTCAAGGTGCTACCGCTCTCGTGGATTCGGAGCGAGGTACGTTCGTGTGATCGAGACGTACTACCTGGTGGAGACCGTGGATTCGGTCAGACGTCGTGGACTCGTCGTTGGACGCCGTGGATTCGGCGTTGGACGCCGTGGATTCGGCGTTGGACGCACATCGTGGATTCGAGGCGCGTTGCGAAGCGAGCGGAGAAGATCAACTCGGAGCGTACGGAAAAAGGTTGAGTCGTGTGTGAGTACATTATATCACCTTTGTACGTGTTTAATCTTAGTTGATTTCACCGTGTTATCGGTCCCGTGGTTTTTTACTCATGTGATGGAGTTTTTCACGTAAAAATCTTGCGTGTTATTTTTCATTTCCGCATTAGATTTTATTACGCAAAGATTTTTGAGTGTTTATCGTTTACACCTATTCACCCCCCTCTAGGTGTTTTTTTCCCTATTTAGATCCTTATTAGACATAACCCAACAGTAAACTCCTCTCATTTAGTAGACGGAAATGAGAGAAGCTAAGGGAAGAAGAGAAAGAAGTTTTCTTTTTCTTTCAATTAATTGTGCCGTTAATAGAGTGAGTGAACGCATGAGTTCACTTTTCTTTCTCTTTAATTAATCAAACAATGATAAATTATATTAAGAGAGAGAGAGAGAGAGAGAGAGAGAGAAATAGTTTGTAAGTTATTTGGTTTCTCCTATATATATATATATATATATATATATATATATATATATATATATATATATATATATATATATATATAATTGAGTTACTATGCTTTTAAAAGTACCAAGTCATTGGTGCTTGTAGGTTTTTAGCCCTTAGATGAAAAGATTTGCAGTTAGGAATATTGTGGTGACCCGGTATTTTTCGCTCGACCTGTTTGGGTGGTCGGCGGTGAGAAAACACATATTATTGGTGTATCGAGCCCGTTGTGTGTCAAACGGATGCCAAAAACGGACTCAGCGCGCGAAAACGTTAAAAGTCTGCTATTTTCGGGCAAAACGGGCCAAACGGGCCGATTTCTCGGGTGGGCCGGTCCATGGCCCACTTGGCGTGCACCGGGACCAGCGAAGACGGCGGAGTGCCACGTGGCGCGCGCCAATTGGCGGGTCAACACACGTGCGACAGCGCGCGTTCCGCGCCGGGCGCGGCGCACGGTGGACCGCGCCAGGCCGCGTGTCGCCCGCTCATTGGCGGGCGCAGTGACCCGGGAGGCCCGCCGTGAACCGCGGCCTACGGTTCCCGCCGTGGACTGCGCGGCCACGCGGCTCGCCGCGATTGGCGGGCGCGCGTGCGCCGGGCGCACGGGGCGCGGAAGGGACACGTGGCGGCTTCTGGGTGTTCCGGGCGCGGGTTGCGGGCCGAGCCGGGGCACTGTAGCGGCCCGATTGGGTTTCGGGCGCCCGAATGTTGGGCCCGAAAGCCCAATAGCTTGATTTTTTGGGTTCTTTTTGGAGGGGCCTATAAATAGGCCCCTTTGCTCGGCCTTTTGGCCTTTTTCTCGAGCCCCCCTGTGGTTGAGTGCTTTAGAGAAGTTGTTCCTCTTCTTGTGCTGCATCTCTCGAAGGAGTTTCGGAATTTTTGGAGGGCGTGACATCGACGGCTTCGGCGATTCGGCGCAGTGCGACGTTTCTTCTTCGGTGGCCCATTTCCGTCGCGTTTCGGTCCACGAGGTCCACAGAGCTACTCCAAAGGAATTTTTGGACGATTTTCACGGCGTCGGTTTCACGAGAGGTAGATCTTTTATTTGGGTTTCTGGAACATCTTTGAACCCCTTTCCTGCTGGTGGTTTTTCTGGACAGCGGAGGCTTGTCAGATTTTTATCTCTGCGCTCGGGTATCGGATTTCAGCCTGTGAGGACTCTATTGACATATATGCTTCGCCAGGATCGCCATTGTATTTTTATTGGAATTTTTGGAGATTATTTCGCAGGTGGTATTTAAGCATTTTCTGGACTATTTTTTACAGCAGCATGTATTTGTGGGAGTTTTTGCTTATTGCAATGTTTGGACCATATCTTTGTACCCAGGAGGAGTTTTCTGATATTTTTGGGCTCGTTGGAATTGTGAGAACTTGAGGATTATCCCCGTTCTGTTTCAGCCATTTTGATCTTGGATTGACGCGCACTTCAGGTGGGTTGCTTCGTCTCTAAAACCGGTGGACGGTTCATTAATTCTGTTGTATAGAAAGCATGTATGATTGTGAGATATGTTAGAATGCATGTCAGAGAGATGTTGTCTTTCCTGTGTTGTTATTGAAATCATGTTGGTTAATGTTCCCTGATCTTGCTTTAGTTAAACTAAATGCTCCTATTGGAACTTGACCTAGCACCCTGTCATATGTTGCATGTGTAATCGGACTAGTAGAAAACCCTCTCTTGGGCTAGATTTATTTATGCTCTAGACATCCACACTTCTTATTCTATTCCTAGACATAGTGTTTTTCCTCGCCCGGGTAGTGGGCCGAGTGGTCGGGATTTATTTTTAGCGTGGGATGCATGTTACACTCGTGCTTGGGGGCAGAGTGGAGTCTGGTAGATGTAGCTGGTCTTATATTTGTCATATGTTGCATGTGTAATCGGACTAGTAGAAAACCCTCACTTGGGCTAGATTCATTTATGCTCTAGACATCCACACTTCTTATTCTATTCCTGGACATAGTGTTTTTCCTCGCCCGGGTAGTGGGCCGAGTGGTCGGGATTTATTTTTAGCGTGGGATGCATGTTACACTCGTGCTTGGGGGCAGAGTGGAGTCTGGTAGATGTAGCTGGTCTTATATTTGTGGCGGGAGCCGTTTGGGTAAACGGTGGTCCCGGGATGTCGTGTTTCTCTGTTTTATATGCCGCCACTGTGTTAGTGCCAGTAGTATACCAGTGATAGCAGAACCTTGAGCCCAGAACCTTTTTGGACACACATGATTTTAGTCAACCAATGTTTTTCTTCCAAACATCGAAGGGTCGTCGGAGTCTGTTCTTGTCTGATTGGACGAAGGCATTAGCCCTTCGGGGTTTGGGAATAAAACTTATTTTCTAACTGTTTTTCCTAAAAGAATTAAAAATCATTAAAAATGGGTTTTCCTCATCAAAAAGGAACTACTTTTAGTCCTCACCCCGCGTGGTTTGAGTGAAAAATGGTTTTCAGTAATAAATGTTACATTTTTCCTATAAACTTTCCCACTCGAGAGGATTCGAGTGGTCTGGGTTCTAAGGGTTGCCTTTTCTTTGGGTCGAGAACAACGAGAGGCTATGCCTAGAGCCTGTTCTTGTTTGATTTGGGTTGTAGGTTCTAGTCTTTCGGGGTTCCCGGACCCTTCATTGTTGTCGGCTGTGGAGTATACCCAGCTAGTGACTTTGCATGTTGAGTTGATGTCCTATTTAGGAAGCCGTTGGGTTGACAGCGGTCCTGACTGTTCGAGTATTTTTCCTGTTAGTGAGTTGGAGAGGTGATTTGGGTACTGTCGATCTTGTTGATCATGGATTTGGACTATAGCCTGCATGAGCCGCATTGAGCTCGACAGAGATGCGCGGATACTTTTCTCGGTGGGGTCGCGCCCCTCGAGTGCCGCTCCGGAGCTAGGCCTGTTACTTTGTTATCGTGACTTGTCGACGCAGTCTCTCTGGCTGGGCCAGTTTTGGTAGTCACGGACGCCCTACGTAAGTCCAGTCCTCCGTGGATGTAATGGCAGTAGGTAGGCGCAGGTTTGACTGGACCCCATGTGGCAGTCAGTGTAGATTGGGTGACTGTATTTTGAGAGTTAGTAGATGCATCATGTTTCCATCTGTATCACTCCTTGAGCATTTAGATAGAGGCATAGCAGCCGTAGAGTTATTTTCCAGCCATTTTCCTTTCAGTATTGCATTTGTTACTTTATGTCTCTAGTAGACTTAGTGGGCAGACCGTCGGGCTTGGGGGCGGTACCCACTGAGAACTACTGTAGGATGTAGTTCTCACACCCGCTGTGGTGATTTTTCCCCAGGGACCTCTTCTCCTGTTCCTGCTGCTCCTGTTGCTGATCCTGCTGACCGAGGTAAGGGAGTCGCGAGCTGGATCCCTACCAGTCTTCTTCCAGAGAGAGTAGTTGTACCCCTTTCGGTGATGTATTAGTACTGTCAGTGATTTTGGGATGTATCTTGTACTTTTACTTTTGAGAGCTTTATTATTTTTGGAGAGACTTATGTTTTTGTGAGGACCTGACATATACTATTTGGAGTTGTATATTTATTTCAGTAGTTTACTTTTTCGCTTTGATATCTGTATAGCTATAGTATCCTTCTTTTTGCAGGTTAGACGCTTCGTCTATACGGGGCTTCCCGTATGGGCGGCGGATCTGTTGGAGGGCCCGGGTCGCAGTTTCGACCCCGGGGCGTGACAAATATAGTGGATCCCTTGGGTTTAGTAGGTGGTTGGTGGAATAGCATGATCTAAGGGGTGGAATGAGTCAATGGAATAGATCTAATGGTAAAAAACTTACAAGCACCAAATGCTTGGTGCTTTTACAAGTACCATAACCGGACTCTATATATATATATATATATATATATATATATATATATATATATATATATTACAATAATTGTTTTGCTAACCAGCTTAGCAAATAAATTCTTACTTTGCTACTTTAGCAAAAAAAATGGTCTCTATAAATTCTCTAGGCACAAAATCATACGCAACCTTTATTGTGTGTGACCACATAGGTTCAATTCTATCTGGTTGTGAGATGTGACACTAAACTCTTTTAGTGTCACCATCGGAACTCCTTTCGATGGACGAAAATATTTTTGACTCTCCCAATTGAGTATGATTAACTATCTTTAATCAGTCATGTGGGTCCCACAATCCACGAGTGACATCTAGCAGTATGTCGCGGCAATCCAAGTAGAATGAATAATAGACTAAACCTCTAGGTGTAGTTACCGTGTGATTAAATCCTTCTATCACTTATCCTAATTGAGCCGAGATTATGGATAACTCGTCAAACCCCATTACTCAATTATATATCTTATCTGATCATTAACTGATATATGAAAACTCATTTTCATAAAATCACACTGCCTTGGCCAAAGACTTTTATATCTTAAAGAACAGATAGCATAGGATAATTACCTCTCTACCGAGGGTCATAGATTCTATCTTAACACACACCTATCTTTATGCATGATCCACTGTAGCCAACATATGTAGACTTCAACTCATGATTAGGGTATAAAGTATTTACACAGTCAAACTACAGTAACCCATACGTAAGATAACCGTGGTGCCTCAGGTCAAAGGATCACTCACACCACTACAGCATGGAACAATTTACTGACGAGTGAGTAGACATCCATGTGATTGTTCATAATTGGTCACGCTCAGTGAAAATGTTCTCCAACATTCACCTGTATACTTGCTTTAGTGTCACCACACTAATGACTTAAGACTCATCATCCCATAAGGAAAGCACAGTATACACTGACCTAACCGGATTTATCACTGCCCTCGTGATAATCCTATGATCAGGAGCATTTAAAAATTAATTACAAAAGAATACATGTCTCAAATTCCTAACATCTTAGGAATATGATTCATTTACCATTAATTCTAAGGGCGATTCATATATATATTTAACAATAATATAAATTAATAAATGCCAATTTATTAATTTAGTGAAAGATACAAAGATATTAACCCTATAGTTGTGTCACCGATTGGCTTATAGGGCATATAACTAACAGGATTACAATTAAGCCTACTCCTAGGAAAGCTGTAAAAAGGAAGAAAAAAGAGTTAAGTTAACCCACTCCTAGATAAATGAAGAAGTTGGGGTGGTACCGGGCTTACGAGGTTGTCGAACCCCTTTTTCTTCGATAGTTTGGGTATTTATACACTTCCCGAACCAAGGTATATAAACGCCGATTTTGGAAATCGGCGCAATCTAAGAGGAATCATCGTAAATTCCTCAACTACTTCCTTTTGAGTTAACTCCCCTCAAAAGAATATTAGTTGTCTTTCTGTCCAAGTTCATTCCCCAATTATTGCACCGAAGCGTGATCTTCGGCGCTTTCCAATACTGGAATCCGCCTGCCGTTTTGGAATTCGTTGCGAGATCCGCGCCCCAAAATTTGTGCCCCGAATCTCGTACCCTTTCTTTTCAGAGCTTTCCTTTTCTGGCTTGATCAGCCAAAGGCTGACTCTGACTCTGCATTCTTCGTCGTTTGACCGGGACGGTTTGATCATTCTTTGGCCGAAATCGCTCCTGGATGAGGCGATAATCTTCTCATCGGCTGCTTCTCCTATCGACTGATGCTTTCAGCCGATAGCATGCATCGCGTGCTGTGTTCTCACGTGACTGAGATCGGTCCGGACCGGGACGCGGATCCTTCTTCGGTTGACTCATTCTTCCGTCAGCTGATCTCTTTAGCCGATGGTATACGCCACGTGTAATTTCCCAATGTGGCGAAAATTTTGGTCTCAACACCAACATACACCGCAACGACCCAAATGGCTAAGGACCAAGTGTTTGTACAGTCAAACTACAGTAACCCTATTGTGAATAGCCGAGGCACCGCGGGTCAAAGGATCAGTCACATTATTGCAACATCGAGTAAGTCATTGACGAGTGAGTAGACATCCAAGTGACTTCTCGTGTTGGTCATGCTCAGTACCTTTATTCTCCAACAATCACCTGCACATTCGCTCTAGTATCCCCACAAAAATTAAATTTACAAAAATAGTCTTATGCCTGCCGCGCGGGCGCCAAGTGTGCGCCATGTGGGCGGGCTGGGTGGTGAGTTGGAGCGTAAGTTGAACACGGTGAATGGTTCGCCGTGTTCAAACACGATAAACCATTCACCGTGTTCATTATATATACAATAAGTTGTATATATTGAATAATTTATACAAAAAAAATTTACTATTGATAGGTTGTATAAAATTCTAACAATCAAATTAAAAATTACTATTATTATAATTTTTATTTTATTGTTAGAATTTTATTGCTAAATTGTTGGGATTTTTTAAATTGTTAGAATTGTATATGATTTGTTAAAAATTTTATGTGATTGTTAGAATTATATATGATTTAAAAAAAAAAGATAATAAATAATTTATCGTCTCTTCTAAATTTAGTAGGGATAAAAAAAAATGATAATGACGATCAATTATTTATAATTTTTAATAAAATTTAGAAAAAACGGTGAATTATTTATCATCTTTTTTTAATCATATATAATTTTAACAATCACATACAATTCTAACCATGTAATAAATCCTAACAATCTACCAATAAAATTCTAACAATCAATTATTATCCAATTCTAACTATCTAAAAAATTCTAACAATATATACAACTTATTATATATATAATGAATACGGTGAATGATTTACCGTGTTTGAATACACTCCACCTCACCACCCATCCCGCCCGCGTGGTGCACAAGTGGCATGCCCGCATGGCAGGAATAGGATAATTTTTGTAAATTTAATTTTTGTAGGACTATTTTTAAAAATAAAATTTTTTTAGGAGGCTAAATGCAAAAAAAAAAGGAAAAATATTTTGTGTACACCCCACAAAAAGGATGTACATCTTACACCCCACAAAAAGGATGTACATCTTACACCCCATCCATCTAAGGGTGGGATGAAGAAACTCTTATCCTTGGATGGATTTGGGTGTAAGATATATACCCATAAATGAGTGTACAAGTAGCATTCCTTAAAAAAAAAATTCTAAAATTTATTTCCGTAATTTTTTTATTATTTTAAAATATCAATAAAGATTATAAATCCTCATGTGATGACACGACTTTTCTAGTAATTTTTACCCTCCGGAATAGGGTTTTTAGTGTCGCGATGACTTAGCGCGCATCGGAATCCGTGCAAAAGATCTGGCACGCTTTTTGAGGAATTTTGGATTTATCTTGTGAATAGATATTTATTATTAAATAATAAATATCCGAATACAGGATTTTCTCTTTTTACGTACGTATAATAAAAGGATAAAATAAAATAAAATAAAATAAAATAAATTAATAATCATAGGATAATTAAACCCCGTTTACCGAAGGAAACCCTAGTTTAAAATATCGCCTCCTCAAACCCTTCCCTCTCGTGCGTACCGAAGACCAAAATAATAAAACCCTAGATCGGAGAACGAGACGCCATCATCTACGAGGAGCGGATCCGGATCCCCAACGCCGCAAAGGAACAAGATCGATTCTTTAATCCCGGTAGATAGAGGTTAGCGATCGTTATTCCTTTTGTCGAATTAATCGGGGGTTTTTCGTGTTCTTTTAAGGTCAACTTATTCGGTGCATTGATCACGGGTTTTCGATTTTGGTTTTTGATCAATGTTTTGTCCTTGTTCTTGATCGGATTGATCGGTGGCTTTTAATCGGTCTTTTAATGGGAATTTCGATCGATGTGTTGTTGTTCGTCGATCAATGGTTTAGTTGTTAGAATTACCGCGGTTTCGTTCGGAGGTTTTTGTCGGTGTTTCGTTGGAGCATGGGGGGTTAACGGGAGGCCGCCGCCGCCGTTGTTAAACGGGAGGCCGCCGCCGCCGTTATCATGTTCGCGGGGTCGTCGCCGGAGTCGCACGGGAGCGAAAACGGAGAAGACAACGAAAAAGGGTGCGTACTGTTCATCGTTGTACGGGACGCCTCAGCCGCGGTCCACAGACCCAGGCGTGCACCCGGTGCATGCCCCGCAGCCCCGGAGGCGCAGACCCGGCGCACGCAACCGTGCGCCGGGCTGCACGCTGTGCGCGGTGCATGCTCCAGGCGTGCACCCGGCGCATGCATCGGCGGCCAAAATCCGTGGACCCGGCGGGCGCCCTTGCTCGTGCTCGGTCCGGCCCGTAATGCGCGGTGCACGCTTCCTGCGCGCACCCGGCGCATGCCGCGTAGCCGCCGACGCTGTAAACCTGGTCCACACGTTGCTCCGTGCACCATCCGTCAGCCGGAAGTTCGGTAGCTCCGTTTTGGCCCGTTCTTCCACCGTTTTGAGCGCCGTTTTCGCCGTTGGGATCACCATTTCCGCGGTTTTCTTGGCATGGCTACTTGGGATCTTTTAGGCCACCGTTTTCGCCATGTCAGGTGCTAGTTTCGCCGACGCTCCGCGCCTTGACGAAATCGTCGGGGTCGCGTCGTCGGGCCTTTTCCTTATCATTCTCGCCGTCGGGGTCCTCTTGGTTTAACCATTGACGTCCCGAGTTGGCTACCGGTTGAGAATTGGGTTTTGTTGATTTTCTGTTAGCGGTTTTGGGTTCCGATGGAGTTCGCGATGAAATAGTCGCGGCCCGGTTGTTGTTAGCCTTTGATGTTACCGATTTGATCTGAGTTTTTGGTTTTATTTGACGGTTTTGACTTATTGGCTTTTGATTGACGTCGCGGTCCTCTAGGCACAGTGATTTTGGTTTTGTGGGTTTATTGTTACAGTGGTTGGGACCACTGATTTTACCAGATTAGGGTAAGGTGTTAATTTGTGCTCTCGGATATTTTAGTAGGCCGCGAGGAGTTCTGATCTGCTTAGGAGGGTCGCGGGCGCGGTCAGTTATCTTCATTCCAGGTGGGTACTTTCGCCAGGGTTAATTGGGAAAGGGTGTACATATGTAAGGTGCTAGTATGGGCAAAGGTGTTTTCTCTTCTGAGTTATTCTTTATGAGCAATGCTGACCCCGTTTTACTTTACTCGAATAATCATCTATTTATATCTGTTTATGAGGCTCTGGTGTTACTACACGCACACCAGCGGTTTGGCCACCGCAAGGGTGTGCTTTTCCGGAAAAGTGGTACGTTGACCCGTGTACCCCACGTGTCGGTGACGTTAGGAAAGGGGGCCCTCATGGGTGGGGGGTGTGAGCGGTGATGCCGAGGCAGGTGCTCGGCGGCCGAGACAGGTGCTCGGCAGGGGGGCACCGGGGCAGGGGCCCGGTGCGGTGTTCGGGAAGGGTGCCCGGTTTTGTTTGGTGCAGGGTGTGATTATGGTTGACGTTATATGGAGGGGCGATGGTTGCTCTGGTTACTGTGGTTTGCCTTACTTTAGCCCTTTTTGCATATTATGTTATTTCTAGTCACTGACTTCCCACTCCGTGACAGGTTCGTCCAGGGTCGAGTGCTATGGCACCGGTGAGGCCGCAAGGGTCCTGTTCTGACTTTGAGCGAACCCAGACACAGTGACTCTTCTTCCCTTTTGTTTCCCTTATTATTCCTAGTGGTTAGTTGTGGATTGCGACACCCCCGTGGGGTCGACGTGGATGTTACCTCTTTTCTCATATGCGAATGAATGCTATTCCTTTTTATGCTTGGCCGTTTTTAACAATGAAAAGAAAAACAACCAAAGAAAACCGTTTGCAAAAATCGTTTTTAAAACGTGGGTGTCGTGTGGGCACCGGATTTTAAAACCTTGTGGTATTTATGTGGTTTCAAACTGGCTTTACAAAACTCGGCATCGGGTGGGTGCCGTTTTCAAAACTCTGGGGTTTATGTAGCTTTGAAAAAGGTTTTTCTAAAACAACGATGCCGAGTGGGCGCCGCTTTCAAAACCTTGTGATGGTTTATCCTTTCCAAACGATGGCCTCTATATTGCATGTTGAAACTAGTAGATTATGTGAGATGAATGGTTGTATATGTGCGAGACTCCAGCTAGTGTGGTTAAAGGTTGTATGCGATGTACCTAGTGAGGCACCTTGTAGTTGAGACGCCGTGCATATGCAAAGGAGACTCTGTCCGTTCGCAGAGTGAATTTGTATATGCGGCGGGTCTGGGCACGCGCCCGGGAGTAATGGCTTTCAAAAAAAAATATATGGTCGAATTAGGGGCATCGGTGGCTCCTCTTCCGCGCGTTTCGAACCCCCGGGGCGTGACAGATTAAGATGGTATCAGAGACTGAACTTTAACCACAATAGTCGGGGTCCAACATCCACGGGGCGCAATACACTAACTACTGATTAATAAAGTGAACTTGGGGTAGACCAGTAGATCGTGAGTGTGCGAGGGAAAAAGGGGGATTTAATTTCGGTGCGTCTGTAGGTCATGGTGCTAGACCAGTTAGGTCTAGGGTTGACTTGGTTTCTTTGTATATAGCGAATAATGGCCCGAAATGGGTTATCAGCGGAGAACGCAGGGACAGAAAGTACGGTGCCAATAGCGGCGGAGTATCAGCTGCTCCGACAACAACTACAAGAGGTGGCCGGGCAGTTAGCAACCCTTATGGAACAGATGCGGCAGTGGGTGCAACAGCCGACAACACCAATGGAGGTCGCCCAGGCTTCTTTGCCCGGACCAGCCGCGCCAGTGACCGGACCGCCGGTGGCGGTCAGCGAGACTACGGTTGCCCCTTCTCCGACCACGGTGACCGAGATACCGTCGGTTCATCCGACGACGCCTTCAGTAGCACTAACACCAGCAACTTCGGGACTTACGCCGGGAGCCACTGTTGGAGCCCCTTGGGAGAGACCGTGGTGACACCTATCCCCAGAATGACCGCAGATGCTGCGGGGGAAGCCCTTATCCGGCAAACCGAATGGGATGGGGTGACAGCGAACTTGGCAAATTTCAAGAGGTACGACCCACCCGTGTTTGAGGGAGAGACGACCGACCCTTGGGTCGTGGGAAAAAAAAAAGGGGGGGGGGGGGGGGGGGGGGGGGGGGGTGGATACCATGGAGAAGCTTTTTGAAGACCTATTGATGGAGGAACATGAACGGGTCCCTTTGGCAGTCCACTTTCTTGAGGAAAACGCCCGCAAGTGGTGGAGGACGGTGCGCCCGGACCCCTCGGAGGGCACCGCCCTTCTATCTTGGACCACGTTCCGAGAAAAACTGTTTGGGGCATTTCTCTCCGACAGCATCAAACAGCAGATGGAAGATGACCTGAAGCACATCAAGAAAGGAAGTCGGACAGTTACGGGATATCAACGGGCATTTGTGAGGTTGATCAAATGTGTTCCCTCTGTTATAAGAGATGAATCTCACAAAGCCCGTCTTTTTGTGAATGGTTTACGAAGCGACATCTACAAGGTGGTGCAAACGGCGGATTTGCACACCTTCTAGGAGGTGGTCGATAGAGCCACCACAGTGGAGCACGAATTTGCGATTTCACGAGCCCGACGGGAGAGCTCAGATCACAGCGGGGATAAGAAACGAGCTCGACCTTGTTTTGGAAAAGAGCATACCAAGAGGAGCCGGCCTCCTAAATACCTGAGATGGCAACAAGGAACCAAGAATGCGCCGACGGGAGAACAATGGCCGGTGGACAAGTCTTGCATCAATTGCGATGGAATACACCAAGTGACCGAATGTCCCCAGAAGCAAGACCACTGTTTTCGATGCGGCAAACCGGGGCACTATTGTTTCAACTGCCCCTCGGAAACGGGGACCTCACCCGTAGCAGCATCTCCACCTTCGTCTCCGCAATCGGGAGGAGGGAGAGTCTATACGAAGACCCACCAGGGGACGGACCCACAGAGCACGATGTAGCAGGTAATACTCGAGTTTCAGATCATCGTGCTAGAACGTTTGTGTCAACACCTAAGCATCCCACTCTTCCACCTCGCTTCATGTTTTCTCCCTACCATAGATATTAGAAGAAATCCCATCGTAGAAATAAGTTCGGTCGGATCCTCCGGCTACCCCTCGAGGCAGGCGGCTGTACTCCTTCCTGCCCAGCGAGGGTGAGACGGGTTCTTAGTCTCTAAGAACTAATGAGGTTTCCATTAAAGGTTAACGGCATAACGCTTGGGGCCGACAGTCGCGGCAATCTTTAAGTGGTAGTTGACTGCTTGAAGTTCCAAGTGCATCTCCGGGAACCGGACTTACCGAAAAATAGCCTTACGAACTCGGAATGGTCGACATGAGTTCACGGTCATACCGTTTAGACTCGTTAACGCACCAGCGGTATTCACGGGCATGATGAATAGGATACTCAAGCCCTTCTTAGACCAGCCGGTAATGGTCTTATAGTGGACGTTCCGAGCTACTCTCACACAGACGAGGGGTATGGGGAACACTCGCGAGTAATCCCCTAGACCCTCCGGGATCAGAAACCATATGCCAAACTTATAAAGTGTGAGTTTTGGCTCCGTGAGGTGGACTTTTTGGGGCATGTCGTTTCGACGTCTGGAATTGCAGCGGATCTGAGGAGGATCGAGTCAGTGACCAACTGGGCTCGGCCAACAACGGTGACGGAGATCCGAAGCTTCTTAGGACGGGCAGGCTACTACAGACGCTTCGTGGGAGGCCACTTCCCTAAATCGACTAACCCAAAGAGGGTAGAGATTCGTCTGGACAGCCCAGTGCCAAAAGAGTTTCAAAGAACTTAAAGACAGACGCACACAGGCGCCAGTGCTCATACAGCCGAAGCCCGGAAAGGACTATAAGATCTAGTCTGACGAATCTCCAAGGGGATCTTGGGAGACCAAACGACGGACACGTAACTACAACTGGTGCGAGACAGAATGTCCTCGGAGCAAGGCGGAATTTTTACGAGTGACTCGGATGATGTAATAAGGTTCCGGGGACGAATTCGTGTGCCCGATAAGCTAGAAACGAGGGAAGAAAATCTAGCAAAAGTATATAATATCTCCTATACCGCGCATCCCGGAGGTACAAAGAGGTGCAAGGATCTATGGCGGACCTTCTGGTGGCCCAAATTGAAAGAGCGATGTGACACAATTTGTGGCGCAATATTGGGTGTGCCAACAGGTGAAAGCGAAACATCAGCGATCGGCGGGGAAACAGACGTTTCGGCTTACGAGGGAAGTAGTAGCAGGAAAGACCTTTTACGAAGAGTAATTTTGGTCTCGACCCCAGGAGAAACCTTAGAAGTAAATACTTCGTACCTTCCTGCCCAATAAGGAGGTGAAGACTTAGTTGCTTTATGTGTTGGCTATTTAGTTAAGGGTTAAATAGGTCCAACTTCCTGCCTCGTGACAATAGACCCAAGGGACTCACAAGTGGAGTTGGGTGAGCCTAGTAAGTTGAGTGGGGCTGCGGTCCACAATAGACCTAACGGCAAGAGGCCCAACAATTGACCCAACGTCCATGTGGGGTTGAGTCAGGTCAAGATCTGTGGCGTTGTGACAGTACGCCTTAAGTAAATGGGTTGCGTATTTCTAATAGTTCGAGCTTTTGGGATTGTTGGTTGGCGTCAATGACCCGATATTCGGGATTTTGGAGCGCGTAGGCCCGGTGACATACCGGTTGGCTTTACTGCCAAACCTCGATGCGGAGGTTGGCACGGGAGGAAAAGAAACTTCGCAACCGGACAATCCCTTACGTAAAGGTGCAATGGAGTAACCAAGAGGAGCGCGAGGCGACTAGGGGACTTAAGACGAAAATGAAGGAAAGTTTCCCAGAATTGTTTAGCGAGGGTTGAGTTTAAGTTTCGAGGACAAAACTTTTTATAAAGTGTGAGTGGTGTGATGACACGACTTTTCTAGTAATTTTTACCCTCCTGTTAATAAAGTGTTTCTTATAGTGATTTTGAATTATCGAGTTTCTGTAAGTTGGTCGGTGTGTTGCATGAGTATTTTTCTGTGAAAGAGCACGAAAAACGATGACCGACGGTGCGATCGGATCGGGAATACGACCTTCGGATCTTTCGGAATAGGGTTTTTAGTGTCGCGATGACTTAGCGCGCATCGGAATCCGTGCAAAAGATCTGGCACGCTTTTCGAGGAATTTTGGATTTATCTTGTGAATAGATATTTATTATTAAATAATAAATATCCGAATACGGGATTTTCTCTTTTTACGTACGTATAATAAAAGGATAAAATAAAATAAAATAAAATAAATTAAATTAATAATCATAGGATAATTAAACCCCGTTTACCGAAGGAAACCCTAGTTTAAAATATCGCCTCCTCAAACCCTTCCCTCTCGTGCGTACCGAAGACCAAAATAATAAAACCCTAGATCGGAGAACGAGACGCCATCATCTACGAGGAGCGGATCCGGATCCCCAGCGCCGCAAAGGAACAAGATCGATTCTTTAATCGCGGTAGATAGAGGTTAGCGATCGTTATTCCTTTTGTCGAATTAATCGGGGGTTTTTCGTGTTCTTTTAAGGTCAACTTATTCGGTGCATTGATCACGGGTTTTCGATTTTGGTTTTTGATCAATGTTTTGTCCTTGTTCTTGATCGGATTGATCGGTGGCTTTTAATCGGTCTTTTAATGGGAATTTCGATCGATGTGTTGTTGTTCGTCGATCAATGGTTTAGTTGTTAGAATTACCGCGGTTTCGTTCGAAGGTTTTTGTCGGTGTTTCGTTGGAGCATGGGGGGTTAACGAGAGGCCGCCGCCGCCGTTGTTAAACGGGAGGCCGCCGCCGCCGTTATCATGTTCGCGGGGTCGTCGCCGGAGTCGCACGGGAGCGAAAACGGAGAAGACAACGAAAAAGAGTGCGTACTGTTCATCGTTGTACGGGACGCCTCAGCCGCGGTCCACAGACCCAGGCGTGCACCCGGTGCACGCCCCGCAGCCCCGGAGGCGCAGACCCGGCGCACGCAACCGTGCGCCGTGCTGCACACTGTGCGCGGTGCATGCTCCAGGCGTGCACCCGGCGCATGCATCGGCGGCCAAAATCCGTGGACCCGGCGCGCGCCCTTGCTCGTGCGCGGCCCGGCCCGTAATGCGCGGTGCACGCTTCCTGCGCGCACCCGGCGCATGCCGCGCAGCCGCCGACGCTGTAAACCTGGTCCACGCGCTGCTCCGTGCACCATCCGTCAGCCGGAAGTTCGGTAGCTCCGTTTTGGCCCGTTCTTCCACCGTTTTGAGCGCCGTTTTTGCCGTTGGGATCACCATTTCCGCGGTTTTCTTGGCATGGCTACTTGGGATCTTTTAGGCCACCGTTTTCGCCATGTCAGGTGCTAGTTTCGCCGACGCTCCGCGCCTTGACGAAATTGTCGAGGTCGCGTCGTCGGGCCTTTTCCTTATCATTCTCGCCGTCGGGGTCCTCTTGGTTTAACCATTGACGTCCCGAGTTGGCTACCGGTTGAGAATTGGGTTTTGTTGATTTTCTGTTAGCGGTTTTGGGTTCCGATGGAGTTCGCGATGAAATAGTCGCGGTCCGGTTGTTGTTAGCCTTTGATGTTACCGATTTGATCTGAGTTTTTGGTTTTATTTGACGGTTTTGACTTATTGGCTTTTGATTGACGTCGCGGTCCTCTAGGCACAGTGATTTCGGTTTTGTGGGTTTATTGTTACAGTGGTTGGGACCACTGATTTTACCTGATTAGGGTAAGGTGTTAATTTGTGCTCTCGAATATTTTAGTAGGCCGCGAGGAGTTCTGATCTGCTTAGGAGGGTCGCTGGCGCGGTCAGTTATCTTCATTCCAGGTGGGTACTTTCGCTAGGGTTAATTGGGAAAGGGTGTACATATGTAAGGTGCTAGTATGGGTAAAGGTGTTTTCTCTTCTGAGTTATTCTTTATGAGCAATGCTGACCCCGTTTTACTTTACTCGAATAATCATCTATTTATATCTGTTTATGAGGCTCTGGTGTTACTACACGCACACCGGCGGTTTGGCCACCGCAAGGGTGTGCTTTTCCGGAAAAGTGGTACGTTGACCCGTGTACCCCACGTGTCGGTGACGTTAGGAAAGGGGGCCCTCATGGGTGGGGGGTGTGAGCGGTGATGCCGAGGCAGGTGCTCGGCGGCCGAGACAGGTGCTCGGCAGGGGGGCACCGGGGCAGGGGCCCGGTGCGGTGTTCGGGAAGGGTGCCCGGTTTTGTTTGGTGCAGGGTGTGATTATGGTTGACGTTATATGGAGGGGCGATGGTTGCTCTGGTTACTGTGGTTTGCCTTACTTTAGCCCTTTTTGCATATTATGTTATTTCTAGTCACTGACTTCCCACTCCGTGACAGGTTCGTCCAGGGTCGAGTGTTATGGCACCGGTGAGGCCGCAAGGGTGCTGTTCTGACTTTGAGCGAACCCAGACACAGTGACTCTTCTTCCCTTTTGTTTCCCTTATTATTCCTAGTGGTTAGTTGTGGATTGCGACACCCCCGTGGGGTCGACGTGGATGTTACCTCTTTTCTCATATGCGAATGAATGCTATTCCTTTTTATGCTTGGACGTTTTTAACAATGAAAAGAAAAACAACCAAAGAAAATCGTTTGCAAAAATCGTTTTTAAAACGTGGGTGTCGTGTGGGCACCGGATTTTAAAACCTTGTGGGATTTATGTGGTTTCAAACTGGCTTTACAAAACTCGGCATCGGGTGAGTGCCGTTTTCAAAACTCTGGGGTTTATGTAGCTTTGAAAAAGGTTTTTCTAAAACAACGACGCCGAGTGGGCGCCGCTTTCAAAACCTTGTGATGGTTTATCCTTTCCAAACGACGGCCTCTATATTGCATGTTGAAACTAGTAGATTATGTGAGATGAATGGTTGTATATGTGCGAGACTCCAGCTAGTGTGGTTAAAGGTTGTATGCGATGTACCTAGTGAGGCACCTTGTAGTTGAGACGCCGTGCATATGCAAAGGAGACTCTGTCCGTTCGCAGAGTGAATTTGTATATGCGGCGGGTCTGGGCACGCGCCGGGGAGTAATGGCTTTCAAAAAAAAATATATGGCCGAATTAGGGGCATCGGTGGCTCCTCTTCCGCGCGTTTCGAACCCCCGGGGCGTGACACCTCAGTTCTTCCGAGCCCGCGTGGAGCCTTCCCAGGCGTCCCGAGCCGACGTGGCGTGCGTTCCTTGCTTCGTGCGTCTTCTTTCAATTTTCTCTTCTTTCTCTCTTTGCATTTGCACACGTCTGCATTCCTTCCACTACCTTCTACTACCTTCTATTCATGTGCTTGCACATGGAGTTGTCTCCAGAGTTTCCTCTCTCTCTCTCTCTCTCTCCTCCCCTCCTCTCCCTCTTTTCGATCCCTCTTCTTCCCCCGAAAACCCAACCCTAACCCTAAGAATCTGATCCCCTTCTCCTTCCATGGAGCTCGATCACGAGCTCCCCTCCTCCTCCTCCTCCTCCTCCGCCGCGTCGTCCTCCTCGTCGTCGTCGTCCTCTTCCTCCCTGAAGCAAAAGCTCTGCTCCTCGATCTGCTTCTCCTGCTTCTTCAACGTCCACGGCAGCGGCAGCGGGGGCGGCGACGGCGACTGCGAAGATCGGCCGATCGCCCTCGCGCGCCTCCTCCCGGAGCTCGGCGAGCGGTGGCGCAACGTGGCGGCGCGGATCGGGCTCCAAAGCTGCCGCCTCGCCGGCAAGTTCAGGTACGACCGCCTCAGCTACTCCCTCAACTTCGACCACGGCGCCGCCGCCGACGACGGCAGCCCCCTCGCCGGCGACGCGGGGTTCCAGTTCCGGAACTTCTCCTCCCGCCTCCCCCCGTCGCCGTCGCTCGCGGCCTCTCTGGCGCCGACTCCGGCTATCGCGTGATTAGGGTTTTCAGATCATATCCTTCCTTCGATCCTTTCGCGTACGTATATCTATACGTATATATATATATATATATATATATATATATATATATATATATATATATATATATATATATATATATATAACAAATGATACGAGACCATGGACGAAATTCTCTTCATTGTTTGTTGAATCACCAAAGTATTTTTAATGTCCTTTGGAAATTGACTAGGTGAGATGTCAAATGGCTCTTAGTTAACTGATGGCCTGCTGAAGATTGTTGAACAGAGACAAAAATGTTCGCGCTTTAGATGCTTAATAAGTGGGGGTTGCACTTCTTTGTTGTTGCGGAAAAGTGTTATTGAAGGATATTTGTTACGATAATTATGGTGGAGAGGTTTACCCAGTTACTTTTTTTGACCTTTAAGAGGTGATTTCACCAATAATTTACTTAGTGACATCAATAGACATCCAAGTTTTCTGATGATTTGTGGTCTGATTTTATATTATATCGTGGCTTTCTAGCTTCTACTCTTGCCGTAAGCAAGCAAAACCTATAAGTCAATTTTATCTGATTACTACTAAGATAGTAAGATCTTGTTGTTGCTTTTACTTCCACATAGCATCTGGATATACCAAACTTCAGGGAATTGTTATGTTTCTTTTAATATTGCATAGGTAATCTACAATGCTGAAATTCTTGAGCTCTCTGGAACTTCTCTATTACTGATTAGCATTATGAAAATGTAACTGATAATAGTCTGAATGCATTTTCACTTGCTGCAGGAAATAAGGCACCTATGCTCTTATCTGCAAGATCTAAAGAAGGCTTCTGCTGAAGAGATGCGTAGAAGTGTTTACGCCAACTATTCAGCATTCATTAGGTATGTATCTTAAACACCTTTTATTGGACATTTTGTGTTCTGCACCTTTAGTAAACTACCTTCTGGTCAGTAATCTTCAGCAATTCTCCTTTAGTGAAGGTTTAATTTGATGTTTCTAAATAATTACATGGCTAACTAATTAAAGTAGCTTCATAAGAAGGTTCTTAGCTTCAGGAGCCTTATGTGCTAGGACAACATCACTGGCTGAACTACAGTATATTGTGGAATGAGTTTATGAACTTTGGAAGTTAAGATTTAAGTGTTATGTATTATTTCGTGTTTTGTTATCTGACTGTTAAGTTTTTGACAGAACTTAACATCATCAATCAAGCTCCGAAGACGAGGTAGTGGAACAAAATATAATGAAAGGTTAGGTATTTCTCAAAAAAAAAAAAAAAAAAAAAAATGAGGAAAGAGGAGAGGTTAGGTATTTTATTTAAAACTGTGAGTTCACCCATTTCAAAATGTGCTATTTGTCAAGTAGGGCCTGTTTGTTTTTACATTTAATTTCTTACCTAAAATTATCGTTAATGGTAGAAATGCAATTGACATAGGTTTTCATCATTACAGAACATCAAAGGAGATATCAGATCTAGAAGGCGAGCTTCTATCCATTAGAAATCTTCTATCTACCCAGGCAGCTTTAATTCATGGTTTAGCCGGCGGAGTTCACATTGATTCTGTTACTGCTAGCTCCAAAGCTTCTGCAGAAGATGATCTATCGCGCGTCGAAGACCGAGAACCTTCAGATGTACAAAAATGGTCCCAAGAGTTCCCTGACATGCTCGATGTTCTACTAGCTGAGAGGAGAGTGGATGAAGCTTTGGATGCCCTAGATGAAGCTGACCGCATAGCCACAGAAGCCAAACAAAGACAGACTTTAGGTGCAGCCGAAATTTCATCATTACAGAGGGCTATTTCTTACCATCGTCAGAAATTAGCAGATCAGCTTGCTGAAGCCACCTGCCAATCTTCAACCCGTGGAGTCGAACTCCGTGCAGCAGCCTCCGCCCTCAAGAGGCTCGGGGACGGGCCCCGTGCTCATAGCTTGCTGCTTAATGCTCATAATGAGAAGCTTCAGCATAATATGCAGACGATTCATCCAACCACCACTTCATATGGGGGAGCATACACTGCAGCTCTATCCCAGCAGGTGTTCTCTATTATTTCTCAGGCTCTTAATGACTCTTTAGAGGTTTTTGGTGAAGAACCATCACAGCCGACAACAGCAATACTAAGAAGGGTGGTGATGTAGGTGATGATGATGGTGATGATTTGGTTCTTGCTTGAAAATTACAAAAGAAATATGTTCCGCAACCTACATTTCACCCTAAAAATTTGCATTTAATCCAAAAATATATTGCCCAACCTTCATTTAGTATAGTTTTCGAGCATGAATGTTAGCGCACTTTGCAAATCATTTGTGAATGTTACTATGGTTTTCCGAATGTAAAGTGGATTCCATTCTCAATTTATAAGTTTAATTCCTTTTTGTACGTTTGTAAATTTTCAGATGGCAAGCGAATGCTACTTAGTCTTTAAATATAAAGTGGATTTCATTGTGAAGAATTATTTTGTGGAAGCATTACTTTGTGTGAGGCATTATTTTGTTTGAATGATTATTTTTATGCTTTGAGTATTTATTTCTAAGTTCCTAAGTCTGTAAGTTTTCAGATGTAAAGTGAATGTTACTGTAGTACCCAAATGTAAAGTGGTTCGATTGTGAGTATTTTGTGTAAGGGATTATTTTGTGTGCATGATCACTTCTATACTTTGACTATTAATTTGTAAGTGTAGTTTCTTATTATGATGATCCTTTCTACTTACTTTGCTTATGTTTCTTTGTGTTTTATTTTGTAGGTTATGTAATATTTAGCGAAAAGTATGAAATGAAAAATAATATTTGTTGAAGAAATTATACCCGCGGCGGTACTTCACTAGTAACAATCATTTCACTCTATTTATTATGTGGTGAACAGGTCTATGAAACAATTTCTCAAGTATAACGTTTATGTTTCTTTGTGTTTTATTTTGTAGGTTATGTAATATTTAGCGAAAAGTATGAAATGAAAAATAATATTTGTTGAAGAAATTATACCCGTGGCGGTACTTCACTAGTAACAATCATTTCAGTCTATTTATTACGTGGTGAACGGGTCTATGGAACAATTTCTCAAGTATAACGTTTATATATTTTTTAAAACATTCCTCTTTATTTCAAAATCACATTCGAATCGCTATTCGCTACACCCTCCCCCCTCCCCCCTCCCCCCTCCCTCTCTCTGTCTTTCTCTCTCTCCCCTATCTCTTCCGCGGAGCTCGGCGATCCCAAATCCTTTGTTCGATTCCTTTGAGCTGCGTTCGAGTAAGGATTTCCCTCAACGTCACAGCCCCACCGCTCCAACTCGTCTCTCTCCGCTACCCCACGTGGCCATCTTCGCCTCCCCACCGCCGCCGCTCGTGGAAACCCACGCCGTTGACAATTCGTCTCTCTTCGCCTCCCCACCTGCATCGTGTGGCGCCTCGTCGAGTTCGCCCGCGACCTCCGCCTTAAGTACTTCAAGCGCAACAACTTCTCTAGCTTCGTCGATCGATCGATCGATTTCAGAGACCTCGATCTTGTTTTTTGGCTTCTAATTAGGATCTAGCGTGAATTTTTGACAGGGATTTAGGTAGATCGTGCTCGATCGGTGGGAATTCACCGACGACTGCTTCAAACGAGGCGAGCGGCACCTCCTTTTTGACATCCGCTGCAGAAAGATCGCCCCTCCGCGCATCGTCCTCTCTTTCGAGCTCGGCGCCTTCTCCTCCTTCTCCCGAGCTCAGCGCATTCGTGAGTTTAGCTTTATTTATATTGTGCTCAATATGCATTTCTAGTGTCTCCTTTGACATCATATGATCACTGTTACTACTTGCTACTCATATATCCATTAGTTTATAATGTATTGTTTAATTCTGATTATTCCACTAGTTCCCCCTTCTCTATTGCACAATGAAAGAGAAGCTTTTTAATTGAAATTTCTCAAGGTACAAAATAGAGTGTGTATGTTCATTCACTGATATCTTTTTTTTTTTCTTTTTATGTTCTTTTGGTTTATCATTTCCAAAACTTTCTAATTTGTTTATTGATTTCTCTGTTCTGTTTTAAAGGTTGTATTTATCTTTCTGCATTTCTTTGAAGTTGAGGATCGCTTGCAACAAGCTGGAATCTGATCTTTCCAGCAATAGAAAGACATTCAGAGAACTTAAAGCCGTATTAAGTTGAACAAAGAGACAAACTTGAAGAAAGGCAGGCAGGAATCAGTAAGTTTACTTAGAGGACTTATTAAGTTGAAATTTGGAATAATTTGATGCAGAAATCATTAAATTGTAGATCCCTGCGCGTATTACCTTTGATACTAAAATTATTCGTTGTCTTCTCTTCACTTTTTAGTTTTAGATCAAATTCATCATTATGGGATATTGACTACGGCTTGTAAATTCACATGTTTTCGTTGAATTTGATCATATATAGAAGCTGTATGGATAGAGGTTTTCAGTTTTGAAAGTTTGATCATATACAGTAGCTGTATGAATAGGAGTTTTAGAATACAAATGCATCATAGTTGTATGTTTTCATTGAATGTTTCGTTAAATGCTCATAGATTCACATGTTTTACACAATTACATTTGGAATGTAAGAAGTTTATCGTAAGTAGTTCCCTATTTGAATGAATCACATGGCCCATAAGTATTTCCCTATTTGAATGAATCACGTGGCAATTGAACTTTCTTTCTTTGTTAAGTTTCAGCACATACACAGTTGCCATTTCTTGAATAAATCATATTTATTTTTTCTCATACTATTGCTCTTTAGTATGTACTTATTTCTCTCTCTATATATGTTTTTTTTAGTTATGTCTTCTCCAAGTTTGCCACATTCTCAGTCATCTCAACAATCGGCATCTGTCGTTGGCACTAATGAACCATATGATACTCAAGAGAAAACTGAAACAACTGATAATAATGTTGTGGAAGAGATTGAAAACGAAGTAGAGGGGAAGAGATTGAAAACGAACTAGAAGGAAAGAAAAGTCATAAAAAAAAATTCTCAGGTTTGGAAATGTTTTGAAGAAGTAGAAGTTCTTGAGAATAAACTCTTAGTGAAAAAGATTAGATGCAAATATTGTAAAAAGAAGTATTCAAAACCAAAAGGCATATAAATTAGTGTTTGTACTTGAAAATTCAGCCTAAAGATAAAGTTTTAATCAATTTAACACCAAGTGAAGCTCTAGATAATGGGGTAGATTTTCCACGTGTACATTGGCCCTACTGCGCCTTACGACACTTTTACAATTCGAGAAATAATGGTTAAGATTATTATAGTTCATGAATATCCATTTACGATGGTTGAGCACACATGGTTCAATATATTGTGCAAGGCATTGAATCCTAATTTTCAATGTGTTAAATTAGGATGTGTTAAATTTTATTATGTTTACTTTTATTTAGGCAATGTGTTAAATTTTGAAGGATTTTGAATTATTATGTTGCAATTTGCTATATATTGGTTTCTTTCAGCCTACCCTTTGTTGTTAATCTTTTTATTTTAAAATACATTTTAAATTGTTGTGTTGTAATGTATTTTTATTTGGACAATGTGTTATATAGTAATGGATTTTACATTGTTGTGTTTACTTGTAAATTGTTGTGATTTGCTGTAGATTAATTTTTTTTTCTACCTATTCTTTGTTGTTAATATGCTTTTTTACTTTTAAAATGTATTTTAATTTCTAATCGAGCTAACGAGTCTAACATGAACATGAGCTAATGAGCCGAGCCGAGCAGAACACGAGTCGGCCTATTACACTTTCGAGCCAAGCGCAAGTTGGCTTTAGCTCACTTGTGTTCGGCTCATTGACAGTCCTAGTTAGCACGTCTCCAAGATAGCGCAATGTAAACTAGGAAAGCTCTTAGAGATTAAACAAATAGAGCAGAGATTAGAAAAATAGTAAAGCTTAGTGGAAGAGTAAAGTTCAATGAAGGGTAGCATAAAGCTTAAAGAAGAATGTAAAAGAAGGTGATCCACACCCTTCCTGTACCTTTCTCCCTATATAGATGCAGGCATCGTTGCTGGTATCCAATAAGAATTCCCACAACAGACAGCCGGCCAAGATGCCAATGGCTAGTTGGACCACAAATATAGCAAT
Organism: Tillandsia leiboldiana; assembly: GCA_029204045.2. NCBI lineage: Eukaryota > Viridiplantae > Streptophyta > Magnoliopsida > Poales > Bromeliaceae > Tillandsia > Tillandsia leiboldiana. The sequence goes on along the minus strand of CM055077.1, from coordinate 17,550,335 downwards.
CCTTAGGTTGAGTTAAAATGTAATAAACCTAAAGTATAAAAACAAAAAATAAAAGAAAAGGCTCAAGTGTAGGTGAACCGAACCGGCTAGCCAAGACCTCTCGTGCTTGTGCTGTGTGCGCGTGCATGTGTTAAGTGGATGGTGCCGCTCTCTTTATTACCTAAGCAAGTGACTTGGAGATGGTGGAGAATATAAAGCACTACTACAATTCATGAGTTTTTCATCGAGGACTAAACTCATGTGTAATAGGTGATGCACAAGCTCCTAAGCAAAGTCCATTTGATTTTGGGTCACCTACAAGGGCCATAGGCTAAAAAGAAGTTTTTAAATCACATTTAAAATCAAGGATTTAAGTGTCGTGGCACGGAGTTGTGCCGAAAACATGCCAGCACGGTACGCCACGATGCGTGTCGGGTTGTGCCGATGAGTATCGGTCACTAAAAATACATGTGTGCCTACACATAATGGCATGAAATATTTATTTTCTTTTGCAATAAATCTTTTTTAATTGCTTTTTATGTATCTTTATCAAATCTTTTGAAATTTATTGAGAAAATTACTTCGTAATTTAAAGAAAAGAGGGTTTTGAGCTGTGCTATCGGCATGGGGGCCGTATCATGCTGGTATCTTATTGGCACGATATGGCACGGTGGATACGGTCTGTGTCAATTGGTACTTAAATCCTTGTTTAAAAAATACTAACATTCCCCCATATGATTTAAAACTTCATATATAGAAAACAATTAAAATAAAAATAATTAAAAAATTGCAGCATGTGAATTATAATACAATTAAAAGATTGATGAATCTTGATTTGATCCTTAGATTTGATTTACCTGATCATAGATGTGAAATTTATCTGCAAACTAGGGAGCTTAGGAAACCCTTTAGGACGGTGGATAGAGATTGTGATATGTTAGAACTTGTGCACGGTGAAGTTTGTGATGGAAGTAGATCCAGTAGGTGGTGGAACTAAGTGTTTTGTGACTTTTATATATGATCACTACATGCATTCATGATTTGTAAGGCTGAGGTAGAGAATTAGCTAGATAAGAAGATTAAGATTCTTAAATTTGATCTAGGTGGTGCGTACACTTTAAATAAGATGGTTGTATTCTATCAAGAACATGGAAGTGTGCATTAAGTGGCTGCTTCTTATACACCTTAGTCGATTGGAGTAGCTGAACGTAAGAGTAGGACTTTGATGGATATAGTGAACTCTATGATTGTTAGTTCAGATGCACCCAAGAACTTGAGGGGGAAAGCTTTAATTTTGGCATGTGTGATACTTAATAGGATTTCCCATAAGATTTCTACTGTATCTCCCTATGAACTTTAGAAAGGTAGGAAGTCCAATCTTAGTTACTTTAAAGTGCGGGGGTGCTTAGCAAAAGTTAAGATACCTAAGAACAAGAAGAGGAAGATTGGACCTAAGACTGTACATACTGTTTTTGTAGGTTATGCATTATATAGCAATGCCAATAGATTTTTAGTAGTGAACTCAAAGATCATTGAGATTTCTAACAATACTATTATTGAAGTTAGAGGTGCAATATATTTTGAGGATAGTTTTTATATTAGAACTGGAGTGGATAAATCTACCCCAGCTGAGCCAGTAGGTAGCTCTAGCAAACCTAGAATTTGTGAACCTATTGAAGAGATTGAACCTAGGAGAAGTAAGCGTCCTAGAGTTAAGAAAACTTTTGGTGATGACTTTTTGTGTCCTACTAGTAGAAGGCACTCCATCTACTTATGAGTTATGACCAAGCTATGAAGTTTGTAGATACATTGTTGGAATTTAGAGGGCAGTGAAAACTTACAAACTGGATAAACTGGATAGCCAACGTATCCAGGAACCGAAATCGCATCAGGCTGCATGTTTTACCAGCCTTCTTGGATTGCCTTTGTCATGATGGTTTTGGATCTTTCGCGTATCTCCTACGCGTTGCGGATCGGATTCGCAGATCAAATCGGATGCGAGGATCGGATGCAAAGAGAGTTTCCAGAGTCCTCTTTTATGTCCACACTCCAAAACCCCGAGAACGTAGGTGGAAACCCAAAGAGAACGTAAAGAGAAAATAGCGAAGAGGAAATATCTTTTTCTTATGTTATGTCTCGTATCAAAAACAGAGAGAAGGGTTTTATATATAGATTATCAGGACCCCTTAAGATATTCTATTTCTCACATAGAGATATGAGAATATCTATTAAGATATGTTTCTTAACTAATAAGAAATATAAAACTTCTTATCCTTAACCTATAAGGATAAATTCTAACCTTATCCTTAACATAAGGATAAATACCGATCTTATCCTTAACATATAAGGATAGATCTTAATCCACATCTCATGTGGATTGGGTTGAATTAGAACCAGCCAATGTGGACACACCATAAGGCAACAATCTCCCACTTGGCCATATTGGCCAATTTTCTCTCATATATATTCTACTCTTCATACGGGTAATGAAGCGTGCGACCTGACGAAAAAACACAATGCAGGAGTGCTATATTAAGTCACCACCCAATTAACATAGCACATCACTGACTAAATTCGTCTATGTCCCAGACGTTTCAACACACCGGATCAAGCATCACAAATCCCCCTCCTGTAATCATAGGGCTTGACCCCACAATCATTTCTTGTACTCATGATTATATCAAGTAACACAACCGAGATAACCGCCCGGGCAATGAGTCACAAGACTTACGTGTTGTGCTATCGAAACATCTTTCTCAACCCCTTACATTAATCTGTATCGGTCCAAGCACTTTACTAGACATGCTCCGCGAGATCGTATTTTCTCATGACCCTGAGATACATGCTAAGTTAGTTACATTAGACCTTTACTTCATAATGTAGTTCTAAGTCGAGGGCATAAAAGGGTTAGTGCTCACACAGTGATATAGAGGGAAGAATATATGCCACTCTATTAACCGGTGGACAAGCACATACAGTATGATATGAATGCCATGGCGGAGTTCCCATCCAAAATAATTTTAAAAGTTAATCAATTCTAACAATTATTCTAAAAATTTTGAAAAAAATTACTTTCTTCAAAGTTTTAATAATTTTTTTTAAAAAAAAATTAAAATAAAAAGAAATTATCGGTGTAATTGTGATCCTATTCTGGTTGCTCTAGTCATCATATGATCCCTTGTCGAGTCAATATATAGATCTTGAAAAATTTTGAGAAAAAAATATAATTTTCTATGATTTTATATTTTATAATTTTTTAAATTCTGAAAAAAAATGATAAAATCAAAAGAATTTTCAAAGTTGATAGATATGATTTTCTTATCATGTTGTTCTTTTTTTAACTTTCTTGAATGGATTTTACGTGTGAATTTTATTATTGTATTTTAATTTCTATTCTTTATGAGGTATAGTTGTTTTTTACATATAAAAAAGTTTACCATTATATTAATTGACGAGTATAGTAAGCTATATATGGTCAATATTCATAATTATTTGACAATCTTTTAAAATAACATTATAAGAACTTATTGGGAACAACAAAACTAAAAAAAAATTGTGCAGAGCGTGCCACTAGGAGGTCATGCGTATCCATCGGCACGCAAGCGTGCTACGTGTCAGCACGGAGGCGTGCCCGTATCGTACTGTGCTAGGCAATCATCGGCACGCCCTCGTGCCACTGCACTTTAATCCTTGGGCTAGCCGGTTTAGTTCCCCTACACTTAAGCCTTATATTTTATTTTTTGTTTTTATACTTTAGGTTTATTGCATTTTAATTTAACCTAAGGATGGCTATATTTGTGGCCCAACTAGCCGTTGGCATCTTGGCCCCTATTGGCTATACATGATGCGACTGCTCTTATTGGCTACCCGCTGCAGTGCCCGCATTTGTATAGGGATAAGGGTATAGGAGAGGTGTGGATCACCTTCTACTACATTTTTCTCTAAGCTTTGTGCTACTCTTCACTCAACTTTACTCTTCTATTGAGCTTTACTATTCTTCTAATCTTTGCTCTATTTGTTGGATCTTTGAGAGCCTTCTTGGTTTACGTTGCGCTATCTTGGAGACGTGCCAACGGGGTAGCTTGTGGCTGTTGTATTGCTATAAGTGATCGTCGGCGCCTCGCACATAGAGGGGCAATCTTGCTTCTATGATAATACCTAGCACACCTCGACCTACAGGCCTCATCTGAACTCTTTTATCTCTATAATACTTTGACATCGATTCTTGCATGTGATTTTTCGAAACAATTGTTTAATGCTTTCGAATCAAAATATTTAGAAAATGCATATTTCTACTAAATGAATAGACTTATTTTCAACATTTTATTAGCAAGATTTATTTCCAACAGTGTGCATATGCGCTTATGTTGTATGTAGGTGCATATGCGCTTATCTGATATGCAGGTGCATATGCGCTTATGTGATATGCAGGGGCATATGCGGTTCACATAAGTTTAAATAAAACATAGTGATTATCACAAAAATATAAGAAATATTTTAGTGTCGAAGAAAAAAAGAATTCATCATAGAAGAAGAGAAATAAATAATATATAGAACTTTTAATGACTTTTTACATATTTTAGATCATTGTAACAATGTAACATCAAAGTTTTATGTAGTATATTTAAGAAAATAATTTCATATAATCGAAATCAATCAACAAAAGTATGTATTGTGTATGATATCTTATGTGTTTGAGTAGCTATTAATAGATGTGTCGTGCTAAACCTACTTACCTGCTTAAACTTCACTATAGTAGATTGCTTAATTATGTGCTCATTATGCATTTCTAAGTTATATGCAGTGCAACCAAGCAGCCACATCCGCATAGGTGGGTGCACATAGGGTGTGCGCACCATTTTTTAGAACAACGATTTATGGATGGTCGTGTTGTCTTACACGAACAAACTTCTTGCAGGAGAAAACATTTCTTTAGGATGACTAATCTCCCGAGTGATCAGCTTATGCAAATGGAGACGACATGCGGATCTCTTCTATATGAACTTCAGGTACTATGAAAATTTTTTCTGTAGTGAATAATTATCTAATTTTCTTTGATGCAGGTTAAATTAGGAAAACTCTAATCTATCTTGCTAGTGATGAGCCCAAAATATTTTAAAATCAAAATTAGAATTTTTTAGAAATTTCAGAGTATTTTTTAGATTTTTTAAACATTTTTTTAAAAAAAATTAATACATTTTCAATCAATTTTCAAAATAAAAAAAAAAAGAAAAAAAAAATAAAAATCTAAAAAAGAAATAGATGAAAGGAGAAAAGATGAGGATGAAGAGAGAATAAAGAAGATAGAACAGATAAGATGAGAAAAGAAAGAAAAGATAAAACCTTTAGGAAGAAGAATTTTGCAGGCGCACACGGCAGGGAAGGAGTAAAGGAGAAGGAGATACTATGATGCAATCAAAACACAAAACCCAAATTTTACTCCATCATCACTCATCCTTCAAATTACAAGGCATTGGCTATATTTATAGCCGTCAATAGATAATCCTAATGTAAAACAAATCCCACGGATTTAGGGATCTTTTCTAAACCGAACATATCTAAAAAAACCTAAGCCATATTCCTAATTTTTTGGGATTTATTCCACATGATAAATCTTAAAAATCATAAAAAAAAAACAACCAAAATAAATTAACAAATCGAATAATTTCGAAAATTAGAAAAAAAATTAAAACCTAAACGAATCAATTCTATCCACATCCAATGCATCATTCGTTTTCGCTGCGCAGGATCTTGTCCTCGAGATCAGGATGATTAACAATAGAATGCTAATACATCGGATCATCGGAAAGATGAAGTGGTGCAATCCAATACCTACATCTCGAACAATCTTCATCGGTAGCATCTTAATTGCAGCATTATAGGAAAAAAGAGCGATGCCCAAAAGTTTTACATAACTTGATTTATATAGAAGTAAAGAAACGGATGTACACTGCAACTGTCTCCGTGTTTGCAAACTCTTCTCCAATGGTGAAAGTGGAGACTTCTCAATTGTTGGTGGTGGTTGAATAGTCGACGTCCTTACAAACTTTTGAGATGGCTTCGAAATTGGTGGAGACGATGGAGATGGTGAAGGATTAGAAACGATTGGAGTTGGTGGTATGACATGAGGTGAAACCCAAGTAAAAAACATGATTGCTCGACAAGAATTCGAGAGTGGTGGAGGTTAATGAAGGGTTAAGTTTAGGACAAGTTGTTTGATTTCGACTAATTGTTGATTATTTGAGGCTCGAAGAGATTGCAAATCAGTTTCTATCTTTTCGAAATGAGTGTTAGTAGAAAGCTCAAAATTTTCAAACATTGAACTAAGTTCTGCATTTGTCAGCATTTTTGAAAATTAATTTATTGATCAACCTTTTTTCTGATACCAAAACTGATGCAGGACAAATTAGGAAAATACTAATCTATCTTGCTAGTGATAAGCTAAAATTATTGTAAAATCAAAATTAGAATTTTTTAGAAATTTTAGAGTAATTTTAGATTTTTTTAAAACTTTTTTTAAAAAAAATTAATACATTTTCAATCAATTTTCAAAATTAAAAAAAGAAAAATAAAAATAAAAATCTAAAAAGGAAATAGATGAAAGGAGAAAAGATGAGGATGAAGAGAGAATAAAGAAAGATAAAACAGATAAGATGAGAAAAAAAATAAAAGATAAAACCTTTAGGAAAAAGAATTTTGCAGGCGCACACGGCAGGGAAGGAGTAAAGGAGAAGGAGATACTATGACCGCAGTCAAAACACAAAATCCAAATTTTATTCCATCATCACTCGTCTTTTAAATTACTAGGCATTGGCTATATTTATAGCCATCAATATATAACCCTAATGTAAAACAAATTTCACAGAATTTAGGGATCTTTTCTAAACCGAACATATCTAAAAAATCCTAAACCATATTCCTAATTTTTAGGAATTTATTCCACATGATAAATCTTAAAAATCATAAAAAAAAAAAACAACCAAAACAAATTAACAAATCGAGTAATTCCGAAAAGTAGAAAAAAAATAAAACTTAAACAAATCAATCCTATCCACATCTGATTCTGCATCTTTCTTCCTCTCTGTTTTTGTCAAAGATACTTGATAAAGGATGTGCTATGACAATTCAAAATTCCCTGAATTTAAACCATACCGGATAATTCCGAATCTAGGCCCATAAAATACCATATTCTGTTGCATTTGCATGCAATGATATAATTGCTTTAGTTTTGTTTGGATGGAGAAAGCAAGAAAATAAGGAGAGAGAGCTATTTCTCTTGCTTGGACTAATTTCTAAAGGGCAACAGAAAGTTAAGAAGAAGCAAAAGGAAATAGACCCAACTTATTTTCACATTTCTTATTTTTGGAAATACCTTATTCTTAGTAGAAGAGAAACGGTTTGTGCATATCATTGCTATTCTGGTCGAATCTCCTCCATTTAATTGTTTGCAATGCTCAGAAAGTATAATTTATAGTCTTTTGCTCTTTCCCTTTCTCTCTCTCTTCTACCCTTGTGTATCTAATTGTTTGTAATGCTCAGAAAGAATAATTTACAGCTTTTTGCTATCCTTTCTCTCCATCTTCTTTGCAGAAAAGTTTTAGAACTTGATATTATAATTGTCTATGACTGATGAAATTGTATGCATATGATGCATTAGTAGTGTATTAATGTACCTTCTCTTTTCTCTGTTCTTCAACCAATGAAATAGGCTTTCTTTTATGATTCCCTAATAGTCTCACATCGGATGGAAACGAGATTATGATTGGAAATATGAGGTCCAAGGGATCTAGTAATAGTTTCATTTTCGGCCGGTGATTTAGATCCAATGATTTATTAGTGCTTGTTAAATTATATGAAATGATTGTTTTGTCTCTAAATGCTTAAGCTACTAGCGAACAATATTTTTATATTTTATCTTCAATACTTTCCCTTACGTCTATGCTCGAGATGTTTGATAGGCCTAAGACGGGACTTGAATTTGATGGGAGGAAATTAAATAAGACTAGGAGCTCCACGGAATTCGAACTTAGGACCTCCTGCTGGGATACCATGTGACATTATGCTTTTGGCGAATAACGGTTGTTTCATATAATCTAACAGTACTAGTGGGCAGGGTTGTTATATCTTTTCCTCATGCTTTGTCTACATCCAAACAAGATAATGAAAATTCAGTTTTTTTTGCGTATTTTCTCTATTTTCTCTCTTATTGTCTCTCCTTCCTAAGTTATCAAATGAGAGGCGTTGAGAATCCCCATCGACACATATCATATCAATGAATTATTTGTTTAATCATATCATCTGCTTGTCTTTAGATAAAAATTCAAAAGTATCTATATGCATTTGTTCTTTTTTGTAGAATAACTGTATAATTATGGACATTATTTTGTCTTGTGAATACTATTGAGTGCAGGTGATATGGGATGAAGTAGGTGAAACTGATGCTGAAAGGGACAAAATGCTTCTCGAGCTCGAACAAGAGTGCCTGGAGGTCTATAGACGCAAGGTTGACCTGGCCAATCGCTGCAGAGCTCAGCTGCGGCAAGCCATTGCTGATGCTGAAGCAGAGCTTGCAGCCATCTGTTCTGCAATGGGTGAGCGACCGGTTCGTATTAGGCAGGTTCGTTTCTTTTATTAACATTTTAAGCTCAAAAGAATTAGTTGCTTAAAATTACAGTTCAAAATTTTCAAGCATCTGCATCATCTAAGCAGCTAGTTTATTCCTCTTTATTTTGCTAATCAGGAGAGCATTGTATGAAGTATGAACTAATCTCTTAGTTCAACAGTTTCTTCTAAGATTATCAAGCTGTGTTCTATAATTAATAAATCTTCAGGCACTTAACTTCTAGAAGTTATAACGGGAATTTGTTGGTTAGTTTTACTAGTAGTAATTCGGGTGATCTTATCAGTCCACTCAGAATGCTGTAAGCTTAAAGGAGGAGCTCAAGGCCATTACTCCACAACTGGAAGAGATGCAAAAGAGAAAGACTGAAAGATGGAACCAGTTTCTCGAAGTTATAGAGCAGATAAGGAAGATCACACTTGAGATCAGGCCTACAGACTACACTCCTGCCAAGTTGGTTGTTGATGAATCTGATCTATCCACACGAAAGCTTGAGGAATTGCACGAGCAACTGCAATGTCTTCAAAAGGAGAAGGTTGTACCTAATGCATTGAGCTTAAATAAGCTATAGTAGTGAAACATGATTCTTGTAGTTTTTTGACTCACAAGTCTCTTTCATCTCAGAGTGATCGCTTAAAGAAGGTGATGAATCACTTGAACAGTTTGAATTCATTATGCGAGGTACTTGGTATAGATTTCAAGCATACAGTTTCCGACGTACATCCCAGCTTAGATGGAGCAGAAGGATCGAAGAACATAAGTAATGAGACAATCCAAAGGCTGGATTCTGCAATAGAGAAATTACGAGAGATTAAGCTCCAGAGAATGCAAAAGGTAAGTGCTTTAGTTGAGTTACACAAAATATGGTTTGATCTTTCAATTGCTTAAAGTTTTAAATGTGGCAGCTTCAAGATCTTGCAAGTACTATGCTGGAGTTGTGGAATCTCATGGATACTCCAATCGAAGAGCAGCAGCTGTTTCAGAATGTTACACGTAACATAGCTGCATCAGAAGATGAAATCACAGAGCCTAATACCCTTTCTATCGATTTCCTTAGTTATGTATGTGGATTGCACATAAAAAAGATGGAAGTTTTAGTTTTTCTTCTATAACGTCAATAAATCCCTTGAGGTAAGGGCAAATTACTGAGAGCTCATGTTTTTTGCAGGTGGAAGCAGAAGTGTTGAGGCTTGAACAACTGAAAGTGAGCAAGATGAAAGATCTTGTACTGAAGAAGAAAACTGAACTGGAGGAGCTTCGACGACGGACGCATCTTGTTGGGGAAACCAATTGTGAAGCAGAATATGCAATTGAGGCTATTGAAGCTGGTAATATTAATAATACAATCAAAATGGATATGGTGATGCTATATTCTCTATTGTCATGTATAAAAATTTTGAACCCAGTTTTATTGTTCTGTCCTTTTGTATTTCTTCAGTTGCATCTGCATTATTATGCATGCAATCGTCTCATACCATCTTGTTCTTCTCTCTTCTATTGCAGGGACTATTGATCCTTCTTTAGTGCTGGAGCAAATTGAGGTCCAAATTTCAACAGTTAAAGAGGAAGCATTTTGCCGGAAGGATATTCTTGAAAGGGTGGAAAAATGGTTGGCTGCATGTGAGGAGGAATCCTGGCTTGAGGAGTACAATAGGGTTAGGCATTTGATTAGCTGTGCAATCAAGAGCTCATACATTTCTGCAGCTACTTATGTATCTTTGTATTTATATCTTAGGATGAAAACCGATACAATGCGGGAAGAGGTGCTCACCTTACACTCAAGCGGGCCGAAAAAGCCCGAGCTTTGGTTAACAAGATTCCGGGTAATCATGTCTTTTTCAACTGCTCCATAGCATAATATTACAATTCTTGGTGCTACTTGATTGTTTTTTCATCTAGTTTACTTCATATCTGAATGATTCTATGATGTGTCTTGAGCAGCAATGGTAGATAATTTAGCTGCCAAAATAACTGCATGGGAGAAAGAAAGGGGCTTGGAGTTCACGTTAGACGGAGTAAGGATCTCGTACTGCATCTTCCATTTTTGAATTGGGGTGAAAATGGATAAATTAATTGCAGCTAACTCATGTGTATTTACTTTCATTTTTTGAAATGCAACTCAATTCAAGAATTATAATGCTGCGAGCGTCAGAGCCATATTAATTTGGTATTCTTCATGTTAGTATCAAATATGGATGTTCTATTTGTTTTCAGATATACATAAACGGTTACAGGTATAGCTGGAAAATAGATTGCATGAACTACATATGGGCTTTTGAGAAGTAATGTGAGCATATCTAGTGTATTATACTTGAAAAATTATACATGTTTGTGATGTGGATACAGATTCAGATAGAATATTTCACATGTTTCCGGAAGCTACCTAAATATGGATATGGGTCCCAATACAAGTTATATAAGCTAATGCAAATTGATATCCAGCAAAACTCCATATTGGAAACCGGATTAGATGGATTCTAAGCTAATGCAAATTGATATCCAGCAAAACTCCATATTGGAAGCCGGATTAGATGGATTCTATTCAACCCTTTTTTATTTGTAATTCTCCAAGCAAAAATAACAATAGAAAATCTGGTTACTCATAATTTCGTTACCTGATTCGTGCAGGTTCGCCTTCTTTCCATGCTGGAAGAGTACACCATAGTGAGGCAGGAGAAAGAGCAAGAACACAAGAGACAGAGGGTAACTAATGCCTTCTGAATGCTAGCAGTTTTGTACTAGTCTGCATTGGTTTACGAGATTACCCCTAATTATAAGTCTAATTGCAGGATCAGAAGAAACTTCAGGGCCAGCTTATAGCTGAGCAGGAAGCGCTCTATGGATCGAAACCAAGCCCTTCAAAGCCTCAAAGCGCAAAGAAGTTGCCGAGAACTTCTACGGGAGTCCCAAGCCGGCGGCTCTCTCTTGGTGGAACCATAATGCAACCGCCAAAGCCGGATATGCTGCACTCGAACAAGTCAATCCGTTCAGCCAAGAAGGCAGATGATATTGGTACCTTATCACCTGGTAATATATATATTTCTTTGGACCTTTTACAAAAATGTACCTACATAATTAGTTAAATGAATATCCATGTAGAATTAGAATTTAATTGCATGCCCTTTGAAACTTGTCTTCGCATATATACCGCTGAAAAGTTTTCATTTACATATATGCTCTTTGACATTGAGTTTATTAGAAAATAAGATTTCTAGAGAGATTCATCCAATTCATGGGGGTAGTTGGTTGTGAATTACTCGAGGTAGTTTAAAGAGGGGCATTTGTAATAACATAATTAGTCCGGCTACTATGCGAGCACCAAGTATTTGGTGCTACCAAGTTTGCCACCGTTAGATCAACCCCTTTGATCATTCCCAAGCCTTAGATCATACTATTAAGTATTAACCAACTGCCCACTAAACCCTAGGGACCACTATCATCCTAACCGCATATTTTTTCATCTAAGGGTCGAAAACTTAATAGCATCAATGACTTGGTGCTATTAATAGCATAGTAGCCTAGTTCACATATATATATATATATATATATATATATATATATATATATATATATATATATATATATATATATATATATATATATATATATATATATATAGTAGAGCTTATATACTTTTAAAAGCACAAGCTCAAATATGCTTGTGATTTTTTTATCATTGGATTTGCATTGAGATCCGTGCTATTGTACTTTTGCTTTGTCTCTCTTTAGTTGACTTTACAAAAGCATAAATCTCAATGCAAATCCATGATAAAAAATTCACAAGCATATTTGGCCTTGTTCTTTTAAAAGTATATAAGCTACTCTCTCTACTCTCTCTCTCTCTCTCTCTCTCTCTCTATATATATATATATATATAGTAGAGCTTATATATAGTAGAGCTTATATGCTTTTAAAAGCACAAGCCTATTCATGCTTGTGAATTTTTTACCATTGGATTTGTATTGGGATTTATGTTTTTTACTTTTTCTTTCTCTCTCTTTAGTTGACTTTACAATAGCACAAATCCCAATACAAATCCAATGGTCAAAAATTCACAAGCATAAATTGGTTTGTACTTTTAAAAGTATATATGCTCTACTCTATATATATATATATATATATATATATATATATATATATATATATATATATATATATATATATATAGTAGGACTTGTGTGCTTTTAGAAGCACGAAGCCCTCCGTGCTTCCACGTTGTTTTTGATGTTGGGACTTCCGAATCGGCGATCGGCTCCGTTAAACTTGATCTAGAATATTTGAAGTGTCTAAAAATAAATTTCGCGATTTTTCGATATCATTTGCCTAGTGATCGAAGGGGCTCAAAATCAACGGCTGAAAATAAAAATCTCACAAAATGTGATGATATGATACTAAAATTTTAGATCAAAAATATTGATCTTGTTTTAATAGTATAAAAAAATTTCTATCAAAATTCTACGTGATTTGGATATTTCTACACCGTTAATTTTGTAAACGGCTCAACACAATCATTAAAATTGTTGATTATGTGCCCTTTTGATCATTAGGCAAATGATATAAAAAAATCGTGAAATTTATTTTCTAGACCTTTTAAATACTCTAGATCAAGTTTAACGGAGCCGATCGTCCATTCGGAAGTCCCAACATTGAAAACAATTTGGAAGCACAGAGGCCTCCGTGCTTCTAAAAGCACACAAGCCTAGCTCTATCTATATATATATATATATATATATATATATATATATATATATATATATAAGTACATATATAACCTAGCTCTATATAGACTCCTAACATCACTTTTTGAGAGATATTCATTTTTAGTCGTTCATTTTTGTGTCCACTTGATGGACAATAAAAGAAAATCGAAAAAGTTTGAAATTTAATTTCTAAATTATTTAAATGGTCTAGATCATATTTAACGGTGCCGATCGTCGTTTTGGAAGCTCCATTATGGGTGGCAACGGAGCCCGTTTGCTATCGATAGCATTCCAGCCTAGCGCTCTCTCTCTCTCTCTCTCTCTCTCTCTCTCTCTATATATATATATATATATATATATATATATATATATATATATATATATATATATATAACTAGGCTACTATACTATTAATAGCATAAAGTTATTGGTGCTATTAGGTTTTTGACCCTTGGATGAAAGGATGTGCGGTTAGGATGTTAGTGGGCCCCTAGGGTTTAGTGGGTGGTTGGGGAAATAGTATGATCTAACGGGTGGAAATGATCGAAGGAGTAAATCTAACAGCAGAAAACTTGGTAGCACCAAGTGCTTGGTGCTATCGATAGCATAGTAGCCGGACTCTCTCTCTATATATATATAGTCTGGCTATGGTGCTTTTAAAAGCACCAAGAACTAGGTGTTTGTAAGTTTTTCACCGTTAGATCTATCCCTTTGACCAATTTCACTCCTTATCATGCTATTCCACCAACTAAACCCTTCGAGACCATTATTATGCTAACCTTACAAATCTTCATTCGAAGGCCGAAAACCCACCAGCACTAATGACTTGGTATTTTTAAAAGTATAGGAGCTCAATTATATATATATATATATATATATATATATATATATATATATATATATATATATATATATATATATATATATATACACAGAGAGAGAGAGAGAGAGAGATCTAGGCTTCTATGCTTTCGAAAGTCCGGAAGCTTCTGTGTTTGTAAATTATTTTCAATAATGGGACATCCGATTCGGCGATCGGTTCCGTTAAACTTGATCTACAATATTGGAATTATCTAGAAACCAAATTTCATAATCTTTTGACTTCATTTGCCTAGTGAACAAGTAGTCCCAAAATGAACGGCTGGAAATAAAAAACTCATAAAAAACAGTGATAAAAGACTTAAATTTCAAATCAAAAGTTTTGATCTCACTCTTGATGTTAAGTAAATTTTTTTATTAAAGTTTCACGCAATTTGGATTGTTCTACACCGTTGAACTTACAAACGTACCATATTGGCCGTTAAAATAGTCACTTTTGAGACCCTTTGATCGTCGAAAAATAGTGTAGATCATGCCTAACGGAGCCGATCGTCGAATCAAATGTCCTATCATTGAAAAACAATTTTCAAGCACGGAGGCCTCCGTACTTTTGAAAGTACAAGAAACATACTATATATATATAACGAGACTATTATAGATCTTTTCATCCAGGGGCTGAAAATCTAATATATAACGAGACTACCAAGGTATTGGTGCTATTAGCTTTTCAGCCCCTGGATGAACAGATGTGCGATTAGGATGATAGTGGTCCCCTAGGGTTTAATGGGTGGTTGGTGGAATAGTATGATTTAAGGGGTAGAAATGGTCAAAAGGGGTAGATCGAACGGCGAAAAATTGGATAGCACGAAGTGCTTAGTGCTTTTGATAGTATAGTAGCCGGACTATATATATATATATATATGTATATATATATATATATATGTATATATATATATATATATGTATATATATATATATATATGTATATATATATATATATAGAGAAAGAGAGAGAGAGAGAGAGAGAGAGAGAGAGAGCGGCTAGTATGCTTTTATAAGCACGGAGGCACCGGTGCTTATAAGTTATTTTCGATATTGGGGCTTCCGAATCGACGATCAGCTCCGTTAGACTTGATCTAGAGTATTTGAAATATCTAGAAAATAAATTTCGCAATTTTTTCATATCATTTGCCTAGAGATCGAAAAGGCCTAACATCAACGGCTGAAAATAAAAAGCTCACAAAATATGATGATATGATACTAAAATTTTAAATCAAAGATATTGATCTTATTTTATATAGTATAAAGAATTTTCTATCGAAATTTCACGTGATTTGGATATTTCTACACCGTTAAACTTGCAAACGACTCACCACGATCATTAAAATTATTGATTTTGAGCCCCTTTAATTACTAGGCAAATGATATCGAAAAATCATTAAATTTATTTTCTAGATACTTCAAATATTCTAAATAAAGTCTAACGGTGCCGATCGTCGATTCGGAAGTTCTAATATCGAAAACGACTTATAAGCACGGAGGGCTCCGTGCTTTTATAAGCATACCAGCCTTCTCTCTCTCTCTCTCTCTCTTTCTATATATATATATATATATATATATATATATATATATATATATATATATATATATATATATATATATATATATATATATATATATATATTCTTTTGTGGTGTTATATTTGTCTGTTAATTTTAAGTTATACTTGCTTTGGTTGCTATACTATTTGCCACAACATTTTAAATAATCTCAGGTAGGAGAGGCTTAGATATCGCCGGCCTCCCTGTAAAGAAGCTATCTTTCAATCCAACGAATCTTCCTCAAGAGGCAGAAACACCCAGAAAACCCTTTGCTCCAATCGTAATCGCGAGCAACATTCCATCCACGCCCTCGAGGCTGATCTCTGATGAAACTGAAGAAGAGAACAAGAACAAGCTGAAGACTACAATGGCTGCCCCGCCTCCTAAAACTCCTATGACTGCTTACATTCCTATGCAGATGGCGACGACTCCTGCTCCAACCTGTCTCATGAATGAAGCAGCAGTGACGGTGAAAGCACAGGAAGCAGAGGAGTTCAAGTACTCGTTCGAAGAGAGACGACTTGCTTTCTATCTTACAAGATGAGAGGAGCTAATCTTTTGTTGTTTCAGTAATATTGAAGTTTGAATGATGTTGTTTTCTTGCCGAATTAAGTTGATAGCACAAGTCAGACCACAGTTGGCTTTCATTTTGTGAATTGTGATCTTTGAAGTTTAACTTCTGTTATTGGTAATGAAAGGTCAATACAATCATGCTTGAATGAACTCTGGTTTTACGTTCTTCGAAAAATTTGCTACATTACAAGTAGGCTTCGTAATTGTTTTTCGTGTAAAACTTAATTTTCAAAATCTCTTCAACATCCATCTGCAAAACCTAGAGGTACATCCTTTGCTTCTCTTCTCAACTGAAAGCTTAACGCTAATTTGAAGTTTAATAAATTCTGTCCATAAATCATAATCTAGTTATTGAGGTAATTTGTATTTTTTTTGCTGAAATTAAGACGTGCATGTTTGGTTTTTTTTTGTTTTCTTTTTTTTGAGAGAAAGAGAGTATGCTATCTGCTTCATTTATATTTGAAATAAACTCGGCTGGAAATGTGAAGCAACTAGGTTTCGAACTCGAAACGAACTCGAAACTTCGGGTATCAACCACTAAACTCTTTGTCACTTGCGCTAGGATGGCCGATTGCATGTTTGGTTCGCAGGCTGGCCAGGCCGGCACAGCCCGGCCTCCAGGCAAGCCGACCCTGAGGCACGCCCCATTTGAGCCCACCTTATCAGGCCAGCCTCGCCCAGCCCATCCTGACACCTTTACTTTTATATTTTATAATATAAAATTATTAAAAAAAATAAATTATAAAAGTTTATGAATAAATAATTATAATATTATTGAAAAAAAAAAAAAAAAAAGTCTTTGCACCGAGCCGGTCCATTTTCTAGGCCAACTCTCTTACTCTGAGCATTGATATGTATATATATATATATATATATATATATATATATATATATATATATATATATATATATATATATATATATATATATATATACATGTATGCATGTATATATATACATGTATAAATACATATAACTAGGTTGAAATACTATCGATAGCATCAAGTCATTGGTGCTACTAATTTTTTAGCCCTTAGATTATGAGATGTGCGGTTAGTATGATAGTGGTTCCTTAGAGTTTAGTGAGTGCTTGGTTGAATAGTAAAAATCTTAGGGGACCACTATAATCGCAACCGCACATCCTTTCATCCAAGGACCAGAAACTTGGTAGTACCAATTACTTGGTGCTATCGATAGTATTCTAGCCGGACTCTCTCTCTCTCTCTCTCTCTCTCTCTCTCAATATATATATATATATATATATATATATATATATATATATATATATATATATATATATATATATATATATATATATACCTAGGCTACTATACTATTAAGAACACTAAGTCATTGATGCTATTAAATTTTTAACTATTGGATGGAGAGATGCGTGGTTAGAATGTTAGTGGCCCCCTAGGATTTAGTGGGTGGTTGGGAAAATAGTATAATTTAAGGGTTGGAAATGATCAAAGGAGTAGATCTAACAGTGAAAATCTTGGTAGCCCTAAGTGCTTGGTGCTATCAATGGCATAGTAGCCGGACTATATATATATATATATATATATATATATATATATATATATATATATATATATATATATATATATATATATATATATATATAATTGATTTTCTATGTTTTTAAAAGTATCAACTCATTGGTGCTTGTCTTGAATGAAAGAATATACAGTTAGGATGATAGTGGACTCCTTGAGTTTAGTGAGTTGTTGGTGAAATAGTATGATCTAAGAAATAAAATTAGTCAAAGGGGTAGATCTAACGGTAGAAAACTTACAAAAATCAATTGCTTGGTACTTGTACAAGCATCAATTTTTTAGCCCTTTGATATAAGAGATGTGCGGTTAGGATGATAGTGGTCCCCTAGAGTTTAGTAGGTGGTTGGTTGAATAGTAAAAATTTTAGGGGACCACTATAATTGCAACCGCACATCCTTTCATCCAAGGGCTGAAAACTTGGTAGCATCAATTGTTGGGTGCTATCGATAGTATTCCAGCCGGACTCTATATATATATATATATATATACCTAGGCTACTATACTATTAATAGTACCGAGTCATTGGTACTATTAAATTTTTAACTCTACGAAGGGATGTGTGGTTAGGATGATAGTGGCCCCTAGGATTTAGTGGTGGTGCTATTAAATTTTTAACTCTTGGATGAAGATATGTGCGGTTAGAATGATAGTGGCCCCCTAGGATTTAGTTTGTGGTTGGGAAAATAGTACGTGGAAAATATGCAGCATTTATGATGATATGGCTAGTGCGTGGATACAAACCGTCAATTGGCCGATGACGTCACATCAGCTTGAATGACGAGCAACCACAAGAAATGAAAAGACAAAATTTAATGAGAAAATGATAAGGGCACGATCAACGACCGATGCCCGTTAGATCAAAGCCAAGGGGGATCCCTCCTCGGCCTAATCGTTTAGCACGCGACGCAATCACATCAGAGGGTCATACCGGAGCCAATCGCTGACCGAAGCCAGTCAACGATCTACGAGCGTTCGGTTGAACTTTCGGCATGAATAGCGGGTATGCTTGTTGTTTACGGAGATATGGAGGGATGTTTGAGTCAGCGGAGTTTGGAGGAGGATCATGCCATCGCCTTGATTATACTTTAGTCTGTGTCCTGATTGTATGCTTGATTTATTTATATTTATGTGAATGAAATATGTGAATAAATATATGAATAATTGTATGATGTATGATGATTGTAGTCATGCACGTATAACGGTATAGAAAAAACTTTGTCCGTTTGAACCGAGGAATCTTATGTGCGTGATGGATTTGTGCCTGTCTTGAATATTGTTTTCATACTTTTTAAAATTCGAATGGTATTTATTTGCATACTCTGTTTAAAGAATAAAAAAATTAGTCCACTCTTTTTGAAATGCAAAAGATGAACTCCCAGACGTGACAAATAAATCTCATGATAAGTACCCAAAGATTCAAATTGAACTTCGATTTTAAAAAATATGTTTCTTGTGGTAAATTAAATGTAAAGTAGTAGTTCTTCGTTTCGTGCAGATAAGAAAGACTTTGTCTATATGACGGGGTCTGTTGCGCACATGATTGGGCTTCTGTGCTGGAATGTGACAATTGTCATGTTATAATGGGTTTTTTTTTAAAATGACTTTCTAAAAATTTGTATTTTTAAAAATGGTTCTATAAAATTTGTATTTGCAAAAATGGTCCTATACCTGCCAACTTAAAGCTCACTCAGCCCGGCTGACGTGGCACGCACACGTGACACCCAGTTGGCAGGTATAGAATCATTTTTGTTAATACAAATTTTATAGGATCATTTTTAAAAATACAAATTTTTAGAGGATCATTTTCAAAAACAAATCCCTTATAATATATGGGCTACCACTTAATTAGGAAATGACACCAAAGGAAGCATTGCATTGAGCGGTGAGACAAAGCAACTTGCTCCTAAATTGCTTTTGAATTTAAAAAATTTTCTTTCCCACAACGAGAATCGTTACAAGGAGTGCCACACTTTGCGTATAAAGTGGAGACTTCCGGGCAGCGTTTGATTTGAAAACTAAATTTGAAATAAAATTTTATTTCAGTCTTATTTTTCAAACGTGTTTGATTATGAATGTTATGAATGTGAATATTAGTTTTCGTTTTTCTCAAACAAACTGGTATAAGACTAAAATAATTGTTTTAATTTTTTTTCTGAAACAAATTTGTTCATACTTGAGAATAAGTTTATTTAAAGTAAATATAATTTTAATTATTATATTAACTCTTTAATTAATTTAATATTTTGACTAATCTAATTATTTTATTAACTAATTATCTAACTATTAAATAATTAACGGATTAATTTATTAAATTATTTATTAACAATACTTATTATTGTTAATTATTTTATCAATTACTATTTTAGGTTATCTAGCAATAATTAATTAAATAAGTTAAATAATTATTTAATTAATATTTTTATATTAACTAAGTAGATAAAATAATATTATTTTTAAATTATAATTACTCTTATTCTCATCATTCCAAATTTGACTATTCAAACGCTATTTTTTTTATTTTTAAAAATAATCTAATTTTCATCATAACACAAAATTAGTTATATTCCTAAATTTATACTTATTTTTAAAATAAATCGTTTTAATTTATATATGAACCAAATATAACCCTATTGTGCAATGCTTGCTGGTTGAGCCTAGCACTACTCGAATTTTGGGTCTAGTTCAACTCCCGAGTAAGTTCTTGATCCTGCAAGCTTTTATATCAAAGAGAAGGTGGCATCCGAGGGTGTTGTTGAGTGAAGAAAGGTGACACCTCTCGCAGGCTAGCTCCTAGCTGGGTCTTTGTTTTCCAATAATAATCAATTTTAGCAATATTTTAATTTTAAATGCTCGTAGGCCTGTTAAATTTAGCGTATCATGGGATAATTTAATGCTCCGATCTCTTTTTAATTTTTGAAAATTAATTAAATGCTTTGGTCTGAATGCAAAAAATAAAATATTAGCTAATATGCTATATTTGTAGGGCTCTCTTTTGTACTTGTGGTTACAAAACTCACCGAAAACTTGAGCATAATTACACAACTTCCACAACTCACAAGTGCCTGTGAATGAAATCCGTGCCGTCGAATTTGAAATGGACGCATCAGAATATATCAACCATAGGAAATAATAAAGAAAGCAATCTCTTTTAACTCTCCTAGCTAAAACATGTGCTCAACTGTTTCCCAAACCTAGTTCACCACGTCGATCGTGAGCCAACCAACATTCCGAAATATAACAATTATTGCCGTCTATTTATGACGTGGTGAACCGGGTTTATGGAACAATTTCTCCAAGTATAACGTTTATATGTTTTTTTTACATTCCTCTTTTATTTCAAAATCACATTCGAATCGCTACCTCCCCCCGCCCCCCACCCCCGCCTCTCTCTCTCTCTCTCTCGCTCTCCCCGATCCCTTCCTCGGAGCTCGGCGATCCGAAATCCTTAGTTCCGATTCCTTTGAGCTGCGTTCGAGTAAGGATTTCCTTCAACGTCACAGCTCCGCCGCTCCAACTCGTCTCTCTCCGCCACCCCACGTGGCCATCTTCGCCTCCCCACCGCCGCCGCTCGTGGAAACCCACGCCGTTGACAACTCGTCTCTCTTCGCTCCCCACTTGCATCGTGTGGCGCCTCGTCGAGTTCGCCCGCGACCTCCGCCTTAAGTATTTCAAGCGCAACAACTTCTCTAGCTTCGTAGATCGATCGATCGATTTCGGAGGCCTCTATCTCGTTTTTTGGCTTCTAATTAGGATCTAGCGTGATTTTTTAACGGGGATTTAGGTAGGTCGTGCCGGATCGGTGGGAATTCGCCGACGACTGCTTCAAACGAGGCGAGCGGCACCTCCTTTGCGACATCCGCCGCGCAAAGATCGCCCCTCCGCGCATCGTCCTCTCCTTGGAGCTCGGCGCCTTCTCCTCCTGCCCCCCGAGCTCGGCGCATTCGTGAGTTTAGCTTTATTTATATTGTGCTCAATATGCATTTCTAGTATCTCCTTTGACAGCATATGATCACTGTTACTACTTGCTACTCATATATCCATTAGTTTATAATGTCTTGTTTAATTCTGATTATTCCACTACTTCACCCTTCTCTACTGAGCAATCAAAGAGAAGCTTTTTAATTTAATTTCTCAAGGTTCAAAATAGAGTGTGTATGTTCATTCACTGACATCTTTTTTTTATTTTTATGTTCTTTTGGTTTATCATTTCCAAAACTTTCTAATTTGAATATTGATATCTCTTTTCCATTTTAAAGGTTGTATTTATCTTTCTGCATTTCTTTGAAGTTGAGGATCGCTTGCAACAAACTGGAATATGATCTTTCCAGCAATAGAAAGACATTCAAAGAACTTAAAGACGTATTTAGTTGAACAAAGAGACAAACTTGAAGAAAGTCAGGCAGGAATCAGTAAGTTTACTTAGAGGACATATTAAGTTGCAATTTGGATTAATTCGATGTAGAAATCATTAAATTGTAGATCCATGCACGTACTACCTCTGGTACTAAAATTATTCGTTGTCTTCTCTTCACTTTTTAGTTTTAGATCAAATTCATCATTATGGGATATGGACTACGGCTCTTAAATTCACATGTTTTCGTTGAATTTGATCATATATAGTAGCTGTATGAATAGGAGTTTTCAGTTTTGAATGTTTGATCATATACAGTAGCTGTATGAATAGGAGTTTTAGAATACTAATACATCACAGTTGTATGTTTTCATTGAATATTTGTGTTAAAGGCTCATAGATTCACATGTTTTGCGCAATTACATTTGGAATGTAAGAAGTTTACCATAAGTAGTTCCCTATTTGAATGAATCAAATGGCCCATAAGTAGTTCCCTATTTGAATGAATCACATGGCAATTGAACTTTCTTTCTTTGTTAAGTTTCACCACATTGCCATTTCTTGAATGAATCATATTTTTTCTTTTTTTCATATTATTGTTCTTTAGTATGTACTTATTTGTCTCTATTTATGCTTTTTTAGTTATGTCTTCTCCAAGTTTGCCACATCCTCATTCATCTCAACAATCAACATCTGTTGTGGGCACTAATGAGCCATGTGATACTCAAGAAAAAGATGAAACAACTGATAATAATGATATGGAAGAGATTGAAAATGAACTAGAAGGAAAGATAAGTAGTTAAATTTTTTTTCTAAGGTTTGGGAATGTTTTGAAGAAGTAGTTCTTGAGAATAAAGTCTTAGTGAAAAAGATCAGATGGAAATATTATAAAAAGAAGTATTCAAAACCAAAGACGGGCATCACCACACAACTAAAAAGGCATATGAATGAGTGTTTCTACATGAAAATTCAGCCTAAAAATTAAGTTTTAATCAATTTAACACCAAGTGAAGCTCTAGATAATAGAGTAGAATTTCCACGTCTACATTGGCCCTATTGCATCCTACGACACCTTTAAAATTCGAGAAATAATAGCTAGGATGATTATAGTTCATAAATATCCATTTGTGATTGTTGAGCCTCATGGTTCAATATATTGTGCAAAGCATTGAATCCTAATTTTCAATATGTTAAATTAGGATGTGTTAACTTTTATTTAGCCAATGTGTTTAATTTTGATGAATTTTGAATTATTATGTTGCGATTTGCTATATATTGGTTTCTTTCTGTATACTCTTTGTTGTTAATGTTTTTTATTTTAAAATACATTTAAATTGTTGTGTTGTAATGTGTTTTTATTTGGACAATGTGTTATATAGTAATGGATTTTACATTGTTGTGTTTACTTGTAAATTGTTGTGATTTGCTGCAGATTATTTTTTTTCTAGCTATTCTTTATTGTTAATATGTCTTTTACTTTTAAAATGTATTTTAATTTCTAATCGAGCTAATGAGTCGAACATGAATATGAGCTAACGAGCCGAGCCGAACACGAGTCGGCCTTTAACACTTTTGAGCCGAGCTCGAGTTGGCTCTAGCTTGCTTGTGTTCGGCTCTTTGACAGTCCTAGTCAGCACGTCTCCAAGATAGCGCATTGTGAACCAAGAAGGCTCTCAGAGATTTAGCAAATAAAGAAAAGATTAGAAAAATAGTAAAGCTCAGTGAAAGAGTAAAGTTCAGTGAAGGGTAGTATAAAGCTCAAAGAAGAATGTAGAAGAAGGTGATCCGCACCCCTTCTGTACCCTTCTCTCTATATAGATGCAGGCGCTGTTGCGGGTAGCTAATAAGAGCTCTCGTAGTAGACAGCCAATAGGGGCCAAGATGCCAACAGCTAGTTGGACAACAAATATAGCCATCCTTAGGTTAAATTAACATGCAATAAACCTACAGTATAAAAACAAAAAACAAAAGAAAAGGCTTTAGTGTAGGTGAACCAAATTGGCTAGCCAAGACTGCTCGTGCTTGTGCCGTGCGTGTGATAAGTGGCTGGCACCACTCTCTTCATCACCTAAGCAAGTGACTAGGAGATGGTGGAGAATATAAAGCACTACTACAGGCACCGCTATAGAACTAAATTTATGTGTAGTAGGTGATGCACAAGCTCCTAGGCAAAGCCAATTTGATTTTGGGCCACCCAAGAGGGCCATAGGCCAAAATGAAGTTTTTAAATCACATTTAAAATAAATACTAACATTCTACCATATGTTTTAAAACTTCATATGATGAAAACAATTAAAATAAAAGTAATTCAAAGATTGGGACATGTGAACTATAATACAACTAAAAGTTTGATGAATCTTGATTTGATCCCTAGATTCGATTTACTTGATCATAGATGTGAAATTTGTGTGCAAGTTAAGGAGCTTAGGATGCCCTCTAGGTCGGTGGATAGAGATTGTGATATGTAGAACTTGTGCACAGTGATGCTTGTGATGGAAGTAGACCTAGTAGGAGGTGGAAATATTTAGTTTGTGACTTTTGTAGATGATCACTCTAAGTATTGCTATGTTTACTTGATTAAGTCTAAAGATGAGGTTGTAAGTACATTCAAGATTTATAAGGCTGAGGCAAAGAACCAGCTAGATAAGAAAATTAAGATTTTTAGATCTGATCGAGGTGGTTAGTACAGTTTAAATGAGATAACTGTATTTCGTTAATAACATGAAATTGTGAATTAAGTGACTGCTCTTTATACACCTCAGTCGAATGGACTAGCTAAACGTAAGAATAGAATTTTGATAGATATGATGAACTCTATGATTGTTAGTTTAGGTGGACCCAAAATTAAATGAGCTTTGCCTGAGTGTTTGTGTATCACCTACTGTACATAAGTTTACTTTTAGATGGAAAATTCAAGAGTTGTAGTAGTGCTTTATATTCTCTACCATCTCTAAGTTATTTGCTTAGGTGATAAAGAGAGTGGTGCCATCTACTTATCACACGCACACACTCACGGCACGAGATCGAGCGGTCTCTGCTAGCCGGTTTGGTTCCCCTACACTTAAGCCTTATCTTTTATTTTTTGTTTTTATACTTTAAGTTTATTGTATTTTGACATAACTTGAGGATTGCTATATTTGTAGTCCAACTAGCCGTTGGCATCTTGGCCCCTATTGGCTGCTTGCTGCGGCTGCTTTTATTGGCTAGACACAGCGGTGCCTGTATCTGTATAGGGAGAAGGATACAGGAGAGGTGCGGATCACTTTCTTGTACATTCTTCTCTGAGCTTTGTACTATCCTCCACTAAACTTTACTCTTCTCCTGAGCTTTACTACTATTCTAATCTTTGCTCTATTTGCTTGATTTTTGAGAGCCTTCTTGGTTCACGTTGCGCTACCTTGGAGATGTGCCAACGGGGTAGCTCGTGGTTGTTGTATCGCTAGAAGTGATCGGTGGCACCTCGCATGTAGAGGGGCAATATTTTTTCTAGGACAAACCTCGACCCACAGGCCTCATCTAAACTCTTTATCTCTATAATACTTTGACATCGATTCTTGCATGCGATTTTTTGAAACAGTTGTTTAATGCGTTTGAATCAAAATACTTGAAAATTTCATATTTCTACTAAAAGAACAAACTTATTTCCAACATTCTAAAAGCATGATTTATTTCCAATAGTGTGCATATGCGCTTATGTGGTATGCAGGTGCATATGCGCATATATGATATGCAGGTGCATATTGTTGGATTTTATATATGGATTTGGTGATTTTAAACTTGTGTTTTGGCCTTTGGGCTTTTCTGGGCGGTCCAATATCAATGGGCTTTGCCTGAGAGCCCAAACCCATTCTCCTCTACATGTGATGTTTAGTCCGACATTGAAAACTCATCACATGTAGAGTGGGTTTATTTACTCCTTCACGTTGGCATGTGTTGGTTCGGAGAAAGTGAGAGCAAGGCTTTTCCTAAACATACACGCGCGCACGGCACGAGTCGGGGCGGGGCGGGCGGCGGCGCGCGCGATCTTGACCCGGTTTTATTTTATTTTGACTTTTTTTTTTGGCTTAACCAACCTTGGGAAGTTGCATCTCGGGCTACCCAAGAGCCTTCCTTGGGAAGGGGCTTGTGGACTGCCAGAGATAGCTACCCGTTGGAGCTTGTCCCCTGGTGGGTTTATGGGCTCTCTCTCTCGTTGGGCTATATATACAGAGCAAGAGAGTTGGCTAAGGCATAAGCTAATTAGCTATTTACAGAGTTCTTCTACACTGAGATTTAGAGAATTCTTCTTCTCTTTCGAGTTTCTCTTTTTGCTGGATCTCTGAAAGACGTTGGGTTCGCTATGCACCATTCCGGAGTCGTTGCCGACGGGGTGGACAGTGGTCGTTGTATAGCTAGGGGTGATTGCCGGAGCCTCGCATGTAGATGGGCAATCTTGCTTCTAGGACAGTGCTTACGGCACGCCTCGACATTCACAGACTTCATCTAAACTTTAATATATTTTTTTATTAACAGTATAATAGAAATTGCATGATTGAGTTTTGGTTTAAAATTATTTAAATATTATTTGACTAAAAGAATTAATTTGAAAAGATTTTCCAACACATATGCGGTTCACATAAGTTTAAATAAAATATAGTGATTATCACAAAAATACAAGAAATATTTGAGAGTCAAAGAAAAAAGAATTCATCATAGGAGAGAAATAAATAATGTATAGAACTTTTAATGACCTTTTTACCTATTTTAGATCATTGTAACAATGTACACATCAAAGTTTTAAGAAATATGTTTAAGAAAATAATTCTAAAAATAAGATATTCTATAATCAAAATCAACAACAAAAGTATATGTATTATGTATGATATCTTTTGTGTTTGAGTAGCTATTAATTGTTATGTCATGCTAAACCTACTTATTTGCTTAAACTTCATTGTAGTAGATTGCTTAATAATGTGCTCATTATGCATTTTTAAGTTATATGCGGTGCAACCAAGCAGCCACATCTGCAAATGCGGGTGCATATAGGGGTGTGTGCACTGCCTTTTAGAACAGTGGTTTATGGATGGCCATACTGTTTTACATGAACACATTTCTTGTAGGAACAAATATTTCTTCAGGATGACTAATCTCCCGAGTGATCAGCTTTTGCAAATGGAGACGACATGCGGATCTCTTCTATATGAGCTTCAGGTACTATGAAAATTTCTTCCATAGTCAATAATTTTCTCCTTTTCTTCCTTTCCGTTTTTGTCGAAGATACGTGATAAAGGATGTGCTATAACAATTCAAATTACACTGAATTAAGACCATACTGGATAATCCCTAATCTAAGCCCATCAAATACCATGTTCTATTGCATTTGCATGTAGTGATATAATTGCTTAAGTTCTGTTTGGATGGAGAAAGCCAGAAAATAAGGAGAGAAAGCTATTTCTCTTGCTTGGATTCAATTTTAAGGGACAACAGAAAGTTAAGAAGAAGCAAAAGGAAATAAACCCAACTTATTTTCACATTTCTTATTTTCGGAAATGCCTTTTGCTTAATAGAAGAGAGACAGTTTGTGCTTATCTTTGCTATTCTGGTGGAATCCTCTCTCTCTCTCTCTCTCTCTCTCTCTCTCTCTCTCTCTCTCTCTCTCTCTCTCTCTCTCTCTCTCTCTCCATTTAATTATTTGCAATGCTCAGAAAGTATAATTTATAGTCTTTTGCTCTATCCCTTTCTCTCTCTCTTCTACCCTTGTGTTGTACATCTAATTGTTTGTAATGCTCAGAAAGAATAATTTACAGTTTTTTGCTATCTTTTTTCTCCAACTTCTTTGCATAAAAGTTTTAGAACTTGATATTATAATTGTCTACGACTGATGAAATTGTATGCATATGATGCATTAGTAGTGTATTAATGTACTCTCTTTTCTTTGTTCTTCAACCAATGAAGTAGGTTTTCTTTCGTGACGCCCTAATAATCTTACATTGGATGGAAAAGAGATTATGATTGGGAATATAAAGATCAAGGAATCTAGTAATAATAATTGAGCTTAAACATTTTTAGCCGGTGATTTAGATCCAATGATTTTTTAGTGCTTGTTAAATTATATGGAATGACCGTTTTGTCTCTAAAAGCTTAAGTTACTAGCGAACGATATTTTTTTATGTTTTATATTCAATACTCCCACGCACGTCTGGTCTCAAGATTTTTTGTAGGCTCAAGACGGGACTTGAATTAGATGGGAGGAAATTAAATAAGACTAGGGGTTCGGCGGAATTCGAACTTAGGACCTCCTGCTGTAATACCATGTGACATTATGCTTTTGGAGAACAACGGTTGTTTCATATAATTTAACAGTACTAGTGGGAAGGACCGTTACATCTTTTTCTTCTGCTCTGTCAACATCCAAACAAGAAAATGAAAATGTTAGCAACGAGCGCACAAACTTAACGAAATCAAAAGCGATCACCACACAAAAGTAGATCTCAAATGCACGATAAAGAAATAAACACACACATTTTCGTGGAAAATCTTTTGCAGGAAAAAAACCACGGGTGAAGGAGGAAGGTTTCACTATATGAAAAAGGGAATACAAATGTTCTCGATGATACAATTGCTCGAACTCTCTAGGTTAAAAGAAAAGAGAATAAGAAATTCTTAACGGGTTTTTCCTATCGGCCCGAGCCCTCCGCTTCCACCACAGACATCCAATTTTCTTTTTCCAAAATTTACCAAATTTTGTCGTCGCACTGCGAAGCCGTCGGCGAATCGAAAATATAAAATTGAAGCGATTTCTAATTTCGGAGTCACATCTAACAGAAAATTTAGTTTCTTTTGCATATTTTCTCTCTCTTTTCTCTGTTATTGTCTCTCCTTCCTAGGTTATCAAATGAGAGCTGTTGAGAATCCCCATCGACACTTATCATAGCAATGAATTCTTTGTTTAATCATATCATCTGCTTGTCTGTAGATAAAATTCAGAAGTATCTATATGCATTGGTTCTTGTTTGTAGAAGAACTCTATAATTATGAACATTATTTTTTCTTGTGAATACTATTGAGTGCAGGTGATATGGGATGAAGTAGGTGAAACTGATGCTGAACGGGACAAAATGCTTCTCGAGCTCGAACAAGAGTGCCTGGAGGTCTATAGACGCAAGGTTGACCTGGCCAATCGCTGCAGAGCTCAGCTGCGGCAAGCCATTGCTGATGCTGAAGCAGAGCTTGCAGCCATCTGTTCTGCAATGGGTGAGCGACCGGTTCGTATTAGGCAGGTTCGTTTCTTTTATTAACATTTTAAGCTCAAAAGAATTAGTTGCTTAAAATTACAGTTCAAAATTTTCAAGCATCTGCATCATCTAAGCAGCTAGTTTATTCCTCTTTATTTTGCTAATCAGGAGAGCATTGTATGAAGTATGAACTAATCTCTTAGTTGAACAGTTTCTTATAAGATTATCAAGCTGTGTTCTATAATTAATAAATCTTCAGGCACTTAACTTCTAGAAGTTATAACGGGAATTTGTTGGTTAGTTTTACTAGTAGTAATTCGGGTGATCTTATCAGTCCACTCAGAATGCTGTAAGCTTAAAGGAGGAGCTCAAGGCCATTACTCCACAACTGGAAGAGATGCAAAAGAGAAAGACTGAAAGATGGAACCAGTTTCTCGAAGTTATAGAGCAGATAAGGAAGATCACACTTGAGATCAGGCCTACAGACTACACTCCTGCCAAGTTGGTTGTTGATGAATCTGATCTATCCACACGAAAGCTTGAGGAATTGCACAAGCAATTGCAGTGTCTTCAAAAGGAGAAGGTTGCATACATAATGCATTGTGCTTAAATAAGCTATAGTAGTGTAAAACATGATTCTTGTAGTTTTTTTGACTTACAAATCTCTTTCATCTCAGAGTGATCGCTTAAAGAAGGTGATAGATCACTTGAACAGTTTGAATTCATTATGCGAGGTACTTGGTATAGATTTCAAGCAGACAGTTTCCGACGTACATCCCAGCTTAGATGGAGCTGAAGGATCGAAGAACATAAGTAACGAGACAATCCAAAGGCTGGATTCTGCAATAGAGAAATTACGAGAGATTAAGCTCCACAGAATGCAAAAGGTAAGTGCTTTAGTTGAGTTACACAAAATATGGTTTGATCTTTCAATTGCCTTAAGTTTATGTTAAATTATACGAAACAACCCGCTAAAAACTTAAGCTAGTAAAAAATGGTGTTTTTATATTTTTATATTTAACACTCTCGCTCACGATTCAATAATATTTTAATAGGCTTATGGCGTGGACTTGAATTAAATAGGAGAAAACCAATTATGCTTGAATTCAAAACCTCTTGCTCTGATATCATGTTAAATTATATGAAATAACTGTTGTATTCTAGGCTGCGTTTGGTAACAGAATAATGTTTGAAAGAATAAATATTTTTAGTCTTGGAATAACTTGCTATTCTAGGATATAGAGGAATAAAAGAAATTTTATGTTTGGATTGATATTTTTTATTTTTTAGAATAACCAAAATCTTGTTTGGTAATTTTATAAAGAATAATGAAGGATAATACAAAAGATTGATTAATTTTTTAAAAAATATCAAAATTATTTTTATCTATATCTTTTATATATATAATATTTAATATATGTACAATAATACATATAAAAATAGGAAAATGCTACTTGTACACCCCATTTGGGGGTGTACATTGCACACCCCACCCATCCAATGGGTGGGGTGTGGTGAGGGGTCACTTCACAATTTGTGAAGTGACCCCCCCACCCTTAGATGGGTGGGTGTAAGATGTACACCCCCTTTGGGGGTGTACATGTAGCGTTGCTCATAAAAATAATATATTTTTTTAATATAAAATAATTAAAATATTATATCTAATGCTATTATAATCATATTATTATATAAAATATTTCAATATTAATATATAACATAATTCAATAATAATATATAAAAATACTTTAAAATATTATATATAAATAAAAAAAGAAAATATATTTTAGAATAACATATAATATAAATATTTAATATATAAATATTATATATTATATGATATAAAAATATTATATAATGTAATATATAAATAATATATTATATAATATATAATAAAATATATAAATATTTTATATTATATAATATATAATATAATATATAGATATTATATATAATATAAATATATAATATAATATATTATCATTACAACAAAATTATGTTATAGCGACATTTTTAAGTGTTTATAAAATTTGAAAAAATTATCGTTGGCAAAAATACCGACACTTATTATTAGTATCAGCAGTCGCTAGGGTGTATAGCGATATATTATTGTAATTTGTCCTAAAAATATATCCCTATAATCTAATTTTTGATATAGATGAAATATAGATAGGACACTTATATAAAAGTGTCACAAAAATATATTCCTAGAACCTAATTTTATTGTAGTGTATATAATAATTAAATATATAAATATTATATATTTAATTTGTTACCTTATATAATATTTTATTTTATAATATATGGTATATTTTAGCATAACACATGATATAAATAAATTTATAAAAGTAATAATAATAATAATAATAATAATTATTATTATTATTATTATTATTTTATATTATAAAATATTTTAGAATATTATAAAATTATATATATAATATAACCATACTTTTATATTACTTTAATTATTTTTAATAAACTAATAACTATTATATGAGAATAATTCTATTCTTTTAAAATAATGAAATAATTGTTCCCGAATTATTCTAGAATTATCTAAAATAATTCGGTTTGACCGACATAACTATTCTTGTTATTTTTTTACATCGTTTGGCGGAATAACGAAAATAACTTTCGTTTTTTCGTTATTCCTGGTTTATTCCCAAAACAAACGGAGCCTTAAAAACTTAAGAGGACGGTATTTTTATATTTAACAGTTTAGAATGTTGCAGCTTCAAGATCTTGGAAGTACTTTGCTGGAGCTGTGGAATCTCATGGATACTCCAATCGAACAGCAGCAGCAGTTTCAGAATGTTACATGTAACATAGCTGCATCAGAAGATGAAATCACGGAGCCTAATACCCTTTCGCTCGATTTCCTTAGTTATGTATGTGGATTGCACAAAAAAAAATATGAAGTTTTAGTTTTTCTTCTACAACGTCAAAAAACTCCTTGATGTAAGGGCATATTAGTGAGAGCTTGTGTTTGTCGCAGGTGGAAGCAGAAGTGTTGAGGCTTGAACAACTGAAAGCGAGCAAGATGAAAGATCTTGTACTGAAGAAGAAAACTGAACTGGAGGAGCTTCGACGACGGACACATCTTGTTGGGGAAACAAATTGCGAAACAGAATTCGGAATTGAGGCTATTGAAGCAGGTAATATTAATAATACAATAAAAATGGATATCGTGATGCTATATTCCCTATTGTCATGCATAAAAGTTTTGGTCCCAGTTTTATTGTTCTATGCTTTTGTATTTCTTCTGTTGCATCTGCATTATTATGTATGCAATCTTCTCACACCATCCTTTTCTTCTCTCTTCTATTGCAGGGGCTATTGATCCTTCTTTAGTGCTGGAACAAATTGAGGTCCAAATTTCAACAGTTAAAGAGGAAGCATTTAGACGGAAGGATATGCTTGAAAGGGTTGAAAAATGGTTGGCTGCATGTGAGGAGGAATCCTGGCTTGAGGAGTACAATAGGGTTAGGCATTTGATCAACTGTGCAATCAAGAGCTCATACATTTCTGCAACTACTAATGTATCGTTGTATTTGTATCTTAGGATGAAAACCGATACAATGCAGGAAGGGGTGCTCACCTTACACTCAAGCGGGCCGAAAAAGCCCGAGCTTTGGTTAACAAGATTCCGGGTATTTATGTTGTTTTCAACTGCTCCATAACATAATATTACAATTCTTGGTGCTACTTGGTTGTTTTTTCATCTAGTTAACTTCATATCTGATTGATTCTATGATGTGTCTTGAGCAGCAATGGTAGATAATTTAGCTGCCAAAATAACTGCATGGGAGAAAGAAAGGGGCTTGGAGTTCATGTACGACGGAGTAAGGATCTCGTACTGCATCTTCCATTCTTACGTTGGGGTGAAAATGGATAAATTAATTGCAGCTAACTCATATGTATTTACTTTCGTTTTTTGAAATGCAACTCAATTCAAGAATTATAGTGCTGCGAGTGTCAGAGCCATACTGATTTGGTATTCTTCCTGTTAGTATCAAATATGGATGCTCTATTTGTTTTCAGATACACATAAAAGGGTATTAGGTATAGCTGGAAAATATATTGCATGAACTAATTAAGGGCTTTTGAGAAGTAATATGAGCATACCTAGCGTATTATACTTAAAAAATTATACATGTTTGTGATGTGGATACAAATTCATACAGAATATTTCATGTGTTTCCGGAAGCTACCTAAATATGGATATGGGTCCCAATACAAGTTAGATAAGCTAATGTAAATTGATATCCAGCAAAAATCCACATTGGAAGCCGGATTAGATGGATACTATTCAACCCATTTTTATTTGTAATTATCCGAGCAAAAATAACAATAGAAAATCTGGTTACTCATAATTTTGTTACCTGATTTGTGCAGGTTCGCCTTATTTCCATGCTGGAAGAGTACACCATAGTGAGGCAGGAGAAACAGCAAGAACGCAAGAGACAGAGGGTAACTAATGCCTTCTGAATGCAAGCAGTTTGTACTAGTCTACATTGGTTTACAAGATTACCCCTAATTATAAGTCTAATTGCAGGATCAGAAGAAACTTCAGGGCCAACTTATAGCTGAGCAGGAAGCGCTATATGGATCGAAACCGAGCCCTTCAAAGCCTCAAAGTGCAAAGAAGTTGCCGAGAACTTCTACGGGAATCCCAAGCCGGCGGCTCTCTCTTGGTGGAGCCATAATGCAACCACCAAAGCCGGAGTTGCTGCACTCGAACAAGTCAATCCGTTCAGCCAAGAAGACAGATGATATTGGTACCTTATCACCTGGTAATATATATATATATATATTTCCTTGGACCTTTTACAAAAATGTATCTGCATAATTAGTTAAATGAATACCCTTGTAAAATTAGAATTTAATTGCATGCCCTTTGAAACTTGTCTTTGCATATATACCGCTGCAAAGTTTTCATTTACATATATGCTCTTTGACATTGAGTTTATTAGAAAATAAGGTGTCTTAGAGAGATTCATCCAATTCATGGGGGTAGTTGGTTGTGAATTACTCAAGGTAGTTTAAAGAGGGGCATTTGTAGATTGATCCTGAGTTTCAAAGTTCTGTTGTGCATTTTTAGGGAAGATATGGAAATTCAAATAGTACCAATATATATATATATATATATAGAGTAGAGCTTATATACTTTTAAAAGCATAAGCCAAACTATGCTTGTGAATTTTTTATCATAGGATTTGCATTGAGATTTGCGCTATTGTAAAGTCAACTAAAGAGAGAGAAAGAGAAAGTACAATAGCACGAATATCAATGCAAATTCAATGGTAAAAAATGTACAAGTATAATTAGGGGCTTGTGCTTTTGAAAGTATATAAGCTCTACTCTCTCTCTCTCTCTCTCTCTCTCTCTCTCTCTATATATATATATATATATATATATATATATATATATATAGAATTGAGCTCCTATGCTTTTAAAAGTAACAAGTCATTGGTGCTTGTAGGTTTTTAACCTTGGATGAAAAGATGTGTAGTTAGGATAATAGTGGACCCCTTGGGTTAAGTGAGTGGTTGGTGGAATAGAATGATCTAAGGGATGAAATTAATTAAAGGGGTAGATCTAACGGTAGAAAACTTACAAGTACCAATTGCTTGGTGCTTGTACAAGCATAGTAGCCGGACTCTCTCTTTCTCTCTCTCTCTCCCTCTCTCTCTCTCTCTCTCTCTCTATATATATATATATATATATATATATATATATATATATATAGCCATGCTATGGTGCTTTTAAAAGCAGCAAGAACTAGGTGCCTGTAAGTCTTCCGCCGTTAGATCTATCATTTTGACCAATTTCACATCTTAGATCATGCTATTTTACCAACCACCAACTAAATTCTTGAAGACCATTA
The DNA here is from genome assembly GCA_029204045.2 of Tillandsia leiboldiana. NCBI lineage: Eukaryota > Viridiplantae > Streptophyta > Magnoliopsida > Poales > Bromeliaceae > Tillandsia > Tillandsia leiboldiana. The sequence goes on along the minus strand of CM055077.1, from coordinate 17,515,032 downwards.
TTATCCTAACCTTACAAATCTTCATTATCCAAATGCCGAAAACCTACAAGCACTCATATATATATATATATATATATATATAGTCCGACTACTATACTTTTATGAGTAAAATTCTTTCGTACTCATAAGGAATGTGCGGTTAGGATTATAGTAGTCCCTAGGATTTATATTATTTCACCAACAACCTACTAAACCCTAGGAGGACCACTATCATCCTAACCGCACATCCCTTCATCCAAGGGCGAAAAAGTTATGAGTACAAAGAGGTTTATAATATAAGAGTATAGTAGCCCTACGCTATATATATATATATATATATATATATATATATATATATATATATATATATATATATATATAAAGTAGGGCTTATATACTTTCAAAAGCACAAGTCCAACTATGTTTGTGAATTTTTTACCATTGGATTTGCAAGTACCAATAACTTGGTGCTATTAATAGCATTCTAGCCTAGCTCTCTCTCTCTCTCTCTCTCTCTCTCTCTCTCTCTCTCTCTCTCTCTCTCTCTATATATATATATATATATATATATATATTCTTTTGTGGTGTTATATTTGTCTGTTAATTTAAGTTATACTTGCTTTGGTTACTATACTATTTGCCACAACATTTTAAATAGTCTCAGGTAGGAGAGACTTAGATATCGCCGGCCTCCCTGTAAAGAAGCTATCTTTCAATCCAACGAATCTTCCTCAAGAGGCAGAAACACCCAGAAAACCCTTTGCTCCAATCGTAATCACGAGCAACATTCCATCCACGCCCTCGAGGCTGATCTCTGATGAAACTGAAGAAGAGAACAAGAACAAGCTGAAGACTACAATGGCAGCCCTGCCTCCTAAAACTCCTATGACTGCTTACATTCCTATGCAGATGGCGACGACTCCTGCTCCAACCTGTCTCATGAATGAAGCAGCAGTGACGGTGAAAGCACAGGAAGCAGAGGAGTTCAAGTACTCGTTCGAAGAGAGACGACTTGCTTTCTATCTTACAAGATGAGAGGAGCTAATCTTTTGTTGTTTCAGTAATATTGAAGTTTGAATGATGTTGTTTTCTTGCCGAATTAAGTCGATATCACCAGTCGACCACAGTCGGCTTTCATTTTGTGAATTGTGACCTTTGAAGTTTAACTTCTGTTGTCAATACAATCATGCTTGACTGAACTCTGGTTTTACGTTCTTCCAAAAATTTGCTACATTACAAGTAGGCTTCTTCGTAATTGTTTTTCGTGTAAAACTTAATTTTTAAAATCTCTTCAACATCTATCTGCAAAACCTAGAGGTACATCCTTTGCTTCTCTTCTCAACCTAAAGCTTTAAGCTAATTTGAAGTTTACTAATTTCTGTCCATAAATCATAATCTAGTTATTAAGGTAATTTGTATATTATTTGCTGAAATTAAGACGTATACGTTTTGGTTGATACTTGAAATTTGGGGTGCAAAACGTGTTGGGTACAGCCGGCATGCAAGCCGGCCCGGAGGCACGGCCCATTTGAGCCAACCCTATCGGCCCAGCCTGGCCCAGCCCATCATGACATCTTTTCTTTTATATTTTAAACATAAAATTATTAAAAAACTATGTTTTAAAAGTTTACAAATAAATAATCATAATATTTTTAAGAAAAATAGAAGTAAAAATTTTAAAAATAAAAAAATTTAAAAAAAGAAAAGGTCTTGTTCTTTGTACTGGTCTGTCCAACTCTCCGGCTCAAGTTCTAGGCCAACTTCCTCCCTCCCAATAGATAAAAAGATATTTAAAAATTTGATTTTTGGATAAAAAATTATTATATTTTGGTTTAAATTTATAATTATTTAAATTAAAATTAAATTCTAATCTAATTAGGATAAAATATAATTTAAATTTAATTTGGACTATATGAAGTATAAGTAGGAGTTTAATTTAACAAGAATTAAAATTGGACTTATATTTGGAGTGATATATTATAAATACGTATTAACTTTGCCGAAGCTCTAATTAGAGGTCATTCTCTTGGTGAGAGGAGCCACCGGCCCACAATACACTTCTACGGACGTTCGAGTATAGTACTAAATAAGAACAATACTAAATAAAATTTATGTGAATTGGGTGGACTATTAATTAATATAGGACAAGGAGGTGGAAGAGGTAAGTGACAGAGAGCCTTAATTTGACTTGTGACGGGGATCAACAAATTGAAGCTATTCTTTGCAGTCTGGTGATACGAGCTAATTTTATTCGGCAATGTCGGGGGCTGTCGACAAAAGTATGATTTTCTTTGTATGCCCTAAAATTAGTTCCCTGTTGCTTTGCGCAGCCAAGCACTGATGTTCGTTTAGCCGGGAGGGTAGTGGGTAGTAGCACTAGAGCGTATGCTTAATGTGAAGTGTGCATAGGATTGCAAAAAAAAAGGGCCGGTGGCTCGTGCCGAGGGCTGAGGAATTGATTGCGTTTCTTATTGGAGCGTTTCGGTCGTAGGAGGACTATGAGCAGATGTCATTTGGGGATGATCTGTATTTGAACCATGTGTTGACTGTGAAGCCTATAGCCATGGTGGGCAGGTAGTCAGTTGTATGATAGCGGCCTGAGACCTAGGGGTCGAGCATGATAGGATTATGGTTAGGACGGCGGTCCAAGCTATAACCCGAGAATGTGGAATACCATGTGTGTGGGTATTAGTACCCAAGAGTATAGATGCGACCTGACCTTGGGATATGAGAAAATTAGGATTCACTTACTCCCAACACGAAGTAAGGATTCTACTATGATGTGATTGGGTCTGCGCGTGCGAAGGTAAGATGTTGCATGGTATCGAGTTAGGTTTAGGCGACATGCCTTCGTGGGATCGTGGGTCTGTGGACCTCTTGTACTGATCTGGAGTTACAATGTAGTTGAGCTCTTAGAGTAAGAGTATCGGTGGTGCGTGAGTAGGTTGAGGGTGATGACCATGGAAGTAAGGACTTCGTCTTTGTCACGCCCCGGGGTCGAACTGCGATCTGGGCTCGCCAACAGATCCGCCACCCATACGGGAATTCCCGCATAGGCGAAGCGTCAAATCTGCAAAAGATAGAGACTACCAACTAACAGATATCATAGCTGAAATAAAAACTACTACGTAAAATAATAATCCAGTGCACATATGTAAAAACCAAAATACAAAACCACCTCACAGAAGGGTAAAATAAAAGTACAACACAGATAGTACAGGACTACAATCCAAAATTCGGGTATATGGTACATCTATCTCTCCAAGCACAGGTAGGGATCTAACTCGCGACTCTCTTATCTCAGTCAGAAGAAGCAGCATGTGTAGTGACAGAAGCAAATGTCTCTGTAAAAAGAATACCAATAGCGGATGCGAGAACTACATAAATAAAGTAGTTCTCAGTGGTTACCGTTTCCAAAACCAACGATCTGCCCATTAAGTCTACTAGAGGCAAAAGATAACTCAATGCTGTAAAGAAAAAAAGAAAGCTGGAAAAAAATTACAGCTACCATGCATCTATCTATGATGCTTAGAGAACAACAAAGTGATAATATGTAATGACTCGCTCTCGAGGTGCTCAATCTACCAAATCACACTGACTGCCGCATCGGGTCCAGTCAAATCTACGCCCACCTACTACCATTACATCCACGGAGAACTGGAATTACGTAGGGCGCCAAACCGGCTGCATTGACATCACACAGAAAAATAGGCCTAGCTCTAGAGCGGCACTTGAGGGACGCAACCCCACCGAGGAAAGCTGCGCATCTCAGTCGAGCTCAATATGGCTCATGCAGGCTATAAACCAAAGCCATGATCAATCAGATCGACAAACTCACAACACACAACAAGCTCACGACACAGGTCGGAAACACTTAATGACTCAGGATCACCGTCTACCTGAACGACTCCCGACACTAGAACATAAACTAGCAACAGCTAGGAAAATCCACTTGGCCCCCAAGCACGAGTGTAAATGCCACCTACATTACCCTGACTACTCAAACCCACTATCTAGGGTGAGATAAAACTACTAAAGTCTAGAAGAATGTAAATGGTTCAATAAAATTAAGGGTATCCAGATGTAGGTTAAAATACTAATATTAAATATTTTCTGGTGTCAACGGGTCTAAAAAACATGCTACATATGTCAGGGGTGCTAATCAGAGTTCTCACAATTTTCCAGACAACTATCAAAATTTACCAAATAAATAAATGTTACATTTAGCATGCTGGACATCTATGAAAATAGACGTAGAAGGAAACTCAATGATTTTGGAAGAAACCCAACCCACCTGGATCGCTATCCAACCAGGGGAAGAAGTCGAAGCGGCGCGGCACCAAACACACTATCAAGGGGAACCTCGCGCGACTGAAAATGCGAACTCCGAAATCGAGCTTCACCCTCAGCTAGCACCACCAGAAGCTCAGCAACACAACTCAAGCCTCTCAAACACAGATCAAGCTTCAAACACAAGATTCCACAGCCCTCTCTGCCTCAGCACAGTGCACGCACAAAATACTGCTAAATATCACAGTCAGCTGGAGAACCTCCACCACAACACCTCTCTTTGCTCCAATACCTCCAGCACAAGCAAGATCACCCACAAACAAAGATCAGAAGAAGGAGGATCCGCCCAAAAATCCAACCAAACTCAACTCCAACTCCAACTCCCCAAAACAGAAGAATAGCGAGAACTCCAGAAAACAGAAAACTCAAAAAAACCAGCACCTACCTCGAATCGCCAACTGAAGATGTGGGTTATGTGTAGTGCACCGGCTCCGCGAAATAGTGAAGTGCGGTGAAAACACTCGTAACGTATTTTAAATATGTTTACAGATGAATTCGGAGTGTTTCGGTTCGAAGCGGAAGCCTTCGGATCGAAAAACGACTTGGCAGTGCGCAAATCTGAAGCTTCAGGTGGCATTGAGTACCGGAACGCCATAAGGGGTGCTGAAACCAATTAATTGGAACCCGACAGCAAGCTCTCGGGTTGGAAATCAGCCTGGAAATTTCTAAGTCCCTGGGTACCGGTACCAAATGTGAGGTACCGGTACCCCATGTCAAACTGGGCAAACCAAGCCTCGGTTTGGAGTAAAAGAGTTTGGATACCGGTACCAAGGGTTGGGTACCAGTATCCTATACTAAACAAGGCAAAAATAGCTCTCGGGTGGGAAAAAATGTATGTGGGTACCGGTTGTAGAGTACAGGGGCTAAGTTACTGTTCGAGGTGCCCATGTGAGTATTTGGAGATGCTTGGATAGTATGGGTGCCGTTGGATGCGCAAATGGCGCGAAAAAATAGACTCGGGACCGTGAAATAGCTGAAACTGTGAGTTTCAGAGTTTTCGGACGCCCTGGAAAATCTTTCGGACGCCCGAAAGTTGCGGAACTCAAGTGCGGGCGCCCGAAAGTACTATAGTAGGCCGAGGATTTGGATGGCTGTGATTTCTTCTGATTTGTACTGACGGTGAGATCTGGATGATTCACTGTAGCACCGGAACCTTAGAGTGGGCGGCCGAAAAAAATCGAGATGAGGATCCGAAAGATTTCGGGCGGGTTACTGTAGCAGAGCGGGCGGCCAGGGGAGCGCCCTTGAGTTACTGTGCCGTAAAAGCGGGCGTCCGGTCGTGGTTTTAGGGCGCCCGAAACTTGGATTTTTCTGCGAGAGCTGGTTAGTGAATCGGGTTGTTCTGCGGGTTCTTCTCACCGCCTGTGGGATGGGGTGATCGTGGGATGGCAGGGAGTGGTTGGGGACTTGGATATTTATCCCCAACACCATCCCCTCTGTTTATCTTCTTCTCCACCATCTTCTTCTTCTTCCTCCCTCAGCAGCAGCAGCAGGCAGAGCTCCACCATTGTTACTGTGCAAAGCCGCAGGGGAGCTTCAGCAGAGATTTTTGAAGGATTTTCTTCGGCGCGAAGCTTCGGATTTTGGCCGAGAGCTTGGAGGAGAGCTTGTCCTGTTGAGGAGAGCTCGGATTGGAGCTTGCGCGCGCGCTACCACAGTATCAGAGGTGAGTACTGTGCTGTTCCGAGATTTCGGATTTTTTGCGGATTTTGGATTTTGAGTTGGAATTGAGTTTTCCTTCTCTTTCTTTCACTTGTGCTGAGAGGAGCAGCTGGGTGCTGCGTGAGTGGGTTGGAGCCTTAGTGCTGCCTAGGCACTGTGCGGAGCTGATGGGAGCTGATGGGAGCTGGGCAGAGTGTGCTGTGAGCTTGGTGGAGATGGCTGTGGTGTTGACCTGAACCTAGAGGGATCTCTTTTGAGGCCTTGGGAGTGTGCTGTGAGCTCCCGGAGATTTTTCTGGACGTTCGGCAGAGGTGCGCGCGCGACGGGGGCCGAGGGTACTGTTCCGGCTAGTTTTTGGCAGTGAGCGAGTCCGCGCTTCACCGACTTCGGCTTTGCCTGCGGAAAGAGTTCCAGGTGGGTTGGATTTCTTCCAAACTTTGTGGAATGCCCTCTAATGCTATTGTATGCATGTCTAGCATGTCTAGTTTAGCTGTTATTATAGCTGGTAAAATCTGATAGTTGCCTAGAAAATTACAAAATGATAATCATAACCCCAAACTATTTTTAGTATACTCTTGACATCATATGACACTAGACTGCATTGTTAGTTGACACCAGATCTACATCCGAACCGTTTTAAAAATCGCTGAACCTATTTTAATGAAAAATCAGCTTTAAAAATAGTTTTTAAATATTGTGATCGCCCAGAGGGGTTGGATGGATTCGGGATGCATGTACCTCGTGCCTGGGGGCCGAGAGAATTTTTATTGACCCAGTGGGGGGGTTTTCTAGTGTCTTGGGGGTTGCGGGCTTTATCAGATTGAGTCGTGGAGGGTTCTCCGACTTAGACACGACTATGGGATCGTTGGGCATTCGAGTTTCCGATCTGTTTGATAGAGGATTATAGCCTGCATGTGCCGCTTTTTGAGCCAGATGTTACACGCTTGTTCCTCGGTGGGGTCGCTCCCCTCGAGTTGCCGCTCCGGATGCGATGGTGATGATGCGCCTGTTGAGGCTGCTTTGCGTGGTATTATGATAGTCCGATTGGACACCCTATGTTGATACACTAGGGGCCCTACGTTGATACAAGTGAGGGGGCGCAGGCTTGACTGGACTTGATTTGTCAGTCAGAGAGATTGGGTTGATGTGAGCACCTCGAGAGCGAGTGGATGCATTACATGTTCTTAGTTGAGTATTTTCCTTTGAGCATGATACTTGAGGCATATTAGCTGTAGTTTCATTTCAGCTTTCGTATATATCCATTTACCTATCTTTTGCTTCCAGTAGACTTAGTGGGCACGCCGTGGATCTTGGTGACGGTACTCACTGAGAACTACGTGTTGGTGTAGTTCTCACACCCGCTGTCACGCCCAGGGGTCGAAACTGCGACCCGGGCTTGCCAACAGATCCGCCGCCTATGCAAAACCCCGCATAGGCGAAGTGTCCTACCTGCAAAAAGGGACTACAGCTAAACAGATATCAGAGTAATAACATAAAAGTGCTGTAAAACAAAAGCCAACCATCTGTACAACTGGAAATAATACAATAATGTCCATCTCCCAAAAATGATAATCATACAATATGTGACGCCCCACTTCCCGGGGGGTCACCCATCCTAGAACTACTCTAGCTCTAGCACGCTTAACTCTCATGTTCCTCTTGGATCTTGCTACCATCCAAAATGCTATAGCCGGGTTAGAGATTTAGTCATATTATATCATTTATATAGAGGACTAATCCAAATTCCGGGGGTGTCACATTCTTCCCCCCTTTAAGCCCTGACGTCCACGTCAGGCTCAAGCACACTCACAAGCACCAGGCGATGTGAGACTCGTCTCGCTAGCCTTAGCCGACCTTGTGAGGAGCTGCAGTCCACTCACAACGGTCATTAGCCGGGGAGCCTCGCTCTACCCGCTATATAACCCTGGCTCAGCCGAGACTCATCTCACATTTCCGGCTGGTGAATGGCTCTGATACCAATTGTGACGCCCCACTTCCCGGGGGGTCACCCATCCTAGAACTACTCTAGCTCTAGCACGCTTAACTCTCATGTTCCTCTTGGATCTTGCTACCATCCAAAATGCTATAGCCGGGTTAGAGATTTAGTCCTATTATATCATTTATATAGAGGACTAATCCAAATTCCGGGGGTGTCACACAATATCCTCAGATACAAAAACCAGAACTCAACAGGGAGGTATCTCCAATAAATACATCAGTGTACAGGCTCTCAATACATAACATAACCTCACTAAATCAGTCTCTCAAAAGAGGAAACAAAATAACTAATCTACTGAAGATCTCCTCTGAAGGGGTACCGCTACTCTCCAACGACGGGTAGGGATCTAGCTCGCGACTCCCTCGCCTCGATCAACAACCGCAGAATCAGCAACACCCGCTAAGACTCTGCAAAACAAAGGAGAGAAAAGAAAGGGAGGGGGAAAACCCCCAATGGGTGTGAGAACTACACCAAAAGGGAGTTCTCAGTGGGTACCACCGCCAGGCCCGACGATCTGCCCACTAAGTCCACTAGAGGCATAAGATAACCAATGCAGTAAAAACTAAACAAGAAAGCTGGAGACACTCAACAGCTATCATGCCTCTATCTAAATGCTCAAATGGGGAAACTCTAATAAAGATATGCAACACTCGCACACGAGGTGCTCAACCGACCCAATCGAGCTGACTGCCACATCGGGTCCAGTCAAACCTGCGCCCAGCTACAACCACCTCCCGCTGACGGGCAGGAATTACGTAAGGCGTCCAAACGGACTAACTCTCTATCGAATAGTGGCTCATGCAGGCTATAGTCGAAATCCACGCTCTCTCTCAGAACGGATAGACTCAAGATGCTCAACCTCTCACACAACGGTCAAAGTACTCACAACGACATGGGACCACCGTCAAACCAAACGGCTCCCAACAACACTAGCACTGGTCTAAACACAGCTACTAGACTCCACTCAGCCCCCAGGCACGAGTGCAACAATAAAAGTATCTGACCGAACAAACCCAATCGAATGAACCGGTATAAAACCCGGTACTGCCTGCTCTGTCATCAATCTCACGAACTCAGTATCTCCACTGTCCAAATGACCGGACCCCAACACGGTCTGACCGGAACCCAACACGGCCTAAAGCCTACTCCGGAGTGGCACTCAAGGGGAGCGACCCACACGAGTAAAGTAACTCTGTCATCAGTATCACAAGTATCTCTGTCATCAGTATCACAAGTATCTCTGTCAAGTATCTCAATATAGCAGGACTGGATCACGACTATCGTCAGAGGGGGAAAATCCATCCACTAAAGAGAAATCTGATGCCCAATCTGATGCGATAGTACTCAATAAGTGGGAAACTCCATCCACTAAAGAGAAATCTGATACCCAATCTGATGCACAGTAAACATCCGGTCCATCAAAAGAATGATCAGAATAATACTCGCACCTAGATATAGCCTCCTAATCCATCGAGTAATCATAACATAAAAGACTATGTGCAACAAGACATGCTAAAAGATCACTACTATAGTTTATCAATCTGCATGATCTAGGCCATTCCACAAGCTTCCATCTCGATGCTAAATATAGTACAATTAAACATGCATGCTAACAATCACATAGGGTAAATCCCTTTAGGTAAGCTTTTACTATTCATCATCCTGGATATCCAAATCTAGCAAGTTCCCAATAATATTTAACATGGACATTCACTTGCAATTCCTTGTACAATTATCATTCCTAAGCTTACCCCTTAATCACAAATAGTGTACCCTAAACATGCATGCATTCTAACATACAGAATTAGAGAACCGTCCACCGGTTCTGGAGATGAAGCAACCCACCTGAAGCGCTTTCCGCAGGCAAAGCCGAAGTCGGTGAAGTGCGTAGTCACGCGCTATCAAAATCCGCTGAAACTGCACTCTCAGTACACAATCAAGTCCACTGTTCCAACAAACAACACAACAATCACAACCCCAAACACACAAAACAGCACACGCTGTTTTCCAAACCAGCAGAGAAGAGGGGGGATTCTCACCTGTTTACAGTCCTCCAAAAATCCCAGAAAAATCACGGTTGCGATCCTCGCGAAGAGTAGATACAAATCGAGTATTTATACGTCCCGTTCCGACACCTGTAGGCCAAGATATAAATACAACAACACGGGTATGCCGAATTATCACAAACAGAAATCTGTAGGAAACCAGTCCGAAAGAAGCATAAATATCACCTTCGAAGAGTCCTTCAAAAATTCCGATAAAAATACGGGTGCGTTCCTCTCGAAGCGTAGATATCAATCGAGTCCTTAAACATCTCATTCCGATGCTCGTAGACCAAGAAATCCCAAGAATACTCCACCGCTGTCCACAATCTCACAACAGTAAAAGAGGTCACAAAACACCTCGGTAACCGTGCCAATAATCCAAAATGAGGTAAAAAGATCAATACGTAAATCGAAGGTGTACCTCTTGCGAACCCGCTGCCGCAAAGATCAGCTCAAAATACCATCGGAGTAATCCAGAGTGCCTCGCGGACCGAAAAGTAACGGTGGAAGCCAAAATCCAGGAAACGTAGCAGTGCGCTGCGTCGCAGAAAGCGCGGATGTCGAGGCCTCCAAAAATTTTGTAAACTCTTCACAAGATGGAGCACAGGGAGAGGAACAATGTTGCTTCAAGGCTCTGTCGAAGGAGAGCTCGGGAAAGGGCTCAAAAATGCAGCCAAAGGGGGGTTTATATAGCCTCAACTGAACAATTCAAGAAATTCCCTCTGTGTCCCCACATTCGGGCGCCCGAATCTTTCGGGCGCTACAGGAACCCCAAAATGTACCCCAAACCACAGCGCCGGAATCATCCACAGCACGCCACGTGTCCCCCGAACAGCCAATAGCCACCGCGTCCAACCAGCTGCCGACGTGTGGCCGCACCCCGCGCAGCTCCCGCCCGTGTTGGGCGCCTCGGTCGGCGCGCCCACATGCGCGCACCGGCGCTGCCGCCGACCACGCCGCGCACGCAGCCCGAGGTACCTTCTCCGCTCCTTGCGTAGACCGAGCGCACATGGACCGGCCAACCAGCGACCGCCACGTGGCCCGGCCCCAGTCCATGCACCCTCCGCGCAACCCCGTGGACCGCGCCTGCTGCGCCGGCCAACCGGAAGCCGCCACGCGTCCAAGTCCCTGGTGCACGCCTCGCCGGGTGGACCGAGCGGCTGCGCCTCAGCCCGCCGCAACGCTTCGCCGCCTGCCGTCGCCGCCGGCGCTTCTCCGGCCGTCAGAACAGTGCTCCAAAGCCTCGAAATCCGTGTTTTGGCGACCGGGCTCCGATAAATACAAGTAAATAGCCCATTTCGATCGTTTTCGCGCACTGAATCCAAATCCGTTGTCCGTTTTGCCAAATTTCAATTCCAAAATTTGTCGAAGGCATCCAGATAAGTGTTCTTAACCCAAATTTCGCGCTGAGTCCAATTCTGATGTCCGATTCGTGCAAAACCACTTCTAAACAATCGACGGGGGTCTCCGATTACCCACGTGATCCATTTAACACCCGAAGTACATCACTTGTGTCCAAATTGGTGCACAAACACCGCCAACACGCCACGTAGGCCTCCAGAAGCTGCAGATCACACTGTAAAAGCCCTGCAGAGATCCGGGTCACCACATCCTCCCCTACTAAAAGAAAGTTTCGTCCTCGAAACTAACGCAACTCCAAAGGAGTCCCAAAAACCAAGGATAGGTACTCAACACCGCCGTCTCCAGCTCCCAAGTCACCTGTCATTCCCCGTGATTACTCCTCAAAGGTAACATAACCAGTATGACATGACCCGGTTGCGCAAACCTCTCATCCCACGAGCCAGAATTCGCAACGTGCGTCCCTCGTACTCCGATCATTCACGGATCACAAATGTAGCGAGTAAATCACGGGCGAAGGATCCAAAAGCAAAACACTCATGAGCTGAGACATGGAAAACCTCAAGGACTCCACCAAAAGGCTGGGGGAAAAGAAAGAACAACCAGTGCAACACGCACCCAACCACATCCTGGTGTCAACTCAACCAAGGCGACCCGAACACACCCAAAAAGGGAAGAAGCCTTAACAAGCTGGGGTCCTTAATCGGTTACTCTCCAATCCCGACTATCCGAGTGGACTGCTCAGCCGCAGTCTACCATCAAAAAGGACCCTCAGGGACACAATCTCAAGCCCTGTTCACCACAATGGTCCTACACAGCGCCAGCTGTGGAATCATCAGACTCAACCCCAAATAGCTCTCCTGCTTCAGGTATCCGCCACCACAGTGGCCCTGTCGGGGTGATACTGGATGCTCATCAATAATCCAACTGTAACACCACAGCCACTATGGGAGGCATCACTATAACCCACAATCCATCTCCCATCACTGGCGATGCTAAAATCGGCGCTGGTATCAGTCTAATCATCCATTCGTCAAGCTCTGCTGGCACTATCCGGTCCAAAAGCTCCTCACCTCAATAATAACTGTCGGTCTCGGCCAGTCTTGAATAGCATCCATTTTGGCCGGATTTCCACCGCCGCCCCTATGGCTAGAATATGTAGTCCAAGAAGATATGCTCTCGAAACTAAAACTTGTACCACAACAACTTGGCATATAGCTTTTTCCTCACAGACCTTGTCACACCATCTACAAGCGCTCCACAAGCTCTAAATCACACAGGGAGGGGGGTAAAAATCAAAATATCCCTGGAGAATACCGTTATTAATCCGTTCAAGTCCAGCTGGAACCAAAATTCCTCAATCTAAAAGGCGACAGGGCATTAGCCATTCCATCTGGCCTCACTATACTCATAATGCCCCTACCGTGTCCTGAACACCATCTTGGCGAAATACTCAGTTGTATGATTCCAAACAGGTACACGCATCACAAACAAACAACTGCTGGAGTATAACTCCATCAAAAGGTCCTAAATAATATCCGGACTTGCCTGTGCTCAAACCACAAGGAACCCTCACCGTCGTGCATCAACGACGTGGCATCACCACCGTGTACCAACGGTGTGGCACTAGGTCAAACAGACCCTCGATCCATCAGATCCCTGCACCTGTGCCATCAACTCTCCCAGCTCTACAGATAATATCCAATGAGGTGCTATTGAGGTTGGCACGGTTTCCAGAACCACGTCAATCACAATCTCAATCTCCCTATCCGGCGGCATAATCATCGGCTCGAGTGGACTCACACCCGGGATCTCGCGGCGATAGGAACATCCTTTAGTCCGGTGCCGCCGTAGGCACCTCTCACACTGTCGCTGTAACCTGTGTGCTCTAATAGTCTCAATAAACAAACCCCCTTTTATCTGCCTCGCAAAAGGTCATAGTCATCTCTCTCCGCAGTCAAACATCATGTGGTACTGTACCAACCAATTACAGGCGCGGGTCAAAATACCAACTACCACAATACCAATAAGTCTGCCGGTATAACTCATGGTCTCAACTGCCCTGGACATGATCCACAGTCTCCTCCTCGTGCACCACACCAACAGGAACCTGTACCTCTAGTGCACGTGGCAACAACTCTGCCTCTAGTCCATACCGGAATGCAGAGTGCTCTAACTCCGACTGCTGTGATGGAATCACACCTGCGACATCTCGATCCACTACCGTGGCGCCCTCCAACCGGGCGGCACAAACTCATCCGCTCAATGCAGGTGGTCGTCGCTCAGTCTGCCAGAATATATCTTGATTAACCCCATAGGGAGCACGACCTCTGTCTCTGCTCACACTGAGGCGACAGGTATGGTCCTCCGCAGACAACAAATCCACGCTACCGCTACGCTAGTGATATAGATGCTGATGCTGCCATCGGGGTCCACCTGACCTCTGATGTCTCAAAAATCCACTACCCTGGAGAGAAATCAGGAATGCCACTGCCGGCCAATCTGTCCTTCATCATCTAGCGTCAAGCGCCTCTATCCAGAACTCGCCTCTTGCGGCAGATCCCCATCCAAAGGGACTGCAGCGCCCAGCTCCAAAAACAGTGCGTACTCTATCGAGGCATCAAAACCTGTAACGGAGGGACTGAATAAACTGAAAGGTATCCTGGCGCAATCCACTCCCAGCCACAAATATCCTATGCGCCTTGTCCCTCGAAACCTGGAGCGTGCCGTTCAACAACTGCATAAACCATCAGCACAAGGGGGCTCTCAAGTAGTCACTCCATCACCAACAACCACGACTCTGCCTCCAAACGCTCCAAACTCAATCTTACGAGTCGGGGTGGTTCATCTGCCAAAACGGGCTCACTCAATCGATAATGTCCCACAGCTCATCAGCTGTCAACTATCCACCCTGCCTCGGTGCCTCGGCACTAAACATTGGCACAGAGGGGGCTACTCAGTGCTCCGACAACTGGGTCACCAAAACCAGTTGCTCACTCAGTCGCTGATATGCCTCTAACAATCCTGTCATCTGGGTCCGGAGCTCTCTGACCTCAATCCGGGTATCCAACCCAAAACCAACCACTCAAACTCAACTGCTATGACAGGATGTACACGGGTCCCAAACCCAGCGTCGGGGGGACACCGCTCGCCACGACGAAAGAGCAAAACAGCACACAACAACACTCGACCCAATCCAGCGAAAGTCTAAAGCATGTCACCTGTTCCACAACATTATGTTGTCTGCAGCCAACATAATCACTTAGGAGAATAAACATGCCGATCACTCCTCCCGTCCCTTGGGAGAGGTATAAAACTCAATCAGGACTCTCGCTACAAGTCACGACTCTCACGAAGTCATCCAAGGGTCAAACCATAAGCCTAGGGTTTCTAAGTCCACCATGACCTACAACTTAGGCTCTGATACCACCTAATCTGTCACGCCCCGGGGTTGAAACTGCGACCTGGGCTCGCCAACAGATCCGCCGCCTATGCAAAATCCCGCATAGGCGAAGCGTCCTACCTGCAAAAAGGGGCTACAGCTAAACAGATATCAGAGCTATAACATAAAAGTACTGTAAAACTAAAGCCAACCATCTGTACAACTGGAAATAATACAATAATGTCCATCTCCCAAAAATGATAATCATACAATATCCTCAGATACAAAACCCAGAACTCAATAGGGAGGTATCTCCAATAAATACATTAGTGTACAGGCTCTCAATACATAACATAACCTCACTACATCAGTCTCTCAAAAGAGGAAACAAAATAACTAATCTACTGAAGATCTCCTCTGAAGGGGTACCGCTACTCTCCAACGACGGGTAGGGATCTAGCTCGCGACTCCCTCGCCTCGATCAACAACCGCAGAATCAGCAACACCCGCTAAGACTCTGCAAAACAAAGGAGAGAAAAGAAAGGGAGGGGGAAAACCCCCAATGGGTGTGAGAACTACACCAAAAGGGAGTTCTCAGTGGGTACCACCGCCAGGCCCGACGATCTGCCCACTAAGTCCACTAGAGGCATAAGATAACCAATGCAGTAAAAACTGAACAAGAAAGCTGGAGACACTCAACAGCTATCATGCCTCTATCTAAATGCTAAAATGAGGAAACTCTGATAAAGATATGCAACACTCGCACACGAGGTGCTCAATCGACCCAATCGAGCTGACTGCCACATCGGGTCCAGTCAAACCTGCGCCCACCTACAACCACCTCCCGCTGACGGGCAGGAATTACGCAGGGCGTCCAAACGGACTAACTCTCTATCGAATAGTGGCTCATGCAGGCTATAGTCGAAATCCACGCTCTCTCTCAGAACGGATAGACTCAAGATGCTCAACCTCTCACACAACGGTCAAAGTACTCACAACGACATGGGACCACCGTCAAACCAAACGGCTCCCAACAACACTAGCACTGGTCTAAACACGGCTACTAGACTCCACTCAGCCCCCAGGCACGAGTGCAATAATAAAAGTATCTGATCGAACAAACCCAATCGAATGAATCGGTATAAAACCCGGTACTGCCTGCTCTGTCATCAATCTCACGAACTCAGTATCTCCACTGTCCAAATGACCGGAGCCCAACACGGTCTGACCGGAACCCAACACGGTCTAAAGCCTACTCCGGAGTGGCACTCGAGGGGAGCGACCCACACGAGTAAAGTAACTCCGTCATCAGTATCACAAGTATCTCTGTCATAAGTATCATAAGTATCTCTGTCAAGTATCTCAATATAGCAGGACTGGATCACGACTATGGTCAGAGGGGAAAAATCCATCCACTAAAGAGAAATCTGATACCCAATCTGATGCGATAGTACTCAATAAGTGGGAAACTCCATCCACTAAAGAGAAATCTGATACCCAATCTGATGCAAAGTAAACATCCGGTCAACCGCCCTATGTCCGCGGTCGCCGCAATACCCCACAAATCACAATCTGATAAAGTAATCAACATCTGGCTAACCGCCTAATGTCCGCGGTTACCACAATAACCCCCAATCCATAATCGGGTAAAATAATCAATATCCGGTCAACCGCCTACTGTCCGCGGTTGCCGCAATAACCCACAAATCCAACCATCTGATATGGCAAATCCACTCAATATACCCGGATACACTATCCCACAACCCTGCTCAACCCGAGCAACACGAATCTAGAATCTAGAAGGAAAGGAGAAAGAACAGACATGGTTTCTCCTAAGTCAGATTCCAACATGATAGTGTCGCAATAAATGATGGCCTATCTAGATGTCCATACAAGCATGCCAATGTCCTCAAGGAAATGAAAGGGAGTAAAGCATATAATAGATCCACTAGGGTATAAACAACATGCCAGAATCCCTAATGTAGTGTTCTGGATTTCCCATGCAACCTTTCCGATGAATCCACTATGTAGAACACCTTGTGTGGTGTGTCTGGCCCATGGTGCATCAAAGGGATGCCACAGATGGACCCTGTGAGACATTGTTAGCTGATTTGGCCTTCGGCTGCATATGCCGAATTTTAGAAAAGGTTTCGGGCCAATCAGAGGTTGGATTTGGATTCAGCGCGGAAAAACGCTTGAAAACGGCTATTTACTTGTTAAATTTGGAGTCCGGATGACCAAAAACGGGCTTCCGGAAGTTTTCGGGGATTTTCGGTGCATGGGGGGGTGACCGTGGACCGGCCTGAGCCACGTGGCGGCCTATCATTGGCCGGCTCACGCAGCTCGGTCCACCGGGACGCGCGGCGGTGCATGGACCGCGGGCGGGAGACGCGTGGCGTGCGCGGAGGGGTTGGCGCACGCGGCGCGGCGCAGCGACTTTACGCGGCTGCGGTGGACCGGGCGCATGGCACGTGGCGGCATGGGGTTGGCTGGCTCACGAGGGCGCGGTCCACGGAGTGCGCGGAGGGGCGCCTCGGGATGGCGCGCGCACTGTGGCGACAGGCGGGCTGTCGGCCGCACTCGAGTGCGCCACGTGTCGCCTCGTGTATGGGCGGCCGTACCTACCCCCGCTGACCGCGGGGGGACACGCGGCGCGCAGCGGGCCCCCTTGCACCGCTGTCCCCTGTTGTAGGGTGACGTGGCATCACCAGGGGATTTCGGGCGCGTCGGACAGGGAGTGTGCGACCGGATTTTCGGGCGCAATGCGCCCGAATCTTGCGCCCGAAAACCCGGCCCTTTAGTGTTGTGGGCTGGGACTATTAATAGGGGACTTTGGGTCACTTAGCTCTTTTTCTGAGCGGTTTTTCACAGGGATTTCTCTTGGGCGTTTCTTCCTCTACTTGTTCCTCATTTCACTGAGCATCCCTGGGATCTTTAGGGGCACGCATCCCGAGGTTAGTGATTTTTCGGCGCGGCGCGACGCTTGTTCTCCGGCGACCCGCTTCGCCCCTTCTCAGTGTTTGGGCTCCCCCGACTCACCCCGACTTCGGATTTCGCCGATTCTTGCGCCGTTGGACTCACGACAGGTAGGACATCAACTTATGTGTTTCGAGGATCCTCGTTTTCCATGTTGACCTTGGAGTTTTCTGAGCACCCATTTGACCCATTTATCTTCGCGGATTTTTGGACAGCACCGCGGTGTTCTAGCCGTATCTTTTCGCTCAGACGTCGGATCGAGGCGATTCAAAAGGAAATTTTCATCTACACTTCACAAGGAGTCTCCTGGATTTTTTCCTGAATTTTTGGAATATTTTCCGAAGGTGAAAGTCTCATTTTACTGTGGTTCTTTGTTACAGATTTTCTGGATAATTTGTTCTAGGGTGTTCCCATTGTCGGATTTTTATCTCAACGTAGAAAACTCGGAATTGAACGTGCAGGTACTCGTTTCGACGGGTTCGTCGCGAGGATCGCGCCAGTATTTTTCCTGGATTTTTCCGGGTATTTTTCGCAGGTGAAAACAGAGGAACTTTGGACTGTGTATTTTGGGACAGATTTTGTGCGGCAAGGTGTGATTAAAATATGTATATTCTTCTGGGGACTTTTGTGCAGCGTTGTAGGGTTGGTTGTGGACTGAGCGTGGGTTTCGCCTTTGGACAGGGATTAGCGCTCAATGTGGGTGATGTTGTAAACCTCCTACTTGTGATTTGTCACAAGGCCTATTAGAATGCTCTTGATCATGTGCTAGTGGAACTGTGAGATGGACCTAGCATGCTTGTATGAGATCATGGTTTCTTTGTTAATATTTGCATTGTTAGAAAACTACAAGTTGGTAAGTTATGTTTCCATGCTTTAGATATGCAGTTTAACCACTTGGAATTCATGTTAAAACCATACCATGTTGTAGGTTTAAGGGAAGGTTTGGGCATGTGGTTAGAATTCATATTGTTAAAAGGATTACTTGTTAGTAGATTGTGCATCTAGATTGTATCATGTACCACGTATCATGCCACAGGTACATTGGAGGTTCTATGCTCTTAATTTTGTAAAAGTTAGAGTACTTAAAACGGTTTTATCAAATAAAGGACTTTGCATGCTTGAATGGTCATCTAGCTAGGCCACCTTTTTCTGCTACACAAACATGTTGGAATTGACTTAGGAGAAACCATGCTTTTATTCGTTCTCCTGTCGTCTAGTCTTAGGGGATTGTGTAGTCAGATGTTCAGAGTTTGGGACAGTCGGGGATCGATGTTTGGGTGTTGCGGCAACCGCGGACTGTGGGCGGTTGACCGGCTTATTTTTATTATTATTGCATTAGATTGGAGGTAGGGGATCGAGTTTCCCTTTAGTGGATGGGTTTTCCCACTTTGATCAGAGTCGTGACCCAGTCCTGCTATTTTATGATACTGATGATACTAGTTACAGTGATACTGTGCTCGTGTGGGTCGCTCCCCTCGAGTGCCACTCCGGAGTAGGTTTCAGACCGTGTTGGGTGCCGGTCAGACCGTGTTGGGTTCCGGTCATTTGGACAGGGGAGATACTGAGTTGTGAGGTTGACAGCAGAGCAGGCAGTACCAGTGTTTACTGGTGTTTTGATTGGGTTGGTCAGGCAGTCTTTGACGTTCTGGTGCATGCTTTCAGCTATTCTTTTAGCTAGGCATCTTAGAGGCATGTTAGTGGTAGCTCTTCATCAGTAGTGTTACTTGTAGCTTACCACCTTTGTCTTCATTTTCGCCTCTGATAGTCCTAGTGGGCATGTCTGAGTTTGAGGTCTACCCACTAGGGGAGGCTACTGTTTTTATAGTAGTTCTCACCCCCCACTGTTTTCTCTTTTCTTTTCCCCTTTGTTTTGCAGAGTCCTCTGCGGGAGTTGCGGGACCCTCTTCCCTGGATCGAGGTAAGAGGATCGCTGATTAGATAGCTACTGCCCCGAGTTCGAGTTTTGTAGTTTTGATGTATCCCCTGTACACTCAGACGGTTGTATTTTCTTTTATTTTGGGTCTGGCTGCGGCCAGCTGGTTGTATTTATTTCGTGAGCTGGGAGAGACACTTGTATATTTGTGAGAGCTTATTGTACTTTTATTTCCAGCATTTGTCTGAGATGTATTAGTTTTAGTTTAGCTCTGTTTTATGCTCCTTTATTACATATTTATATCTGAGCAGGTTACCAGCGCTTCGTGTACACGGAAAATTCCGTATGCACGGCGGATCTGTGGACGGGCCCGGGTTCTGGTTTACACCCGGGGCGTGACAGATTAGGTGGTATCAGAGCTTAGGGATAGGTCAGTTGGGACTTAGGAAACCCTAGGCTTTTGGCAGACCCTAGGAAGGCAGGGCGTGAGTGACGCGATATTTTGCGAAAGTCGGCAATTAGTTGTTAACTCTTCCTGTGAGTGGAGAGGGATTGGCATAGCCTATTTCTGGGGGACTATTATGTTGGCTGCAGACAACATAAGGTTTCATAAATAGGGGAATGTCCATGACTTTCGCTGGATTGGGTCGAGAGTGGTTTTGTTTACTGACCCGTGGATTCTTGTGTGGCAGGATGCCTCCTAGGCGGCAGATCCCTACTCGGGGTACTCCTACACCCCCGGAGGAGCCGGAGCAGTCCGGGCCTTCTGAGATCAGTGAGCTGAGGGCCATGGTGGCCCAGTTGGCGGAGAGCCACCGCCGACAGGAGCAGAGGTTCGAGCAGTTATTTGCCCAGGTTGCGGCACCTCCCCCTACTACTGTAGAGGCCCCCGTACCACCTGTTGTACCGCCGGCTATTCCACCAGTCCCTACGGCACCGTCGTCGAGCAGTGGGGCCCAGGGGATGTTCAGGCCATTGACCCCAGTGGAGGAGCGGGAGTTTTCTGACAAACTCACCCAGTTCTGTAAGCGAGGACCCCCTAGGTTCTCGGGGCGGAGCACTCACCCATGGGAGATTGGATCGTGGCTAGCATCAATGGAGAAGTTGTTTCGGGACTTCTTCATTGACCAGAGATTCAGAGCGCATTTGGCAGTACACTGTCTAGAGGGGGATGCAGATGCTTGGTGGCGTCGGGTTGAGTCCTTAGAGTTTCAGGTCACCCGACAGCTACCCTGGTCGGAGTTCAGGGGGATGATCCTTGATACTTACTTCTCCACGAGCGTGAAGAAGAAGATCGAAGATGACTTGAAGAACCTTCAGCAGGGTGATCGGCCAGTGTGGGACTATTTCCAGGAGTTTACGCAGTTGCTCAACTGCGTACCCTATGTTGCCAGGGATGGGCTGCACTAGGTGGAGCTGTTTGAGACAGGTCTGCGCCCTGAGATCTATACCTTGGTGCACGCCCAGAGGCTTCAGACTTTATCAGAGGCAGTGGATCATGCACAGTGGGTCGAGAGGGGAGATCATGTTGTCTCTAGACGCGGAGGCCTGGTCGCTCAGAGTTCTGAGAGGAAGCGACCAGCATCGGACGATGGGGGACAGGCCAGTTCCTGGAGGCCGCCCCGACCGCCACCGCCTCAGTTTACGGGCCGTGGGCGTTCGGAGCGGCGAGGGCCTGGGGGATCCCAGAGGCCCCCATAGCATCAGCAGCCCCAGCGACAGCAGCAGCACTCGCAGCAGCAGAGGTCGCAGTCGCGACAGCAGGGATCTCAGCGGCAGTCGCACAGACAGCAGCAGCAGCGGCAGTCACGGCAGTTACGGGCCTCTGGCAGTTGTATCTTCTGCGGGGGTCAGCATTTCCCCGGCACTTGTGATCAGAGGTGGGGGCGTTGTTATGGCTGTGGTCAGGCCGGGCACATACGATCCTCATGCCCTTTTTCGGCATCAGTGGCACCTTCTTCGGCCTCAGTTTCTCTTCCACCTCAGCAGCGACCGCCAGCTCAGCGGCCCTATGCTCCAGCGAGCAGGGCTCCTTCCTCCCATCCTGCAGACTATCGACCACCAACACAGAGCGGGCGAGTCTACGCCGCTCAGGTAGGGGACTCCGCGGCAGCCGACCACGTGGTGGCAGGTATCACTTTACTTTTTGGTGCTAGAGATCGCACTTTATTTGATACCGGTGCATCACATTCTTTTATCAGCAGAGTATTTGCATCATCTCATGGACTAGAGTTAGGTCGGTTGCCACATGCATTAGAGGTACATATTCCTGATCATACATTGCATGTAGAGGAGTGTTGTTGGTCTTGCCCGGTACAGCTTGAGTCTTGGATTTTGCCAGCGGACCTGATGGTCCTTAGTCAGCTGCGAGATTTTGACATTGTACTGGGGATGGATTGGCTGGCTCGCTATTTCGCGACGATTGATTGCGCCGCGAGGACTGTTACTTTTAGCGAGCCAGGCCAGGAGGTGTTCGTTTACCGGGGGTGCCTGAGTGCTTTCTTTGCCTCTGTGGTTTCGACTTCTCGTGCGAGGCAGATGATGCGCAGTGGATGCGTGGCCTTTTTGGCATCTGTGGTTAAGGAGCCTACGGTGGCCCCGGGACTCGCGGATATCCCGATCGCCCACGAGTTCCCGGATGTGTTTCCTCCAGAGCTGATTAGTATGCCGCCGGATAGGGAGGTTGAATTTTTGATTGACGTAGTCCCAGGAACTGCGCCAATCTCTAAGGCTCCTTACCGAATGGCACCGGCTGAGCTGCGAGAGTTAAAGGCGCAACTCCAGGATTTAATGGATAAAGGTTTTGTGAGGCCGAGTGTATCGCCTTGGGGAGCGCCGGTGCTATTTGTGAAGAAGAAAGATGGTTCGCTTCGACTGTGTGTTGATTACCGGGAGCTGAATAAAGTGACCATCAAGAACAAGTACCATTTGCCGCGCATTGATGACTTATTTGATCAGCTGCAAGGGTCTTGTGTCTTCTCCAAGATTGACTTACAGTCTGGTTACCACCAATTGAAGGTGAAGGCCGAGGACATCCCTAAGACGGCATTCAGGTCGCGGTACGGGCATTATGAGTTCACCGTCATGCCATTTGGATTGACAAATGCCCCTGCTGCTTTTATGGATTTAATGAACAGGATTTTTCGACCATACCTGGATCGGTTCGTCGTTGTTTTTATTGATGATATCCTGGTTTACTCCCGGAGCGATGTGGAGCACGAGGAGCACTTGAGGATTGTGCTGCAACTTCTGAGAGAAAGGAAGTTGTATGCCAAGTTATCTAAGTGTGAATTCTGGCTTCGGGAGGTTGTCTTTTTGGGCCATGTGATTTCAGCCGCTGGAGTGGCAGTAGACCCGGCGAAGGTTGAGGCAGTCCGGGATTGTCCCCGACCGACGACGGTATCAGAGGTCCGCAGTTTCATGGGCTTAGCTGGATATTATCGTCGGTTCGTGGAAGGTTTTGCGAAACTTTCCACACCCCTCACTCGTTTGACGCGAAAAGGGATCAAGTTTATTTGGAGTGAGGATTGCCAGAGGAGCTTTGAGGAATTAAAGAACAGATTGATGTCGGCTCCTATCCTTTCCCTCCCTGTTATGGGGAAAGGATATGTGATTTACAGCGATGCATCGCACAGTTGACTTGGTTGCGTGCTGATGCAGGAAGGAAGGGTAATCGCCTATGCCTCTCGGCAACAGATGGATTATGAAAAGAATTACCCTACCCATGACCTGGAGCTAGCTGCAGTGATTTTCGCACTAAAGTTATGGCGCCACTACCTGTATGGGGAGCATTGCGAGATTTACACCGACCACAAGAGCTTGAAATACCTGTTCACACAGAAGGAGCTCAACTTGAGGCAGCGCAGATGGTTGGAATTGTTAAAGGACTACGATGTAGACATTTTATACCATCCTGGCAAGGCCAATGTGGTAGCTGATGCCCTGAGCAGGAGAGCAGTACAGAGTCTATCTTTGATGATCACTGATCAGGCGCCATTACTTGAGCAGATTAGGCGGTTAGAGCTCGAGGTTGTGTCCCCTGAGGTCTCTGCTAGACTTATGTCTCTAGTCGTGCAGCCCACTCTGTTGGACAGGATTTGAGAGAGACAGAGTGAGGACCCCCACCTGATGAGGATTCGAGAGCAGATACAGACTGGTATGACAGGGGACTTTTTAGTTGATGCTTCGGGAGTACTGCGGTACAGGGACCGAGCTTGTGTGCCTATGGATGCGGAGATTCGGGAGCAGATCTTGAGGGAGGCCCACTATACACCTTACACCATCCATCCTGGTGGGACTAAGATGTATAGGGACCTTAAGGCACAGTTTTGGTGGAATGGGATGAAAAGAGACATTGGGAGATTTGTAGCACACTGTTTAACTTGTCAGCAAGTAAAAGCTGAGCATCGTGTACCTGCTGGCAAGTTGCAGAGTCTCCCAATCCCTGAATGGAAATGGGAACATGTTACCATGGATTTTGTCACTGGTTTGCCGAGAGCACAGACGGGAGCGGATGCTATCTGGGTAGTCGTGGATAGACTCACCAAATCCGCACACTTTTTACCGATGCAGGTGACTTGGTCCCTCGAGCGGCTGGCACAGCTGTACTTAGACGAGGTAGTGAGGCTGCATGGTGTGCCCGTCTCCATTGTATCTGACCGAGATCCGAGATTTGTTTCGCGCTTTTGGAGGAGCCTACAGGCCACCTTAGGGACACAGCTCAGTTTCAGCACTGCGTTTCACCCACAGACAGACGGACAGTCAGAGAGTACTATACAGATTCTTGAGGACATGCTCCGGGCTTGCACGCTGGACTTTGGAGGGGGTTGGGTGCGACACTTATCATTGGCAGAGTTTGCGTACAACAATAGCTTTCAAGCGAGCATCCAAATGGCTCCGTTTGAAGCATTGTATGGACGCAAGTGTCGTTCCCCTCTTTATTGGAGCGATGTGGGTGAAAGGCGAACATTGGGGCCAGAGTTGCTTCGAGAGGC
This sequence comes from Tillandsia leiboldiana, assembly GCA_029204045.2. Classification (NCBI taxonomy): domain Eukaryota; kingdom Viridiplantae; phylum Streptophyta; class Magnoliopsida; order Poales; family Bromeliaceae; genus Tillandsia; species Tillandsia leiboldiana. Next base: position 17,490,413 of record CM055077.1, on the reverse strand, counting down.
GGAGGATAAGGTCAGGATAGTCAGGCAGCACCTTCAGACAGCACAGAGCAGACAGAGGAGCTATGCAGATGTGCGGAGGCGAGACCTGGAGTTCGCGGTTGGGGATCATGTCTTTTTGAAAGTCTCGCCTTCAAAGGGGATCCGAAGATTCGGGATTCGGGGGAAACTGAGCCCTCGCTACATTGGACCTTTCGAGGTATTAGAGCGCATAGGGCCAGTTGCCTATAGGCTTGCACTTCCTCCCAGGCTTTCAGGTGTTCACGATGTTTTTCATGTATCGACTCTGAGGAGGTATGTTCATGACCCGTCTCATATCATCGATTTCACCCCACTGGAGGTTACTGAGGACCTGAGCTATGTTGAGCGGCCGTTGAGGATCTTGGACCGTGAGGTTAGGGAGTTGCGCAGTCGGGCCATCCCTTATGTGAAGATCCTCTGGAGCAGTCATGAGGAGCGCGAGGCTACCTGGGAGCTGGAGTCAGCGATGATGGATGCTTACCCCCACTTGTTCGAGGCCCCTGCTTGAGGTATGACTTTTGTTTCGAGGACGAAACTTTTTCTTGTACGGGAGGATGTAGTGTTCTGGATTTCCCATGCAACCTTTCCGATGAATCCACTATGTAGAACACCTTGTGTGGTGTGTCTGGCCCATGGTGCATCAAAGGGATGCCACAGATGGACCCTGTGAGACATTGTTAGCTGATTTGGCCTTCGGCTGCATATGCTGAATTTTAGAAAAGGTTTCGGGCCAATCAGAGGTTGGATTTGGATTCAGCGCGGAAAAACGCTTGAAAACGGCTATTTGCTTGTTAAATTTGGAGTCCGGATGACCAAAAACGGGCTTCCGGAAGTTTTCGGGGATTTTCGGTGCATGGGGGGGTGACCGTGGACCGGCCTGAGCCACGTGGCGGCCTATCATTGGCCGGCTCACGCAGCTCGGTCCACGGGGACGCGCGGCGGTGCATGGACCGCGGGCGGGAGACGCGTGGCGTGCGCGGAGGGGTTGGCGCACGCGGCGCGGCGCAGCGACTTTACGCGGCTGCGGTGGACCGGGCGCATGGCACGTGGCGGCCTGGGGTTGGCTGGCTCACGAGGGCGCGGTCCACGGAGTGCGCGGAGGGGCGCCTCGGGACGGCGCGCGCACTGTGGCGACAGGCGGGCTGTCGGCCGCACTCGAGTGCGCCACGTGTCGCCTCGTGTATGGGCGGCCGTACCTACCCCCGCTGACCGCGGGGGGACACGCGGCGCGCAGCGGGCCCCCTTGCACCGCTGTCCCATGTTGTAGGGTGACGTGGCATCACCAGGGGATTTCGGGCGCGTCGGACAGGGAGTGTGCGACCGGATTTTCGGGCGCAATGCGCCCGAATCTTGCGCCCGAAAACCCGGCCCTTTAGTGTTGTGGGTTGGGACTATTAATAGGGGACTTTGTGTCACTTAGCTCTTTTTCTGAGTGGTTTTTCATAGGGATTTCTCTTGGGCGTTTCTTCCTCTACTTGTTCCTCATTTCACTGAGCATCCCTGGGATCTTTAGGGGCACGCATCCCGAGGTTAGCGATTTTTCGGCGCGGCGCGACGCTTGTTCTCCGGCGACCCGCTTCGCCCCTTCTCAGTGTTTGGGCTCCCCCGACTCACCCCGACTTCGGATTTCGCCGATTCTTGCGCCGTTGGACTCACGACAGGTAGGACATCAACTTATGTGCTTCGAGGATCCTCGTTTTCCATGCTGACCTTGGAGTTTTCTGAGCACCCATTTGACCCATTTATCTTCGCGGATTTTTGGACAGCACCGCGGTGTTCTAGCCGTATCTTTTCGCTCAGACGTCGGATCGAGGCGATTCAAAAGGAAATTTTCATCTACACTTCACGAGGAGTCTCCTGGATTTTTCCCTGAATTTTTGGAATATTTTCCGAAGGTGAAAGTCTCCTTTTACTGTGGTTCTTTGTTACAGATTTTCTGGATAATTTGTTCTGGGGTGTTTCCCTTGTCGGATTTTTATCTCAACGTAGAAAACTCGGAATTGAACATGCAGGTGCTCGTTTCGACGGGTTCGTCGCGAGGATCGCGACAGTATTTTTCCTGGATTTTTCTGGGTATTTTTCGCAGGTGAAAACAGAGGAACTTTGGACTGTGTATTTTGGGACAGATTTTGTGCGGCAAGGTGTGATTAAAATATGTATATTCTTCTGGGGACTTTTGTGCAGCGTTGTAGGGTTGGTTGTGGACTGAGCGTGGGTTTCGCCTTTGGACAGGGATTAGCGCTCGATGTGGGTGATGTTGTAAACCTCCTACTTGTGATTTGTCACTAGGCCTATTAGAATGCTCTTGATCATGTGCTAGTGGAACTGTGAGATGGACCTAGCATGCTTGTATGAGATCATGGTTTCTTTGTTAATATTTGCATTGTTAGAAAACTACAAGTTGGTAAGTTATGTTTCCATGCTTTAGATATGCAGTTTAACCACTTGGAATTCATGTTAAAACCATACCATGTTGTAGGTTTAAGGGAAGGTTTGGGCATGTGGTTAGAATTCATATTGTTTAAAGGATTACTTGTTAGTAGATTGTGCATCTAGATTGTATCATGTACCACGTATCATGCCACAGGTACATTAGAGGTTCTATGCTCTTAATTTTGTAAAAGTTAGAGTACTTAAAACGGTTTTATCAAATAAAGGACTTTGCATGCTTGAATGGTCATCTAGCTAGGCCACATTTTTCTGCTACACAAACATGTTGGAATTGACTTAGGAGAAACCATGCTTTTATTCGTTCTCCTGTCGTCTAGTCTTAGGGGATTGTGTAGTCAGATGTTCAGAGTTTGGGACAGTCGGGGATCGATGTTTGGGTGTTGCGGCAACCGCGGACTGTGGGCGGTTGACCGGCTTATTATTATTATTATTGCATCAGATTGGAGGTAGGGGATCGAGTTTCCCTTTAGTGGATGGGTTTTCCCACTTTGATCAGAGTCGTGACCCAGCCCTGCTATTTTATGATACTGATGATACTAGTTACAGTGATACTGTGCTCGTGTGGGTCGCTCCCCTCGAGTGCCACTCCGGAGTAGGTTTCAGACCGTGTTGGGTGCCGGTCAGACCGTGTTGGGTTCCGGTCATTTGGACAGGGGAGATACTGAGTTGTGAGGTTGACAGCAGAGCAGGCAGTACCAGTGTTTACTGGTGTTTTGATTGGGTTGGTCAGGCAGTCTTTGACGTTCTGGTGCATGCTTTCAACTATTCTTTTAGCTAGGCATCTTAGAGGCATGTTAGTGGTAGCTCTTCATCAGTAGTGTTACTTGTAGCTTACCACCTTTGTCTTCATTTTCGCCTCTGATAGTCCTAGTGGGCATGTCTGAGTTTGAGGTCTACCCACTAGGGGAGGCTACTGTTTTTATAGTAGTTCTCACCCCCCACTGTTTTCTCTTTTCTTTTCCCCTTTGTTTTGCAGAGTCCTCTGCGGGAGTTGCGGGACCCTCTTCCCTGGATCGAGGTAAGAGGATCGCTGATTAGATAGCTACTGCCCCGAGTTCGAGTTTTGTAGTTTTGATGTATCCCCTGTACACTCAGACGGTTGTATTTTCTTTTATTTTGGGTCTGGCTGCGGCCAGCTGGTTGTATTTATTTCGTGAGTTGGGAGAGACACTTGTATATTTGTGAGAGCTTATTGTACTTTTATTTCTAGAATTTGTCTGAGATGTATTAGTTTTAGTTTAGCTCTGTTTTATGCTCCTTTATTACATATTTATATCTGAGCAGGTTACCAGCGCTTGGTGTACACGGAAAATTCCGTATGCACGGCGGATCTGTGGACGGGCCCGGGTTCTGGTTTACACCCGGGGCGTGACACCTAATGTACTACACGTGTCCATAATCCAGGGTCCATCAAAAGAATGATCAGAATAATACTCGCACCTAGATATAGCCTCCTACTCCATCGAGTAATCATAACATAAAAGACTATGTGCAACAAGACATGCTAAAAGATCACTACTATAGTTTATCAATCTGCATGATCTAGGCCATTCCACAAGCTTCCATCTCGATGCTAAATATAGTACAATTAAACATGCATGCTAACATTCACATAGGGTAAATCCCTTTAGGTAAGCTTTTACTATTCATCATCCTGGATATCCAAATCTAGCAAGTTCCCAATAATATTTAACATGGACATTCACTTGCAATTCCTTGTACAATTATCATTCCTAAGCTTACCCCTTAATCACAAATAGTGTACCCTAAACATGCATGCATTCCAACATACAGAATTAGAGAACCGTCCACCGGTTCTGGAGATGAAGCAACCCACCTGAAGCGCTTTCCGCAGGCAAAGCCGAAGTCGGTGAAGTGCGTAGTCACGCGCTATCAAAATCCGCTGAAACTGCACTCTCAGTACACAATCAAGTCCACTGTTCCAACAAACAACACAACAATCACAACCCCAAACACACAAAACAGCACACGCTGTTTTCCAAACCAGCAGAGAAGAGGGGGGATTCTCACATGTTTACAGTCCTCCAAAAATCCCAAAAAAATCACGGTTGCGATCCTCGCGACGAGTAGATACAAATCGAGTATTTATACGTCCCGTTCCGACACCTGTAGGCCAAGATATAAATACAACAACACGGGTATGCCGAATTATCACAAACAGAAATCTGTAGGAAACCAGTCCGAAAGAAGCATAAATATCACCTTCGAAGAGTCCTTCAAAAATTCCGATAAAAATACGGGTGCGTTCCTCTCGAAGCGTAGATATCAATCGAGTCCTTAAACATCTCATTCCGATGCTCGTAGACCAAGAAATCCCAAGAATACTCCACCGCTGTCCACAATCTCACAGCAGTAAAAGAGGTCACAAAACACCTCGGTAACCATGCCAATAATCCAAAATGAGGTAAAAAGATCAATACGTAAATCGAAGGCGTACCTCTTGCGAACGCGCTGCCACAAAGATCAGCTCAAAATACCATCGGAGTAATCCAGAGTGCCTCGCAGACCGAAAAGTAACGGTGGAAGCCAAAATCCAGGAAACGTAGCAGTGCGCCGCGTCGCAGAAAGCGCGGATGTCGAGGCCTCCAAAAATTTTGTAAACTCTTCACAAGATGGAGCACAGGGAGAGGAACAATGTTGCTTCAAGGCTCTGTCAAAGGAGAGCTCGGGAAAGGGCTCAAAAATGCAGCCAAAGGGGGGTTTATATAGCCTCAACTGAACAATTCAAGAAATTCCCTCTGTGTCCCCACATTCGGGCGCCCGAATCTTTCGGGCGCTACAGGAACCCCAAAATGTACCCCAAACCACAGCGCCGGAATCATCCACAGCGCGCCATGTGTCCCCCGAACAGCCAATAGCCACCGCGTCCAACCAGCTGCCGACGCGTGGCCGCACCCCGCGTAGCTCCCGCCCGCGTTCGGCGCCTCGGTCGGCCCGCCCACATGCGCGCACCCGCGCTGCCGCCGACCACGCCGCGCATGCAGCCCGAGGTACCTTCTCCGCTCCTTGCGTAGACCGAGCGCACATGGGCCGGCCAACCAGCGACCGCCACGTGGCCCGGCCCCGGTCCATGCACCCTCCGCGCGACCCCGTGGACCGCGCCTGCTGCGCCGGCCAACCGGAACCGATACTCGTCACACACTTCCGGCTGGTTATTGGCTCTGATACCAAATGTAACGACCCGACCCACTAGCAATAATAACTCGCCAAAAATGCTTAAGCCCAATTATTATTACTAGTGTCCAGATGCTTAAATACCCAAACACAACCACATTTTCATCCGATGTGGGACTATTGGGGTGTCACATGATATTATTCAACCCAAGTTTTCTAGAAGCTTTATTAGGCATATAAATTTTTAGTTTTCGCAAATAAACTTCTTAAACTTTCTCAAATAGTTGAATAGATCTTTCTTTTCAAATAAAATTACTAAGTATCCAACTGTTTTGGTCATACGTCCTGCATACAATCTTGTAAAACTTTGAAATGTTTACGTTTTCGATTCTAATATATATATATATATATATATATATATATATATATATATATATATATATATATATATATATATATATATATATATATATATTTATAGAGAGAGAGAGAATGGCTTATATACTTTCAAAAGTACAAACACAAATATGCTTGTGAATTTTTTACTATTGGATTTGTATTGATATTTGTGCTATTTATTTTTTCTTTCTCTCTCTCTAGTTGACTTTACAATAGCACAAATCTCAATACAAATTCAATATTAAAAAATTCACAAGCATAGTTGCTTTTGTGCTTTTAAAAGTATATAAGCTCTACTACATATATATATATATATATATATATATATATATATATATATATATATATATATATATATATATATATATATATAGCTTATATGCTTTCAAAAGTACAAAACAATCCATATTTGTAAATTTTTTATCATTGGATTTGTATTGGGATTAGTGTTTTTGAAAAGTCAACTAAAAAGAGAGAAAGATAATGTAAAAAGTACAAATCCCAATACAAATTCAATGATAAAAAAATCACAAACATAAATTGTCTTGTGCTTTTAAAAACATATAAACTCTACTATATATATATATATATATATATATATATATATATATATATATATATATAATGTAAAAAAATTTGTGGATAGGTTCATCCTCTTTTTCAGTTCTTATGTTTAATTATCAAATTTGGAGAAAAAAATAAAATTAGATTATTTTATATTTTAAAGTCTTACCAGATTTTTTGAACGACATGTAATCAAAATGTTTATATAAGTTGCAATTTTGATTGAGGAGATTGGAGTCTATTGAACTATTGGATAAAAATAAACTAGGAAGTTTAATTATCAAACTTAAAAGTCTAGGTGCCCATTTACAATTAAATGAGCGAAAGTTACAAAAAAATTTATACATCTTTCTCTTTTATATTTCATATCAACAATTCTCCTTACCAAAAAAATAATGAAATAGGTAGCCTACTTGGTACCATAATTACTCTCTCTCTCTCTCTCTCTCTCTCTCTCTCTCTCTCTCTTCCTATAAAAAAAAATAAAAAAAAACTTCTCCTCACATCTTGATTAGAAGCTCGATGGAATTTAAAATCAAAAACTTTGAGCATCTGGAGGTCTTATCACCTGTTGGAGCTCGAATGTCTTCTCTTGCAGTGAGGTCTTAGTGTGTAACTTTTCCCTCACTATTTGGTTGAAACATCTTTCAAGCGGTTTACTGTTCTTCGTAACGAATGTTTATGACCCATCCACGTGAGACGGTAAAGAAGATTTTTGTAGTGAGTTGACCGCATTAAAAAGTGTATGTGGTCGGTTGTGGGTAATTTGCGGGGACTTCAACCTAACCAGGAGTTAACAAGAGAGAAGAGGCGGATGCTGGAGTAGACGACTTATGTCTATGTTCTCCTACCTACTAAACGACTTGGCAATAATTGACTTGCCTTTGTGTAACCAAAATTTCACATGGTCTAATGTGCAAAAAAGCCCTACCTTAGCGAAACTCGATCGTTTCTTAATTTCCACCGAATAAGACCTGGCCTTTCCTCTTTCCAAAGTAGTGGCGTTACCGAGAAATACGTTTGACACTCGCCGATCCTACTTTCTACTAGCGAGAAACTTCTCCTTAGTAGGTTTAGGTTCGAAGAGGTTTGGCTATCACGTGAAGACTTCTGCAGCAAGATGCCGGTATGGTGGAACGAGGTGCCGACCAAAGGCTCTAGTCTCCTCACCTTTGTTGCTAAGTTGAGACACTACTGCAAGAGATAGAATTAAAGAATAGTGTTCAACGAGTTTCTACAGCATCACGAAGACCAAGAAAGCTATTATAGATGAGGTATTGTAGCTGGATATTTTGGAGGAACAACAAAACCTCAGCACTTTGCAATTTGACAAACGAAAGCAACTTAAAACGTTTCTAAAGAGTGTAGTAGTGGACGAGGAAACACTTTGGAAAACTCGAGCCAGGCAGGAGTGGATAAAGGAAGGAGACAGTAATATCAAATTTTTCCACGCTGTAGAAAATGGAAGAGACGAGAAAATGCAATTTATGAGGTGGTCGACGAAGGTAGAACCATCCTGAGGGAGGAGGAGAAAAGGATGTACTCCTATAATAAATTTAATGTACTATTTGCTCCGGGAGGATTTACTAGCTCTTCGGTAGGTGATTGGAGTGAATTGTTTGGGTCTTCACCTCTTCTCAAGCAGGACTACCTCACCTATCCATTCTCTTCGAGAGAGATCAGGAAGGCTACCTTTCAATTAGGGAGCGACAAGGGACTCGGGCCGGATGGGTTCAATATGAGATTCTATCAAAAATTTTGGGAGGTTGTAAAAGATGATCTCACGAACATCTTCCAGCAACTTTACGTCGGAGCTCTGAACTCAGGGTCTATGGATTATTCCTATATTTGCCTTGTTCCCAAGAAAGAATGAGCAAAATTGGCTAACGACTTCAAACCTATTAGCCTCATTAATGGAGTCCAAAAGATCATATCTAAAGTACTGACAAATAGACTTGAGGGTGCAATAAAAGACATTGTGATGACCCGGATCTCCGCGAAGGTCTTACAGTGTGAATTGTGGCTTCTAGAGGCCTATGATGTGTGTTGGAGATGGTTGCGCGCAAATCGGACCTCAGATTTGAACCCAGCGTGAAATTTGGATTAAGAATACCTGTCCGGATGCCTTCGAGAAATTTTAGAAGTGGAATTTGGCAAAACGGACATCGGATTTGGACTCAGCGTGCGAAAACGATGAAAATGGACTATTTACTTGTGTTTTTCGGAGCCTGGATGCCAAAACACGGATTTTGAGGCATGTTTATTGTTCCGGCAGGCCAGGGCAGCGCCGACGGCGACGGGCAGGGCGGAGTGCGGCGGCGGGGGCGTGGGCAGGCGCGTGCGCGGCGGCGGGCAGGGCGGTCCACGGGTTTTGGCGTGCACCTTGACCAGCCAACGGTGGGCGTGCCACGTGTCGCGCGCTGATTGGGCGGTCAACGCACGCGCGACAGCACGCCGGGCGCGGCGCACCGTGGACCCCGCCGGGCCACATGTCGCCCGCCCATTGGCGGGCGCAGCGACCTGGCTGGGCCGCCGTGAACCGCGGCCCACGGTTCCCGTCGTGGATCGCGTTGCCACAGGGCGCGCCGCGATTGGCGGGCGCGCGGGGCGCGGAGCGGGTGACGTGGTGCACCGAGAAGTGTGAGTCGATTGGTTAGCAGATACTTGAGACAGCAGAGCAGGCAATACCAGTTTTACTGGTGGCACAGGATTGGGTTTATTACAGGCAATTACTTTATTGTTGCACTCGTGTCAGGGAGACTGAGTGGAGTCTAGTAGCTGTGTTTAGACCAGTGCTAGTGTTGTTGGGAGCCGTTTGGTTTGACGGTGGTCCCGTGTCGTTGTGAGTACTTTGACCGTTGTGTGAGAGGTTGAGCATCTTGAGGCCATCCGTTCTGAGAGAGAGCGTGGATTCCGACTATAGCCTGCATGAGCCACTACTCGATAGCGAGTTAGTCCGTTTGGATGCCCTACGTAATTCCTGCCCGTCAGCGGGAGGTGGTTGTAGGTGGGCGCAGGTTTGACTGGACCCGATGTGGCGGTCAGCTCGATTGGGTCGATTGAGCACCTCGTGTGCGAGTATTGCATATCTTTATCAGAGTTTCCCCTTTTGAGCATTTAGATAGAGGCATGGTAGCTGTTGAGAGTCTCCAGCTTTCTTATTTCAGTCTTTACTGCTTTGGTTATCTTATGCCTCTATTGGACTTAGTGGGCAGATCGTCGGGCCTGGTGGCGGTACCCACTGAGAACTCCCTTTTTGGTGTAGTTCTCACACCCGTTGGGGGTTTCCCCTCTCCCTTTCTTTTTTCTCCTTTGTTTTGCAGAGTCTTAGCGGGTGTTGCTGATTCTGCGGTTGTTGATCGAGGCGAGAGAGTCGCGTGCTAGATCCCTACCCGTCGTTGGTGAGTAGCGATACCCCTTTAGAGGAGAGCTTCAGTAGATTAACTATTTTATTTTCCTCTTTTGAGAGACTGATGTAGTGAGGACATGATATGTATTGAGAGCCTGTACACTGATGTATTTTTTGGAGATACCTCCCTGTTGAGTTCTGAGTTTTGTATATGAGGATATTGTATGATTATCATTTTTGGGAGATGGACATTATTGTATTATTTCCAGTTGTACAGTGGTTGATTTTAGTTTTACAGCAGATTTTCATTTATAGCTCTGATATCTTTTAGCTGTAGTACTTTTCTTGCAGGTAGGACGCTTCGCCTATGCGGAGTTTGGCATAGGTGGCGGATCTGTTGGCGAGCCCGGGTCGCAGTTTCGACCCCGGGGCGTGACAGATTAGAGTGGTATCAGAGCCTAGGTTATAGGTCATGGTGGACTTAGAAACCCTAGGCTTATGGTTTGACCCTTGGATGACTTCGTGAGAGTCGTGATTTATAGCGAGAGTCCTGATTGAGTTTTATACCTCTCCCAGGGGACGGAACGAGTGATTGGCATGTTTATTCTCCTAAGTGATTATGTTGGCTGCAGACAACATAATGCTGTGGAATGGGTGACATGCTCTAGACTTTCGCTGGATTGGGTCGAGTGGCTTTTGTGTGCTGATTTGCAGTTTCGTCGTGGCGAGCGGTGTCTCCCCGACGCTGGGTTTTGACCCGTGTGCATCCTGTCATAGCAGTTGAGCTTGAGCGGTTGGTTTTGGGCCGGATACCCGGATTGAGGTCAGTGAGTTTCGGATCCAGATGACAGGATCGTCAGAGGCATATCAGCAGCGGAGCGAGCAGCTGGTTTTAGTGACACAGTTGTCGGAGCACTGAGTAACCCCCTCCGTGCCAACGTTTAGTGCCGAGGCACCGAGGCAGGGTGGATAGTTGACAGCAGAGGAGCTGTGGGACATGATCGATCTATTGAGCCAGATTTGGCAGATGAACCACCCCGATTCATAGGAGTGAGCTTGGAGCCTTTGGAGGCAGAATCATGGTTGGTGGTATTGGAGAGACTACTTGAGAGCCTCCCTGTGCTAGAGAGTTTACGCAGTTGCTTAACTGCGCGCTCCAGGTTCGAGGGACGAGGCGCATAGGATATGTGTGGCTGGGAGTGGATTGCGCTAGGATACCTTTCAGTTTAGTTAGTCCCTTAGTTACGGATTATTGACGCCTCGATGGTGTATGCGTTGTGTATGGAGCGTGGCACTGCAGTTCCTTAGGATAGGGATCTGCCGCTAGAGGCGAGTTCTAGATATTGGCGCTTGGCGCCGGGTGATGGAGGATAAATCGGCCGGCAGAGGCATTCCCGATTTCTTTTTCCAGGACGGCGGATTCCTGAGACGCCAGAGATCTGGTGGACCCCGATGGCAGTATCAGCGTCTTTATCAGAGTGGCGCAGCGGTAGCGTGGATTTGTTATCTATGGAGGACCCTATTCGTCGCCTCAATGTGAGCAGAGACAGAGGTCGTGCTCCCTTGTGGATAGTCTTGATTTTCAGGCAGATTGAGCGACGACCACCTACATCGAGCGGATGAATCTGTGCCGCCCGGTTGGAGGGCGCCACGGTAGTGGATCGAGTGTCGCAGGTGGGGTTTCATCACAGCAGTCGGAGTTAGAGCATGTTGCATTCCTGCATGGAATAGAGGCAGATTAGTTACCACGTGCACTCGAGGTACAGGTTCCTATTAGTGCTGTGCATGTGGAGGAGGCTTGTGGATCATGTCCAATGCAGTTGAGGCCGCGAGTTGTACCGGCAGACTTGTTGGTAATTGTGGCAGTTCGGTGTTTTGACCCAGTGCTTGGGATTGGTTGGCACAGTGCCACAGGATGTTGGGCTGCGGAAGGAGCGGACTTTGACCTTCTGCGAGGCAGATGAGAGGAGATTTGCTTGTTGAGATTATTAGAGCACACAGGTTATAGCGACAGTGTGAGAGGTGCTTTCGGCGGCACCGGGACTCAAGGATATCTCTGTTGCCCACGAGATCCCGGGTGTGATTTCACCTGAGCTGTTGGAGATGCCGCCGGTTAGGGAGATAGAGATTGCGTTTGACGCGATTCCGGGAACCGCGCCACCCTCGACAGTGTCTCATTGGTTATCGCCTGTAGAGCTGAGAGAGCTGATGGCGCAGTTGCAAGATCTGATGGATCGAGGGTTCTTTTGGTGGGTTGATCACTTACCACGCCGTTGATATACGGTGGTGATGCCACGTCTTGGATAGACGATGATGAGGGTTCGTTGTGACTTGAGCACAGGCAGGTTCAGGTATTATTTAGGACCGTTTGATGGAGTTATACTCCGGCAGTTATTGTATGATGCGAGTACCTACTTGGAATTACACAGCCGAGGACTTTGCCTAGATGGCGTTCAGGACACGGTAGGGGCATTATGAACTCATAGTGAGGCCAAATGGAATAATTAATGCCCTGTTGTCTTCAAGATTTGAGGAATTGTGTGCCCCAGTTGTGCTTGGACGGATTGGGAGTGGTGTTCCCCGAGGATATTTTGATTTACTCCCAGAGTGACTTGGAGCACGAGGAGCACTTGTGGATGTGCTACCATGCCTGTGTGGATGAAGCTGTATGCCAAGTTATTGAGATACAAGTTTTAGCTTCAGAAGCTTATTTCTTGGGTCACATTGTATTAGCCGTAGGGGCGGCGGTGGAAAATCCGGCCAATATGGATACTATTTGGGAATTGGCCGAGATCAATATTTATGGTCAAGGTAAGGAGCTTCTTGGACTGGGCAGTGCCAGGAGAGCTTGACAATCGGATGATGAGACTGATACCAGCGCCAATGCTAGTATTTCCAGTGTTGGGAGAGAGATCTGCGAGTTTTAGTGATGCCTCCTATAGCGACTGTGGAATTATCGTTGGGTTATTGTTGAGCATTCTGGATTACCCCGACAGGGCCACTGTGATGGCGGATACCTGGAGTAGGAAAGCTGTCTGGGGTTGAGTTTGATGATTCCACAGCTGGCGTTGTGTGGACTGTTGAGGCAAACATGGCTTATGGTTGTGTCACTGAGGGTTCCTTCGGATGATAGACCGCGGCTGAGTAGTTCACTCGGATGGTCAAGATTCGGGAGTGACCGAGTGAGGACCCCTCCTTGTTAGGGCTCTTTTCCTTATTGGATAATAGTGGGGGTATGCTTCGGGTTGCCTTGGTTGAGTTGACACAGGATGTGGTGTGGTGCGTGTTGCACTGGTGGTTATTTTGTTTCCCCCAGCTTTTTGACGGAGCCCCTGTGATGTTTCACGTCTCAGCTCAGGAGTGTTTTGCTTTTGGATCCCTCGCCCGTGATTGACTCGCTCCATTTGAGAGCTAAGAGTGTTTGGAGTACGAGGGACGTCCGTTGCGAATTCTGGCTAGTGAGGTGAGGGAATTGCGCAATCGGGCTATGCCGTACTGATTGTTGCTGTTGTTGCTGTTGAGGAGTAATCACGGGGAGTGAGTAGTGACTTAGGAGCTGGAGATGGTGATGTTGAGTACTTACCCTTGGTGTTGTGACTCCTGGTGGAATTGAGCTAGTTTCGAGGACGAAACTTTCTTTTAGTGGGGGAGGATGTGAGGACCCGGATCCCCACGATGAGATTACTGGTTGATTGGCAGCTTACGGAGGCCTGCGTGGCGTGTCGGTGGTGTTTGTGCACCAATTGGACACTAGTGATGGACTCAGTGTGTTAAATGGATCACGAGAGTAGTCAGAGGACCCCGTCGGATGTTTAGAAGTGGTTTCGCGTGAAACGGATATTAAAATTGGACTCAGCGCGAAATTTGGGTTAAGAACACTTTTCTGGATGCCTTCGGCAAATTTTAGGATTGGAATTTGGCAAAACAGACAGTGGATTTGGATTTAGCGCGCGAAAACGATGAAAATGGACTATTCATTTGTATTTTTTGGAGCTCGGATGCCGCGCACGGATTTCGAGGCACTTGGAACTGTTCCGGCGGCCGGCGGGCAGCGACGGAGCGCGGCGGCGCGGGCGCGGGCAGGCGCGCGGTGCACGGAAGCGGCGTGCCACGTGTCGGATTCTTATTGGTTTTCCTTGGGACACGTGGCCGCGTAGGATTGGTCGGCGCAGCAGGCGCGGTCCACGGGGAAAAGCGCGGGTGTTCGGTAGACCGGAGGGTGGACACGTGGCGGCCACTGGTTGGCCAGTCCTCGTGCGCTCGGTCCACGGAGCGGGGGCAGCCTCCTCGTGGCGCGTGCCTGGCAGGGGGCGCAGGCGGCGCTGGCAGCGCGCACGTGGGCGCGGCAGCAGTGCGTTGACTGGGTGCGCGCCATGCGTCGGCTGTGCAGCGTGCCACGCGTCGAGCGGCGGTTGGTGGAGCCGGCTGTCCGCTGTTCGGATGGTGACGTGGCGGCCCCTGGGTGATTCGGGCGTGAACAGTGTTGGGCCGGGCCCAACACTGTAGCAGCCCGAATCATCCGGGCGCCCGGAGTTTGGGCCCAAAAGCCCAATTTCGGGAATTTTGGATTTTTTGGGTTTGGGTCTATAAATAGGCCCTTTGCACACCGAGTTGAGGCTTTTCCCGAGCTCTCTGGCCAGTGGACCCTTCACCAAGTTTGTTGCTCACCTTGTCGTGCATCTCGTGGAGAAGGCCCGGATTTTTTGGAGGCCGCGGCGTCGACGACTTCGGCATCGTAGCGCAGAACGACGTTCTTTCATCGGAGGCTTATTATCGTCGCACTTCGGTCGGAGAGGTCTACATAGCTACCCCGACAGTGTATTTGGACGATTTTCGCGGCGTTGGATTCAAGCGACGATCGCGACTCACCGCGTTGCGGAATTTGTAACTTGGTCTCCGGGACTCGGATTTTGACGTGCAGGTACTCGTTTCGAAGGGCTCGACGCGACGATCGCGACTGTATTTTTGTCGGATTTTTCAGAGTTCTCGCTGCTGGTGAAAAATCCGAATCTTTGGGACTATTCCAACAGATTTGTATGTACTTGGATATTTTGGAATAAAAGTGTAACCTTGGACCTTATTGTTGTACCCAGGAAGGTTCGCGAGTGTTTCTGAACCTGTTGGAACTGGAGATAATGGTTTCCGGGTATTTTCAGCTGTTTGGAGCCGAGGCTTGCGCAACATGTACCGAGGGTGTAGTTTTGGCAGATTTTGGATTGTGAGCGTCTACACTCTTCACCGACTTCGGCTTTGCCTGCGGAAAGCGCTTCAGGTGGGTGCTTTGTTCCCAGAACCGGTGGACAGTTCTCTAATTCTTTATGTTAGGATGCATGCATGTTTAGGGTACATGGTTAGTGTTTGAGAGGTAGGTAAGCTTGATAATGATAATTGTATAATTAATTGCAAGAATAGTATTTATGATGTATACTAAGGACTTGCATGATTTGGATCTCTATGTTGATGATTAGTGTAAGCTTACCTAAGATAATGTTACCCTATGTGATTATGTAGCATGCCATGTTAGCACATAGCCCTTTATGTGGCTGGTTTATGCGATGGAGCAGGATTATATAGCTATGTGCGGATTTTACTCTGAGGAATTATTATGGATCGAGGATTATGGACAGGCGTAGGCATTGGTGATTTTGGCATGTGGTTTACTTTCTTATATCTTTCTTGAGGACAAATGCATGCTTGTATGGACATATAGTTAGGCCACCTTTTACTGCTACACTACTTATTGGAACTTGACTTAGGAGAAACCATGTTATCCTTTTCTCCTTCTTTGTTAGTCAGGCGGTCTGTGTTGCTCGGGTGCGAGCAAGAGTCTGGGGTAGTGTAGCCGGGACATTGGTGTCAGGGACGGGTTGTGCTGGATTGCGGCTGGCAAGGTTTTGCGGTGACCGCGGACTTTGGGCGGTTGACCGGAGGTCGGTTATAGGACTTGATTATAGACGGTAGGGTATTGCGGCAACCGCGGATATTGGGCGGTTGACCGGATATTTATTTATGCATCAGATTGGGTATAAGATTTCTCTAGTGGACAGAGTTTCCCACTATTTGAGTACTATTGCATCTGTTTGAGGACCGGGGTCTTCTTTAGTGGATGGGATTTTCCACTTTGATCAGAGTCATGATCAAGTCCTGCTGATTTATGATACTTATGTTACTTGTGATACTGATGACAGAGATACTTTACTTGTGTGGGTCGCTCCCCTCGAGTGCCACTCCGGAGTAGGCGATTGATATATTGGCCAGTGAGTGCCAGACAGTGACCATCGGTCAGTGAGTACCGATTGGTTAGCAGATACTTGAGACAGCAGAGCAGGCAATACCAGTTTTACTGGTGGCACAAGATTGGGTTTATTACAGGCAATTACTTTATTGTTGCACTCGTGTCAGGGAGACTGAGTGGAGTCTAGTAGCTGTGTTTAGACCAGTGCTAGTGTTGTTGGGAGCCGTTTGGTTTGACGGTGGTCCCGTGTCGTTGTGAGTACTTTGACCGTTGTGTGAGAGGTTGAGCATCTTGAGGCCATCCGTTCTGAGAGAGAGCGTGGATTCCGACTATAGCCTGCATGAGCCACTACTCGATAGCGAGTTAGTCCGTTTGGACGCCCTACGTAATTCCTGCCCGTCAGCGGGAGGTGGTTGTAGGTGGGCGCAGGTTTGACTGGACCCGATGTGGCGGTCAGCTCGATTGGGTCGATTGAGCACCTCGTGTGCGAGTATTGCATATCTTTATCAGATTTTCCCCTTTTGAGCATTTAGATAGAGGCATGGTAGCTGTTGAGAGTCTCCAGCTTTCTTATTTCAGTCTTTACTGCTTTGGTTATCTTATGCCTCTAGTGGACTTAGTGGGCAGATCGTCGGGCCTGGTGGCGGTACCCACTGATAACTCCTTTTTTGGTGTAGTTCTCACACCCGTTGGGGGTTTCCCCCCTCCCTTTCTTTTCTCTCCTTTGTTTTGCAGAGTCTTAGCGGGTGTTGCTGATTCTGCGGTTGTTGATCGAGGCGAGGGAGTCGCGTGCTAGATCCCTACCCGTCGTTGGTGAGTAGCGGTACCCCTTCAGAGGAGAGCTTCAGTAGATTAGCTATTTTATTTTTCTCTTTTGAGAGACTGATGTAGTTAGGACATGATATGTATTGAGAGCCTGTACACTGATGTATTTATTGGATATACCTCCCTGTTGAGTTCTGAGTTTTGTATATGAGGATATTGTATGATTATCATTTTTGGGAGATGGACATTATTGTATTATTTCCAGTTGTACAGTGGTTGATTTTAGTTTTACAGCAGATTTTCATTTATAGCTCTGATATCTGTTAGCTGTAATACTTTTCTTGCAGGTAGGACGCTTCGCCTATGCGGAGTTTGGCATAGGTGGCGGATCTGTTGGCGAGCCCGGGTCGCAGTTTCGACCCCGGGGCATGACAGATTAGGATGACTACGTGAGAGTCGTGACTTTTAGCGAGAGTCCTGATTGAGTTTTATACCTCTCCCAAGAGACGGGATGAGTGATTGGCATGTTTATTCTCCTAAGCGATTATGTTGGCTGCAGACAACATAATGCTATGGAATGGATGACATGTCTTAGACTCTCGCTGGATTGGGTCGAATGGTTGTTGTATCCTGATGTTTGTTATTGTGCAGTGGACTACGATGCCCCTGAGACGTCGTGCAGTGAAGAGGACACATCCCGCATCAGGTCAGGAACTCGAGCAGCGGGAGGCAGAGCTATCAGAGCAGAGCGAGACCCGGAAGTCACGGGCCTATTTGGCACAGATGTCGGAGGCTGTCCGACGCCAGGAGGAGGCCATGGAACGTTTGATGCGCCTGTCGGAGCAGAGAGCACAGCTAGTTGTAGCACCGTCTGAGTGTCCTCCAGCATATTCTTCCAATGCAGTGGCATCTCCAGTTGTACCAGTGGCACCGATTGAGCCAGCAGCCCCCTCCGTGCCGACGAGTAGTGCCGAGGCGCCGAGGCAGGGTGGATAGCGGATAGTAGATGAGCTTTGGGACATCATTGATCGATGGAGCCAGTCCCGGCAGTCTGATCCACCCGAATTTGCAGGATTGAGCTTGGAGCCGTTGGAGGCAGAGTCTTGGATCACAGCGATGGAGCGACTCCTTGAGACCCCTTTTGTTGAGGAGCAGTTTCAGGTTCTTTTGGCGACGACCACTTACATCGAGCGGATGAGTCTGTGCCGCCGGTTGGAGGGCGCCACGGGAGTGGATCGAGTTATCGCAGGCATGACTCCTTTACAGCAGTCTGAGTCAGAGCATTTTGCTTTCCTGCCTGGACTAGAGGTAGAGTTGTTACCATGTGCACTAGAGGTATAGGTTCCTATTGGTGTTGTGCATGTGGGGGAGCCTTGTGGATCGTGTCCAGTGCAGAGGAGACTTGGAATTACACCGGCAGATGTGACGGTTTGGTAACAGCTCCAAGACTCTGATCAAGCACACGGGATGGACTGGTTGGCGCGATATCATGCAACGATTGATTGTGGAGTGAGAGCAGCCACCCTTCCGCGAGTTGGACAGGAGGAGTTCATTTCACTTCGAAAGGCTACTCCAGAAATGGAGACAGTGCCCGAACCTGTTCTTGTTTGATTGGGGCGAGGGCACCTGCCTTTCGAAAATTTTGAACTTTTCATTATTTTCAGCTGTTTTCTAAATTGAGAGTGGTAGTTGATGACGTTCCTGATGGTGGGCCGTTACGTTCTTGTTTGGTGGTGTTAGCGTACTTCAGGTAGTTTAGTCGAGTTGGGTTTGTGGTTGTGGTGCGTTTTAGTTTCGAGGACAAAACTTTCTATTAGTGGGGGAGGATGTGATGACCCGGATCTCCGCAGAGAGTTTGCAGTGTGATTGGAGACTTCTGGAGACCTATGGTGTATGTTGGAGGTGATTGCGCGCAAATCGAACCCCAGTTTTAGACCCGGCACGAAAAATGAAACAAGTTTGCTTCTCCGGGAATTTTCGGCAAATTTTGGAGGTGGAATTTGACAAAACGGACATCGAATTTGGATTCAGCGCGCAAAAACGATGGAAATGGACTGTTTATTTGCATTTTTCGGAGGCCGGATGACGTGCACGGTTTTCGAGGCACTTGGTACTGTTCCGGCGGCGGCGGCGCGGGCGCGCGGGCAGGCGCGCGGGAAGGCGCGCGGTGCACGGGAGCGTCGGGCCACGTGGCGTTTTCCTACTGGTTGGGTGCAGACACGTGGCGGGCTTGGAGTGGCCGGTGCTGTGGACCGGGACCACGGAGCAGGCCGGGGCGGCCTCGGGGCGCGTGCCTGGCAGGGGCGCAGGCGGCGGCGCAGGCGCGCGTTGACCGCGTTTCCCGCGCGAGTGCGCGCCACGCGTCGGCGTCCGCGCTGGCCACGTGTCGTTCGGTGGATGGCCGGATCGGCTGTCCGCTGTTTGGCGGGTGACGTGGCGGAACCGGGTAGTTTCGGGCGCTCCGCGAGGCAGCGGACCGCGACACTGTTGGCGCCCGAAACATTTCGGGCGCCCGGAACCTAGGACATAACCGTCATTTCTTGATTTGTTTTTGTGGCCTATTTAAGGACCCGAGCCGTCTTCTTCTTCCTTTTTTCCGCATTTCGGAGCCTCCCCTCGCCTTGGACCCTTTAGCAAAGTTGCTCCCCGCGCTGTGCTGCATCCACATGAGGATTTCCAGGATTTTATGTGGCACGCTTCCCGAGGTTTCCATTTCTTTGGTGCGTCGCGACGTTCCTTCGCCGGTGTTTCCTCCCGTCGCGTTTCGGTGCGCGAGCTCCCCCGGCCTACTGCGACCACCTTTTTGAGTGATTCTTGCGCCGTTGGATCCGTGACAGGTAGGGCTACGATCTTGGTACCTTCAGCTTCCCCTCGTTTTGGGTTTTTCTTGGAGTTTTCCTATGCTTACTGGGAACCTTTGTATGCTGTGAGGATTTCGGGGACAACAGCTTGTTGCATGGAGTTCTCCGCGCTCGAGCGTCGAATCGACGCGTTCCTATACACTTTTTGCATCTACTCGTCGCGAGGAGTATCACCGTATTTTTTTGGGATTTTTCTGAGGCTTTCCCGGAGGTATATTTTTCTCCCTTTATCTGTGCATGGGATTACAGTTGTGTTGTTGTGAGTTTGTGTGCACCCTGTGTTGTGGAATTTGTAACTCGGCCTACGGGGCTCGGAATTGGACATGCAGGTACCCGTTTCGAAGGTCTCGACGCAACGATCGTAGCAGTATTTTTATCGAAATTTTTGGAGCCCTTTCTGCAGGTGAATAATTTGCATCTTTGGAACTGTTCTGCAGGTTGTGTATTCTTGGGTAATTTTTGGAATAAAGTGTAACTGTGAACCTTGTGTTGTACCCAGGAAGGTTTGTGGGTATTGCTGGACCCGTTGGATCTGGAGATATTGATTTCTGGGTATTATTAGCTGTGGGACTTTGTACAGTTTAGCTCTTCAGGTGGGTTCCTTCGCCTCCAAAACCAGTGGATTTCCTACTAATTCTATATTATAGGAACATGCATGTATGAGATGGATTATGATGCATGTTAGAGAGGGAGATGTGATCTTTCCTGTGTCATGTTTGATATCTTGTTAGTTGCTACTTCCTGATCCTGTTTTAGTTATCTTATGCCTCTAGTAGACTTAGTGGGCAGACCGTCGGGCTTGTTGGCGGTACCCACTGAGAACTACTGTGGGATGTAGTTCTCACACCCGCCGTGGTGTATTTTTCCCCAGGGACCTCTACTCCAGTTCCTGCTGTTCCTGTTGCTGATCCTGCTGATCGAGGTGAGGGAGTCGCGAGATAGATCCCTACCAGTCGTCTTCCTGAGAGAGTAGATGTACCCCCTTTTTTTATTTTTGAGAGTTTTATTTTGAGAGACCTTTGTAGTGAGGTTCAGACTTGTACTTTTCTTTTTCAGTTGAGAGACTTTTGTATTTGTGAGGACTTGGAGTTGTATTTATTTTTATTTATAGCAATTTACTTTTCAGCTCTGATATCTGTACAGTGTAGTATCTTTCTTTTGCAGGTTAGTCGCTTCGTCTATACGGGGCTTCTCGTATGGGCGGCGGATCTGTTAGCGAGCCCGGGTCGCAGTTTTGACGCCGGGGCGTGACATAACTGGTGCCGATGCTGAAGAAGGGGTTGGTGTCGAGCCTCGCGGGCACTTTGATCGAAAGTGGCCCTCCTGGCCACAAAGGTAGCACTTGCCTCCACGTTGCGGGCACTGCGGCGGCACATGGGGTCCACCACAAATCACGCAACGCGGCGGCCGCCGACGGTCAGGTCCGCCCTGGTGTGAAGATGAGCCGCGTCCTCCAGACTGGCTCCTCGGGTGCTTCGGCGGTTTCTTCGAATAGGGCTTATGACTTGCGCCCTCGGTCGCCGACCTCTTGCCTCGCGTCCTATCAAGAGCCTCTCTCTCTTCCTTAGCAATCTCCGCGCCTTTCTCCACTATCAAGGCACGGTCCACAACCTCCCGGTAGGTTCGGAGGTTTAGGGTCTGAACCAATCTGAAAATGGATGGTCTAAGGCCGTTCTCAAACATACGGGCCTTGTCCTCGTCGTCCCTCACAACGTGCGGAATACAGTTAAGTAGTCGAGTAAATTCCCTCTCGTACTCCGCCACGGTTTTGTCTCCTTGCCTCAAGTTGCGGAGATCTCTTTCCATTTGCCTTTTTGCGCTCGCCGGAAAATACTTCATTGCAAGCATCTTCTTGAATCGCGGCCATGTGATTGCCGCCAAATCGGTCGTGGGGTCATCCCGAATGTCCGTCCACCACTGGTAAGCATCGCCCTCAAGATGGTGTGTTGCCAACCACACCCGATCTCCCTCCGCTACGAAGGTATCGTGGAAAAGTTTCTCCATGTGTAGAATCCACTTCTCAAAAACCCAATAGTCGGGTTTCTCTCCATCATATGTCCGAGGCTTGGATTCCCGGAATTCCCTCAAACGAGCCATGAGTGTAGAGTACCGGGACTTCGTTTAGCGCGCCGACCTCGCAATGATGGCGTGGTGCGGGGAAATCGCCTGGGGCGTGTTCTATTTGTGTTTACAGATTAGTTCGGGTTGATTCGGATCGACGCGGAAGCCCCAGCTTGAATCGTCATTTTCGGGGCATTGTGTACTTGTTGAGCACCGGATTTATTCTTGGATTGAGCACACCGACTCCACAGTGATGGCGCGGGCGCACAGCGAGCGCGCAGGAGCGCGCAGCGAGCGCGCAGGAGCGCGCGGCTTGCGTGCTGGGGTGCCGCGCGGGGGCGCGGCAAGCGCGTAGGAGCGCCGCGCAGGCGCTGTGCTGGGCCGTAAGGCCGCGCGCTGTGCGCGGCTGACACGGGCACCGCGCGCGGCTGGCTGGGGCGGCGCGCGCGGCTGCTGCGTGCGGTTGGCACGCGAACCCGGGCAGGTGACGGTGAGCTGTGTGAGCGCACGGCGAGGGCTGGTGGTTGCCCTTTTTCTCCCTCAGGACGTCGTCAATTGTGGCGGTTTTCAGCGAGGTCCCGTGCGGAGCCCGGATCGAGTGCGCGGCACGCGGTTTTTACCTGAGCAGGTTGGCTGTGTGTGGTGTGTGTGTGCTGTGGGTGTGTGGAGTGAGCCGTTGCGCCGGGATTTTTGTGAGGACTCGAGGGATTGTTCGAGCTTATGGGGATTTTTCCGTGGTTCACGGCATTGTGGACTGCTCGTCCATGCTTATAAAGGATCCTAGAGCACGACAGAGGTTGAGTCGTGGTCGTATCGCTTTGCTAGCGACTGTAGAGGAGGTGCCAACGGCGGCACCGGGACTAAAGAATATCCTTATCGCCCGTGTGATCCTGAGTGTGAGTTTACCAGATCTGATATTGAAGCCGCCGTTTAGTGAGATTGAGATCGAGATGGGGATTGACGTGGTTTTGGAAACCACGCCGATTTCGGTAGCACCTCGTGGAGTATCACCCGTGAGACTGAGAGAGAGCTGATAGCGCAGTTGCTGGATCTGATGGATCGAGAGGTCTGTGTGACCCAGTACCACGTCGTGGGAATACGACAGTGAGGATCTGAGAGATTGATACTTGGGTATGATGCCACACCGTTGATACACGGTGGTGATGCCATGCCGTTGGTACACGGCAGTGATGCCACGTTGTGGGTACACAACGGTGAGGGTTCTATGATGGTCCGAGCACAGACAGGTTGGATTGTATTTCGGCAGATGCCCTATTTTGAGAGTGATAGCTTTATGGAACCTTACGGCTGAGGGCTATATCCAGATAGTGTTCAGGAACCGGTAGGGGCATTATGAGCTTACAGCGCGGTCAACTGGATTGACTAATGCCCTGCCGCCTTTAGGATTTGAGGAATTGTGTATTCCAGCGGTATTTGGACGGGTTGGTAGCTGTACCCGTCATGGATATTTGGATTTATTTCCGAGGTGACATATAGCATGAGGAGCACTTGAGGATAGTGCTACAACTTCTAAGAGAGAAGAGGTTGTTTGCCAAGTTGAGAGAGTATGAATTTTGACTTCGGAAGGGTTTGTTGTTAGGCCAGGTGATTTCAGATGCAAGAGTGATAGTGGACCCAACGAAGAGTGATGCCGTTGGGAGTTAGCCTAAGCCTATGATAGTGACAGAGGTCAGAAGCTTTTGGACTAAGTAAGGCCAGTGTAGCTTGGAGAAGATAAAGCTGAGGAGGATACCAGCATTGATTTAGATATTTGACAGTAATGGAGAGAGAATCGAGTTATCCATAGACCCTTGAACCTGAAGTGCTTGGTTACTCAGGAGAAATTTGGTTGAGGCAACGCCGGTGGATAGAGTTATCAAATAAGCATGATTGATATACTATAGTGTTATCCCGGCGAGGACATTATGGTCAGGTACGCCTTGTCTAGGCAAGCAGTGCAACCTTGGAATGAGGTGATCGAATCAGGGGATTCCACTTTTGGAACTTGGGAATTGAGAGTTAGGGGTTGAACGTTGTTCCCGATGTTGAACTTCTTCCCCTGTGGATGGATGTGAGAGTGTACTTGTGGAGTTTTGAGCATTGTGGTTGCTAAGGAGCAACGGAGGAGTTATGCCAATTGGAGGCTTGGAGTTTGGATTTGGAGACCTGGATTTGTGGGAGCCACTATCCGCAAGGATATGTAGATTCGAGATTTACGCGGGGAGTTTGATCCGCGAGTATTTATCTGGCTGTAAGAAGTGTATTTGATCCCTCGCAAGTTTTGGATTACACTTCCTTGGAGTTGGACGAGGATTTGAGTTATTAGGAGCGACCGATGCAAATTCTTGCTTGTGAGGCAGAAGAATTATGCAGTCGGGTTATACCTTGGGTGAAAGTTTAGTGGAGCCATCATGTTGAGTGAGAACGGTCACCTGAGAGCCTGAGGATGAGTTGAGGATCTCCTATCCCCATTTGATTGAGACACCCTCCTGAGTTACGGATTTGTTCTGGTTTCGAGGACGAAACCCTTTTAAGGAGGGGAGAGTGTAGAGTACCGGGACTTCGTTTAGCGCGCCGACCTCGCAATGATGGCGTGGTGAGGGGAAATCGCCTGGGGCGTGTTCTATTTGTGTTTACAGATGAGTTCGGGTTGATTCGGATCGACGCGGAAGCCCCATCTTGAATCGGCATTTTCGGGGCATTGTGTACTTGTTGAGCACCGGATTTTTTCTTGGATTGAGCACACCGACTCCACAGTTGAGCTTTTTGAGTGGGAAAAGCTTTGGACATGTGTATTTTCATATTACAGCGGAGTTCGGGAGGTTTCGGACTGATGCGAAGGTCCCGAAGGCAAAAAGTGAGTTGGAGTTGGCAATTAATGGGTTAATTAATTAATTAAATTAATTTAATTAAGTTCACCTGCTTTGGAATTTTGAGAAATGGAAATGGAATTAGTGGATTTCAGATATTTTTGTGTTGGAGGGCATTTTGGTCATTTCCCCTCCCTTAGAGAGCTTTTCACCCAAGCCAGCATCTTAATTAAGCCCCCTTAATTAAGTGTGCCACCTCATCGTCTTCTTCTTCCCAACAGAGTAAAGCAAAGAAAATAGAGAAGAGAGAAGGAAGGAAGAAGTAGAGGAAGAAAAGAGAGGGAGCGAAGAAATTTGTGAAGAGAAGAAGAGTTTGAGAGTGGGGATGGTGTGGACCTGCTGTTAGATTTTTTGCGGAGCCGAGCGGAGAGCGCGACGAGCTCCAACAAGGTTTGTGGTTAGAGCATTTTTTTTGAGAGCTTGGGATTTTTATTTTTGAGTTTGGCTTTCGGAGTTGAGGTTAGTGTTGTTGATGGATGTGTGAGGATTAGGCTGGGAGTGGACTGCTCGTCCATGCCTCGGGGTACAGCAGGCCGCAGCATGGGAGCCGCGCGCGGCGCCCTTGCCGCGCGGGCGCGCAAGGGCGCCGCGCGCGGCTGGCGCAGGCTGCTGTGCAAGTGCTAGGGCGCCGCGCGCAGCAGCTGCGGGCGGTCAGCTGGAGCGGGCACCCCAGGGCACCGCGCAACAGGGCGGGGGCGCCTGGGCGCCGCGCAGCGCAGCGGGGGGCGCTGCGCGGGCCCTGCGCGGGCGCGCAGATGCGCGGCGTGGGCGCGCAGATGCGCGGCGCGGGCGCGCGGCTTGCGCGCAGGGGTGCCACGCGGGGGCGCGGCAAGCACGCAGAAGCGCCGCGCATGCGCTGTGTTGGGCCGCAAGGCCGCGCGCTGTGCGCGGCTGACGCGGGTAGCGCGCGCGGCCGGCTGGGGCGGCGCGCGCGGCTGCTGCGTGCGACTGGCGCGCGAGCCCGGGCAGGTAACGGTGAGCTGTGTGAGCGCACGGCGAGGGCTGGTGGTTGCCCGGGTGTCGCGAGAGCTTTTTGTGGACCGAGTTTGATGAGGTTTTTCTCTTTTTCTCCCTCAGGACGTCGTCAATTGTGGCGGTTTTCAGCGAGGTGCCGTGCGGAGCCCGGATCGAGTGCGCGGCACGCGGTTTTTACCTGAGCAGGTTGGCTGTGTGTGGTGTGTGTGTGCTGTGGGTGTGTGGAGTGAGCCGTTGCGCGCCGGGATTTTTGTGAGGACTCGAGGGATTGTTCGAGCTTCTGGGGATTTTTTCCGTGGTTCGCGGCATTCTGCGCGCGCGCGGCGCGGCTTTTGGAGTTTCGTCAGTTTGAGGATTCGGCACTTCCCCGACTTCGGCATTGCCTACGGAAAGTGATCCAGGTGGGTTGGAAATTCTTCAAGATGTTGGAATGCCCTCTAAAGCTTCTGTATGCATGTTGATCATGTATAGTTTACCTGTTTTTATATTTGGTAAATCTGATAGTTGCCTAGAAAATTGTAGGAAGACTTTCCTGAGCCCTAGATATTTTTAGCATGATCTAGAGGTGATTTGATACTAGACTGCATGATTAGTTGGCATTAGATTGGCATCTGAACCGTTTTAAAAATCATCGGACCTGTTTTAATGAAAACTGGGCTTTGAAAACAGTTTTAAAATATTGAGATCTTCCAGAGGGGTTGAGTTGGTTCAGGATGCATGTATACTCGTGCCAGGGGGCCGAGTGGATTTTTAGAGCATTGTGTGTTGAGTTTCTAGTGTCATGAGAGTTGAGCTTCCTTGTGGGGATTGATGAGATTAGTCTAGATCATGGATTGTGTATTTCTGATTTAGTTATGGAGGTGGTTCTCCGACTTAGCTTTGAGAGTTTTGGGCTTTGGCAGATCGAGTCGTGGAGGTTTCCCGACTTAGCCATGGGTTGTGCATTATCAGATTGAGTCGTGGAGGGTTCTCCAACATAGCTGTGAGAGTGTTTGGGCATTTCCTGATCGAGTCGTGGAGGGTTTCCCGACTGAGTTGTGCTATTTGAGCATTGAGTTTCTGATCTGTTTGATCGTGGATCATAGCCTGCATGTGCCGCTTGTTGAGACAGATGAGACAGTTGAGACAGATGAGACACGCTTGAACTAGGTGGGGTCGCTCCCCTCGAGTTACGCTCCGGATGCGATGATGATGCGCCTAGTTGATACACTGAGGTCGCTTTGCGTGATATTGAGATAGTCTGTGTGGGACGCCCTACGTAAGTTCAAGTCCATTGTGGGCTAGTGGCAGTAGGTTAGGTGCAGGCTTGACTGGACCCTATGTGGCCGTCATTGAGATTGGGTGATATAAGCGGGTGATTGCATAGCATGTTCTTAGATGAGTTTTCCTTTGAGCATGATACTTGAGGCATATTAGCAGTAGCGAGTGTATGCATTGTACATCATTAGTAGAGTTTCTTGAGCATGATGATTGAGACTTGGTAGCTGTAGTTTCCATTCAGCTTTCCTATCATCTATCTGCATATCTATCTGTTTGCCTCCAGTAGACTTAGTGGGCATACCGTGGATATTGGTGACGGAACCCACTGGGAACTACCTTCTGCAGTAGTTCTTGTAGTGGTCCAGATTCCCATGCTATATTTCCCGTGAATCCAATGTGTAAAACACCTGTTGATAGTGTGTCTGGTCCATAGTGTATCAAAGGGATAGCACAGATGGACCTATTGAGGTATTTATGGTCAGATTGGCCTCCAGCTGCATTTGCCGAATTTTAGAAAAGGTTTTGGGCCAAACAGAGGTTGGATTTGGATTCAGCGCGGAAAAACGCTTGAAAACGGCTATTTGCTTGTTAAATTCTAAGTCCGGATGCCCAAAAACGGACTCCCTGAAGTTTTTAGTGGTCCCTGGTGTATGGGGGGGACCGTGGACCGCCGGCTTGCCACGTGGCGGCCTGTCATTGGCCGGTTCTCAGCGCTCGGTCCACGGAGCGGCGCGGCTGGGTGCATGAGCCCGGCGCAGGACACGTGGCAGGCGTGGATTGGATGGCTTTTGGTGCGCGGTCCACGGAGTTTGAGCGGCGGTGCATGGGTTTGTGCGGGGGGGGGGGGGGGGGGGGGGGGGGGGGGACACGTTTCGACCCCCGATTGGTTTGCGCTGGGTGCGCAGTCCACGGAGTTCCTCGCGCGGGTGCATGGACCCGGCGCAGGGACACGTGGCGGCATGCCATTGGCGGGCTCGCAAGGCGCGGCGCACGGGGGCGCGGGCTGGCGCCTCGGGGCGCGTACGTGGCAGGCGGCCAGGTTGCGCCTGCCCGCACGTGTGACCGCGACAGGGCAGGGGACGCGTGGCGCCCGGCCATTCGCGGGCGCCACCTACCCGGCTGACCGGGCGATGCCACGCGTCGGCACCCGGCGCGCACGCACAGCTGTTTGCTGTGCGGGACACGCGTCCCTAACCTAGGAGGGCCACGCAGCGGCGATTGACGCGCCCCGCACAGCTGTTTGCTGTGCGGGACACGTGTCAGCACGAGGTGAATTCGGGCGCGTCAGACGGAAAGCGTGCGACCCCTCCTGGCGGATTCGGGCGCCCGAATGTTGGGCCCGAATCCACCAGGCCCATGTAGTGGGCCGAGGCCTATAAATAGTACTTTTGGGCCACCTTTTCACCCTTTTCTGAGCAGTTTCTCACAGAGCGTTCTTCAGGAGTTTTCTTTCTCCCTCTGAGCTACACCCCGCAGAGCATTCCTGGGATTTTTTTGTGGCACGCATCCCGAGGTTCTCATTTTTACGGCGCGGCGCGATGCTCGTTCATTGGTGACCGCCTTCGTCGCGTTTCAGTGCGAGGACTCCCCCGGCTTACTCCGACCTCCGATTTAGGCGATTCTCGCGCCGTTGGACTCACGACAGGTAGGGCTCCGACTTCGGTGTTTTGAGCTTCCTCTTTTTTCGTGTTGATCTTGGAGTTTCCCGAGCTTCCTTTTGACCCATTTTTCCTCGGGGAGTTTTGGACAGCACTCGGGTGTTTTGGCGATATCTTTGCGCACAGGCGTCGGATCGAGGCGTGCCAATAGGCGTTTTTCATCTACACAGCGCAAGGAACACCCTCGAATTTTCTGGGATTTTTTTGAATATTTTTCGAAGGTGAAAATCCCCTTTTTCCCGAGCTCTGTGAAACTGAATTCCTGTACAGAATTCTTTGGGGTGGTTCCCTTGCAGAATTTGTATCTCAGTGTAGGAAACTCGGATTTGAACGTGCAGGTACTCGTTTCGACCGGCTCGTCGCGGCGATCGCGGTGGTATTTTTCCTGCAATTTTTCGAGCAGAACTCGCAAGTGAAAAAGGCACAACTCTGGACTGTTTGTTGGGACAGCATATTCTCGGGGATACTTAGATGTTTAATTGTATATATTTTGGGATATTTGTAGGTGCAGTGTTATAGCCGCTGTCTCGCTTGGGCGTGGATATTATTGGACGGATATTTAGCGATTGAGGTGGGTACCGTTGTCACCTCCTACTTTTGATTACCCACTAGGCATACTGGAGATGTCCCTATATCATGTTGATAGTTGTATCAGTGGGATGAACTTAGCATTCTTGTTGGATTAAAATGCTTGTATGAGTTCAAGATTGCAAGATTAGCACCCGCCTTTGGATGAAATTTATCATCAGGAGATATAGTATCATGCTAATAGGTATGCTGACTAGTACATTGTGATTATTATGCATGTGGCATAGGCAGGCATTGATTATGTTGGTACATAGTGCCTTATGTGGTTACTAGTATCCTGGAATAGCATGCTTCATAATTACTTAAACAACAGTACTTGTATTTAATTTACCATCATGAGGACTTTTCCATGCTTGTATGGTCACCTAGTTAGGCCACCTTTTTCTGCTACACTATCATGCTGGAATTGACTTAGGAGAAACCATGTTTTTATTCTTTCTCCAGTTATCTAGACCTAGGGGATAGTATGCTCAGGTTTGAGCAGGGGCTGGGATAGTGTAGTCAGACATTGGGGATTTGGGGGCAGGCAGGCTTGATGGCAGGGTACTGCGGCAACCGCGAATTTTTGGCGGTTGACCGGGCTGTTACTAATGCATCAGATTGGGGGAGAGGGGATCGGACGTTCTTTAGTGGATGGTTTTTCCCACTTGATTAGAGTCTTGATCCAGTCCTGCTATATTAGGTTACTTATGGCGACTTATTTCACTCGCGTGGGTCGCTCCCCTCGAGTGCCACTCCGGAGTGTGTGTGACCGTGCTGTTTACCTGGTCGCTAGTTTAGCTGTTTGATGTATCCCCTGTACACTCAGATACTTGTACTTTTCCTTTCTTTTGGGTCTGGCTTCGGCCAGCTGGTTGTATTTGATCGGTGAGCTGGGAGAGACACATGTATATTTGAGAGTTTACTTTTTGTACTTTTACTTTTCCAGATTTATCTGAGATGTATTAGTTGTAGATAGCTATGTTTTATGCTCCTTTATTATATCATTTATATCTGAGCAGGTTACCAGCGCTTCGTGTACACGGAAAATTCCGTGTGCACGGCAGATCTGTGGAAGAGCCCGGATTCTGGTTTACACTCGAGGCGTGACTGTAGTGTTCTGGTTTTTCCCATGCAACTTTCCGATGAATCCACTGTGTAGAACACCTAGCGTTGGTGTGTCTGGCCCATGGTGCATCGAAGGGGTGCCACAGATGGACATTGTGAGACTTTGATAGCGGATTTGGACTTCGGCTGCATTTGCCGAAGTTTTAGAAGAGGTTTTGGGCCAATCTGAGGTTGGATTTGGATTCAGCGCGGAAAAATGCTTGAAAACGGCTATTTGCTTGTTAAATTTGGAGTCCGGATGACCAAAAGCGGGCTTCCGGAAGTTTTCGGGGATTTTCGGTGCATGGGGGAGACTCGTGGACCAGCCTGAGCCACGTGGCGGCCTATTATTGGCCGGCTCACGCAGCTCGGTCCACGGGGAGGCGCGGCGGTGCATGGACCGCGGGCGGGGGACGCGTGGCGTGCCCTGAATGGCCGACGGACACGACACGACTCAGCGATTTTCGCGGGGTTGCGGTGGACCGGGGCGCATGACACGTGCGGCTGGGATTTGCTGGCTCTCGAGGGCGCGGTCCCACGGTGTGCACAGAGGGGCGCCTCGGACTGCGCGCGCACAGGAGCGCAGGCGGGCGGTCGCCGCACTCGAGTGCGCCACGTGTCGCTTCGTGTGTGGGCTGCCGTACCTACCCCCGCGAGACCGCATGGGGGACACGTCGCGGGCAGCGGGCCACCTTGCACCGCTGTCCCCTGTTATGGGGCGACGTGGCATCACTAGGAGATTTCGGGCGCGTCGGACAGGGATTGTGCGACCAGGAGTTTTTCGGGCGGCAGTGCGCCCGAATCTTGCGCCGAAAACCCGGCCCGTTAGTGTTATGGGCTGGGACTATAAAAAGGGGTCTTTGGGTCTCTTAGCACGTTTTCCCTGAGCGTTTTTTCACAGGGATTTTCTATTGTGCGATTTTTCCTCTACTTGTTCCTCATCCAACTGAACATCCCGGGGATTTTTAGGGGCAACGCATCCCGAGGTTAGCGATTTTTTCTGGCGCGGGCGCGACGCTTGCTCTCCGGCGACCCGCTTCGCCCCTTCGCAGTGTTTGGGGCTTCCCCGACTCACCCCGACCATCCGATTTCGCCGATTCTTGCGGCCGTTGGACTCCTGGCAGGTAGGACTTCAACTTCTGTGTTTTGAGGTTCCTCCGATTTCCATGCTGGAGCTTGGAGTTTTCTCTGAGCACGCCATTTGACCCATTTTCTTCGCGGACTTTTGGACAGCACCGCGGTGTTCTTGCCGTATCTTTCGTTCAGACGTCGGATCGAGGCGATTCAAAAGGCATTTTTCATCTACATTTGGCAAGGAGTCTCCTGGATTTTTCTCAGATTTTTCTGGATTTTCACGAGGGTGAGAATATCCTTTTTCTGTGGTTCTTTGTTACAGAAATTTGGTACAGTTGGATTGGGGTGTTTCCCTTGCGGATTTTATCTCAGCGTAGGAAACTCCGATTTGGGCGTGCAGGTACTCGTTTCGACGGGTTCGTCGCGAGGATCGCGATAGTATTTTTCTTGGATTTTTCTGGGCATTTTTCGCATGTAAAAATTGGAGAATTCTGGACTGTGGTATTATGGGACAGATTTTGGAAATTGTGAATGATTAGCTTATGTACTTTCCTTTGGGGTATTTTGTACGGATTGGTGGTGAGTATTTGGACTGAGCTTGGGTTTCGCTTTTGGGAACTTGGATTAGCGCTCGAGGTGGGTGATGTTGTAAACCTCCTATGTGTGATTTATCACTAGGCCTATTAGAATGCTCTTGATCATGTTGTTAGTATAACTGTGGATACCTAGCATGCTTGTATGAGATCCTGTTTTCTAGTTAATAATTGAATTGTTAGAAAACTACAAGTTAGTTTGATGGTGTTTCCATGCTTTAATATGTAGTATAATTTACTTGGAATCATGCTATCCAATATCTTTTGTTGCATGTTAAATGAAAGGTTGGGATATGTGGTTAGAGTACTTAAAATGGTTCATTAAGAAAAGACTTTTGCATGCTTGGAATGGTCACCTAGATAGGCCACCTTTTTTCTGCTACACTATCATGCTGGATTGACTTAGGAGAAACCATGTTTCATTCTTTCTTCAGTCACTTAGACATAGGGGATAGTTTGCCTCGGGTTAGAGCAGGGGCTGGGATAGTGTAGCAGATACTTGGGATTTCGGGACGGGTAGGCTGTTATGGCAGGGTAATGCGGCAACCGCGGATTTTGGCGTTGACCGGGACAGTTGTTATTGCATCAGATCGGGGGAGAGGGTTTGGCTTCCTTTGTGGATGGTACTTTTCCTTATAGATCAGAGTGCGCTATTCGCGCACTTGAGACCCTGAGACTCCTGTCCATATCGGTGTTATGCGATCTGGCATACCCGATTTGGCAGACATTGAGACTCCTATCCCATATCGGTGTTATGCGTATGCTGCATACCCGATTTGGCAGACATTGAGACTCCTAACCCATATCGGTGTTATGCGTAGGCTGGCATACCCGATTGGCAGACCTTGAGACTCCTGTCCCGTATCGGTGTTATGCGTAGGCTGGCATTACCCGATTTGGCAGACATTGAGACTCCTATCCCATATCAGTGTTATGCGTAGGCTGGCATACCGCTGTGGTAGACTTCGATATTCTGATGCATACATTTAGCTATCTTTTACGCTGGGCAGTAGAGGCATATTAGTGTATCTTTTATCAGTATCATATTTATAGTTTACCACATTTATTCTTTTAGCCTCTGGTATGCCCTATGGGCAGGTCTGAGTTGAGGTTTACACCACTAGGGGCGACTTTCTTATAGTAGTTCTGACCCCCACTGTTTTCCTTTTCTTGTCCCCTTTGTTTTGCAGAGTCATCTGCTAGAGTTGCGGGCCCTCTTCCC
>CM055077.1:17426178-17457149 GCA_029204045.2 Tillandsia leiboldiana | reverse complement strand
TTTGCGGGGTTGCGGTGGACCGGGCGCATGACACGTTGCGGCTTTGGGATTTGCTGGCTCTCGATGGGCGCGGTCCACGGTGTGCACAGAGGGGCGCCTCGGGACTGCGCGCGCACAGGAGCGCCAGGCGGGCGGTCGGCCGCACTCGAGTGCGCCACGTGTCGCTTCGTGTGTGGGCTGCCGTACCTACCCCCGCAGACCGCAGGGGGACACGCGGCGGGCAGCGGGCCACCTTGCACCGCTGTCCCCTGTTATGGGGCGACGTGGCATCACTAGGAGATTTCGGGCGCGTCGGACAGGGATTGTGCGACCGGTGTTTTCGGGCGCAGTGCGCCCGAATCTTGCGCCCGAAAACCCGGCCCGTTAGTGTTATGGGCTGGGACTATAAAAAGGGGTCTTTGGGTCTCTTAGCACTTTTTCTGAGCGGTTTTTCACAGGGATTTCTATTGGGCGATTTTTCCTCTACTTGTTCCTCATCCAACTGAACATCCCTGGGATTTTTAGGGGCACGCATCCCGAGGTTAGCGATTTTTCGGCGCGGCGCGACGCTTGCTCTCCGGCGACCCGCTTCGCCCCTTCGCAGTGTTTGGGCTTCCCCGACTCACCCCGACATCCGATTTCGCCGATTCTTGCGCCGTTGGACTCCTGGCAGGTAGGACTTCAACTTCTGTGTTTTGAGGTTCCTCGATTTCCATGCTGATCTTGGAGTTTTCTGAGCACCCATTTGACCCATTTTTCTTCGCGGACTTTTGGACAGCACCGCGGTGTTCTTGCCGTATCTTTTCGTTCAGACGTCGGATCGAGGCGATTCAAAAGGCATTTTTCATCTACATTTGGCAAGGAGTCTCCTGGATTTTTCTCAGATTTTTCTGGATTTTTCACGAGGGTGAGAATATCCTTTTTCTGTGGTTCTTTGTTACAGAAATTTGGTACAGTTTGGATTGGGGTGTTTCCCTTGCCGGATTTTTATCTCAGCGTAGGAAACTCCGATTTGGGCGTGCAGGTACTCGTTTCGACGGGTTCGTCGCGAGGATCGCGATAGTATTTTTCTTGGATTTTTCTGGGCATTTTTCGCATGTAAAAATTGGAGAATTCTGGACTGTGGTATTATGGGACAGATTTTGGAAATTGTGAATGATTAGCTTATGTACTTTCCTTTGGGGTATTTTGTACGGATTGGTGGTGAGTATTTGGACTGAGCTTGGGTTTCGCTTTTGGGAACTTGGATTAGCGCTCGAGGTGGGTGATGTTGTAAACCTCCTATTTGTGATTTATCACTAGGCCTATTAGAATGCTCTTGATCATGTTGTTAGTAGAACTGTGAGATGGACCTAGCATGCTTGTATGAGATCCTGGTTTCTTAGTTAATAATTGAATTGTTAGAAAACTACAAGTTAGTTGATGGTGTTTCCATGCTTTAAATATGTAGTATAATTACTTGGAAATCATGCTAAATCCATATCTTGTTGCATGTTAAATGAAAGGTTGGGATATGTGGTTAGAGTACTTAAAATGGTTCATTAAGAAAAGGACTTTTGCATGCTTGAATGGTCACTTAGATAGGCCACCTTTTTCTGCTACACTATCATGCTGGAATTGACTTAGGAGAAACCATGTTTCATTCTTTCTTCAGTCACTTAGACATAGGGGATAGTATGCTCGGGTTAGAGCAGGGGCTGGGATAGTGTAGTCAGATACTTGGGATTCGGGACGGGTAGGCTGTGATGGCAGGGTAATGCGGCAACCGCGGATTTTGGGCGGTTGACCGGACAGTTGTTATTGCATCAGATCGGGGAGAGGATTTGGGCTTCCTTTGGTGGATGGTACTTTTCCTTATAGATCAGAGTGCGCTATTCGCAGACTTGAGACCCTGAGACTCCTGTCCCATATCGGTGTTATGCGTAGGCTGGCATACCCGATTTGGTAGACACTGAGACTCCTGTCCCATATCGGTGTTATGCGTAGGCTGGCATACCCGATTTGGCAGACATTGAGACTCCTAACCCATATCGGTGTTATGCGTAGGCTGGCATACCCGATTTGGCAGACCTTGAGACTCCTGTCCCATATCGGTGTTATGCGTAGGCTGGCATACCTGATTTGGCAGACATTGAGACTCCTATCCCATATCGGTGTTATGCGTAGGCTGGCATACCCGATGTGGCAGACTTCGATATTCTGATGCATATATTTAGCTATCTTTTAGCTGGGCAGGTAGAGGCATATTAGTGGTAGCTTTTATCAGTAGTCATACCTATAGTTTACCACGTTTATTCTTTTAGCCTCTGATAGTCCTAGTGGGCAGGTCTGAGTTGAGGTTTACCCACTAGGGGAGGCTACTTTCTTTATAGTAGTTCTGAACCCCACTGTTTTCCCTTTTCTTGT
The DNA here is from genome assembly GCA_029204045.2 of Tillandsia leiboldiana. NCBI lineage: Eukaryota > Viridiplantae > Streptophyta > Magnoliopsida > Poales > Bromeliaceae > Tillandsia > Tillandsia leiboldiana. Next base: position 17,454,764 of record CM055077.1, on the reverse strand, counting down.
CCCCTTTGTTTTGCAGAGTCATCTGCTAGAGTTGCGGGACCCTCTTCCCAGGATCGAGGTAAGAGGATCGCTGACAAGATAGCCGCTACCCCGTGCTCGAGTTTTGTAGTTTTGTTGTATCCCCTGTACACTCAGCTGGTTGTATTCATTTCGTGAGCTGGGAGAGACACATGTATATTCATGAGAGATTATTGTACTTTTATTTCCAGCATTTGTCTGAGATGTACTAGTTTCAGTTTAGCTCTGTTTTATGCTCTAGTATTATTTCTTTTATATCTGAGCAGGTTACCAGCGCTTCGTGTACACAGGAAATACCGTGTGCAGGGCGGATCTGTGGACAAGCCCGGGTTCTGGTTTACACCCGGGGCGTGACAGATTTGTTTGGTATCAGAGCTTAGGGATAGGTCAGTTGGGACTTAGGAAACCCTAGGCTTTTTGGCAGACCCTAGGAAGGCAGGGCGTGAGTGACGCGATATTTTGCGAAAGTCGGCAATTTGTTATTAAACTCTTCCTGTGAGTGGAGAGGGATTGGCATAGCCTATTTCTGGTGCACTGTTATGTTGGCTGCAGACAACATAAGGTTACAGAAATAGGGGGATGTCCACGACTTTCGCTGGATTGGGTCGAGTGTGGTTTTGTTTACTGACCCGTGGTTTCTTGTGTGGCAGGATGCCTCCTAGGCGGCAGATCCCTACTCGGGGTACTCCTACACCCCCGGAGGAGCCGGAGCAGCCCGGGCCTTCTGAGATCAGTGAGCTGAGGGCCATGGTGGCCCAGTTGGCGGAGAGTCACCGCCGACAGGAGCAGAGGTTTGGGCAGTTGCTGGCTCAGGTTGCGGCACCTCCCCCTACTACTGTAGAGGCCCCTGTACCACCGGTTGTACCGCCGGCTATTACACTTGTCCCTACGGCACCGTCGTCTAGCAGTGGGGCTCAGGGGGTGATCAGGCCATTGACCCCAGCGGAGGAGCAGGAGTTTGCTGACAAACTCGCGCAGTTCTGTAAGCGAGGACCACCTAGGTTCTCGGGGCGGAGCACTCACCCAGCGGAGATAGGATCGTGGTTAGCATCAATGGAGAAGTTGTTCAGAGATTTCTTCATTGATCCGAGATTCAGAGTACACATGGCCGTACATTGTCTAGAGGGGGATGCAGATGCTTGGTGGCGTCGGGTCGAGCCCTTAGAGTTTCAGATCACCCGACAGCTACCCTGGTCGGAGTTCAGGAGGATGATCCTTGACACTTACTTCTCCACGAGCGTGAAGAAGAAGATAGAAGATGACTTGAAGAACCTGCAGCAGGGTGATCGCCCAGTGTGGGACTATTTCCAGGAGTTTACGCAGTTGCTCAACTGCGTACCCTATGTTGCCAGGGATGGGCTGCACCAGGTGGAGCAGTTTGAGACAGGTCTGCGCCCGGAGATCTATACCTTGGTGCACGCCCAGAGGCTTCAGACTTTATCTGAGGCAGTGGATCATGCACAGTGGGTCGAGAGGGGAGATCATGTTGTTTCTAGACGCGGAGGTCTGGTCGCTCAGAGTTCTGAGAGGAAGCGACCAACATCGGACGATGGGGGACAGGCCAGTTCCTGGAGGCCGCCCCGACCGCCCCCGCCTCAGTTTACGGGCCGTGGGCGTTCGGATCGGCGAGGGCCTGGGGGATCCCAGAGGCCCCCGCAGCATCAGCAGCAGCCCCAGCGACAGCAGCAGCACTCGCCGCAGCAGAGGTCGCAGTCGCGACAGCAGGGGTCACAGCGGCAAAGGCAGCAGCAGCAGCAGTCGAGGCAGCCCCAGTCTGCGGTCAGGTGCATCTTTTGTAGGGGACAGCACTCGGCGGATACTTGTGACCAGAGGTATGGCCGCTGTTATCGGTGTGGACAGTCCGGCCACATTCGAGCTACTTGCCCTCTCTCGACACCGCAGGCTCCTTCTTCAGCATCAGTTCCTTCGGTGCCCCAGCAGCGGCCTTATGCTCCAGCGAGCAGGGCTCCTTCCTCCCACCCTACAGACTACCGACCACCATCTCAGAGCGGGCGAGTCTACGCCGCCCAGGTAGGGGACTCCGCGGCAGCCGACCACGTGGTGGCAGGTATCATTTTACTTCTCGGCATTAGAGCTTGCACTTTATTTGATACCGGTGCATCACATTCTTTTATCAGTAGAGCATTTGCATCATCGCATGGACTAGAGTTAGGTCAGTTGCCGCATGCATTAGAGGTACGGATTCCTGATCATATTTTGCATGTAGAGGAGTGTTGTTGGTCTTGCCCTGTACAGTTTGAGTCTTGGATTTTGCCAGCGGACCTAATGGTCCTTAGTCAGCTGCGAGATTTTGACATTGTGCTGGGGATGGATTGGCTAGCTCGCTATTTCGCGACGATTGATTGCGCCGCGAGGACTGTTACTTTTAGCGAGCCAGGCCAGGAGGTGTTCGTTTACAGGGGGTGCCAGAGTGCTTTCTTTGCCTCTGTGGTTTCGACTTCTCGAGCGAGGCAGATGATGCGCAGTGGATGCGTGGCCTTTTTGGCATCTGTGGTTAAGGAGCCCGTGGTGGCACCGGGACTCCAGGATATCCCTATTGTCCACGAGTTCCCGGATGTGTTTCCTCCGGATCTGATTCATATGCCGCCGGATAGGGAGGTTGAGTTTGTGATTGACGTAGTTTCTGGAACTGCGCCAATCTCTAAGGCTCATTACCGAATGGCACCGGCTGAGCTGCGAGAGTTAAAGGCGCAACTCCAGGATTTAATGGACAAAGGTTTTGTCAGACCAAGCGTATCGCCGTGGGGAGCGCCGGTGCTATTTGTGAAGAAGAAGGATGGATCACTTCGACTATGTGTTGATTATCGGGAGTTGAATAAAGTGACCATCAAGAACAAGTACCCTTTGCCACGCATTGATGACTTATTTGATCAGCTGCAAGGGTCTTGTGTCTTTTCCAAGATTGATTTACAGTCTGGTTACCACCAATTGAAGGTGAAGGCCGAGGACATCCCAAAGACGGCATTCAGGACGCGGTACGGGCATTATGAGTTCACCGTCATGCCTTTTGGATTGACAAATGCCCCAGATGCTTTTATGGATTTAATGAACAGGATCTTTCGACCATACCTGGATCGGTTCGTCGTTGTATTTATTGATGACATCCTAGTTTATTCCCGAAGCGATGTGGAGCACGAGGAGCACTTGAGGATTGTGCTACAACTTCTGAGAGAGAGGAAGTTGTATGCCAAGTTATCTAAGTGTGATTTCTGGCTTCGGGAGGTTGTCTTTTTGGGCCACGTGATTTCAGCCGCTGGAGTGGCAGTAGACCCGGCGAAGATTGAGGCAGTCCGGGATTGGCCCCGACCGACGACGGTATCAGAGGTCCGCAGTTTCATGGGCTTAGCGGGATATTACCGTCGGTTTGTGGAAGGTTTTGCGAAACTTTCCACACCTCTCACTCGTTTGACGCGAAAAGGGATTAAGTTTACTTGGAGTGAGGATTGCCAGAGGAGCTTTGAGGAATTAAAGAACAGATTGATGTCGGCTCCTATCCTTTCCCTCCCCGTTATGGGGAAAGGATACGTGATATACAGCGATGCATCGCACAGTGGACTTGGTTGCGTGCTGATGCAGGAGGGAAGGGTAATCGCTTATGCCTCTCGGCAACTGAAGGATTATGAAAAGAATTACCCTACCCATGATTTGGAGCTAGCTGCCGTGATTTTTGCACTAAAGTTGTGGCACCACTACCTGTATGGGGAGCACTGCGAGATTTACACCGACCACAAGAGCTTGAAATACCTGTTCACATAGAAGGAGCTCAACTTGAGGCAGCGCAGATGGTTGGAATTGTTGAAAGACTATGATGTAGACATATTATACCATCCTGGCAAGGCCAACGTGGTTGCTGATGCCCTGAGCAGGAGAGGAGTACAGAGTCTATCTTTGATGATCACCGATCAGGCGCCATTACTTGAGCAGATGAGGCGGTTAGAGCTCGAGGTTGTGTCCCCTGGGGTCTCTGCTAGACTTATGTCTCTAGTCGTGCAGCCCACTCTGTTGGACAGGATTCGGGAGAGACAGAGTGAGGACCCCCACTTGATGAGGATTCGAGAGCAGATGCAGACTGGTTTGATAGGGGACTTTTCGGTTGATGCTGCGGGAGTACTGCGGTACAGGGACTGAGCTTGTGTGCCTATGGATGCAGAGATCCGAGAGCAGATCTTGAGGGAGGCCCACTATACACCTTATACCATCCATCCTGGTGGGACTAAGATGTATAGGGACCTTAAGGCACAGTTTTGGTGGAATGGGATGAAAAGAGACATTGGGAGATTTGTAGCACACTGTCTAACTTGTCAGCAAGTAAAGGCTGAGCATCGTGTACCTGCTGGCAAGTTGCAGAGTCTCCCAATCCCTGAATGGAAATGGGAACATGTTACGATGGATTTTGTCACTAGTTTGCCGAGAGCACAGACGGGAGCGGATGCTATCTGGGTAGTCGTGGACAGGCTTACCAAGTCCGCTCACTTTTTACCGGTTCAGATGACTTGGCCGAGGGAGCGACTGGCACAGGTGTACTTGGCTGAGGTGGTTAGATTGCACGGGGTACCCGTTTCCATCTTATCAGATAGAGACCCGAGGTTTGTCTCGCATTTCTGGAGGAGTTTACAGACAGCCTTGGGGACGCAGCTCCGATTTAGTACGGCATTCCACCCACAGACCGATGGGCAGTCAGAGCGCACTATTCAGACCCTCGAGGATATGTTGAGAGCATGCATACTGGACTTTGGAGGAGGATGGTACCGACACTTGGGATTAGTTGAGTTTGCGTACAACAACAGCTATCAGGCGAGCATTCAGATGGCTCCGTTTGAAGCGTTGTATGGACGCAAGTGTCGGTCACCCCTTTATTGGAGTGACGTGGGTGAGAAGAAGACTTTGGGTCCTGATCTACTATTAGAGGCAGAGGAAAAGGTCAGATTGGTACGACGACATCTCGAGACCGCCCAGAGTCGATAGAGGAGTTATGCTGATACACGACGGCGAGACTTAGAGTTTCAGGTGGGCGATCATGTCTTTTTGAAAGTCTCGCCTTCGAAGGGGATTCGGAGATTTGGCATTCGTGGGAAACTGAGCCCTCGTTATATTGGACCTTTTAAGGTGTTGGAGCGCTTAGGGCCAGTTGCCTACAGGCTTGCGCTTCCTCCCAGGCTTTCAGGTGTTCACAATGTTTTTCATGTATCGACTCTGAGGAGGTATGTTCATGACCCGTCCCACATCATTGATTTCACCCCTTTGGAGGTTGCTGAGAACCTGAGCTATGTTGAGCGGCCGTTGAGGATCTTGGACCGTGAGGTTAGGGAATTGCGCAGTCGGGCCATCCCTTATGTGAAGATCCTCTGGAGCAGTCATGATGAGCGCGAGGCTACCTGGGAGCTGGAGTCAGCGATGATGGATGCTTACCCCCACTTGTTTGAGGCCCCTGCTTGAGGTATGACTTTTGTTTCGAGGATGAAACTTTTTCTTGTGGGGGAGGATGTAGTGTTCTGGTTTTTCCCATGCAACTTTCCGATGAATCCACTGTGTAGAACACCTAGCGTTGGTGTGTCTGGCCCATGGTGCATCGAAGGGGTGCCACAGATGGACATTGTGAGACTTTGATAGCGGATTTGGCCTTTGGCTGCATTTGCCGAAGTTTTAGAAGAGGTTTTGGGCCAGTCTGAGGTTGGATTTGGATTCAGCGCGGAAAAATGCTTGAAAACGGCTATTTGCTTGTTAAATTTGGAGTCCGGATGACCAAAAGCGGGCTTCCGGAAGTTTTCGGGGATTTTCGGTGCATGGGGGAGACTCGTGGACCGCCCTGAGCCAAGTGGCGGCCTATTATTGGCCGGCTCAAGCAGCTCGGTCCACGGGGAGGCGCGGCGGTGCATGGACCGCAGGCAGGGGACGCGTGGCGTGCCCTGAATGGCCGGCGCACGCGGCACGGCTCAGCGATTTTGCGGGGTTGCGGTGGACCGGGCGCATGACACGTGGCGGCTTGGGATTTGCTGGCTCTCGAGGGCGCGGTCCACGGTGTGCGCAGAGGGGCGCCTCGGCACTGCGCGCGCACAGGAGCGCCAGGCGGGCGGTCGGCCGCACTCGAGTGCGCCACGTGTCGCCTCGTGTGTGGGCGGCCGTACCTACCCCCGCTGACCGCAGGGGGACACGCGGCGCGCAGCGGGCCACCTTGCACCGCTGTCCCCTGTTATGGGGCGACGTGGCATCACCAGGAGATTTTGGGCGCGTCGGACAGGGATTGTGCGACCGGGTTTTCGGGCGCAGTGCGCCCGAATCTTGCGCCCGAAAACCCGGCCCGTTAGTGTTATGGGCTGGGACTATAAAAAGGGGTCTTTGGGTCTCTTAGCACTTTTTCTGAGCAGTTTTTCACAGGGATTTCTCTTGGGCGATTTTTCCTCTATTTGTTCCTCATCCAACTGAACATCCCTGGGATTTTTAGGGGCACGCATCCCGAGGTTAGCGATTTTTCGGCGCGGCACGACGCTTGCTCTCCGGCGACCCGCTTCGCCCCTTCGCGGTGTTTGGGCTTCCCCGACTCACCCCGACATCCGATTTCGCCTATTCTTGCGCCGTTGGACTCCTGGCAGGTAGGACTTGAACTCCTGTGTTTTGAGGTTCCTCGATTTCCGTGCTGATCTTGGAGTTTTCTGAGCACCCATTTGACTTTTGGACAGCACCGCGGTGTTCTTGCCGTATCTTTTCGTTCAGACGTTGGATCGAGGCGATTCAAAAGGCATTTTTCATCTACATTTCGCAAGGAGTCTCCTGGATTTTTCACAGATTTTTCTTGATTTTTCACGAGGGTGAGAATCTCCTTTTTCTGTGGTTCTTTGTTACAGAAATTTGGTACAGTTTGGATTGGGGTGTTTCCCTTGCCGGATTTTTATCTCAGCGTAGGAAACTCCGATTTGGGCGTGCAGGTACTCGTTTCGACGGGTTCGTCGCGAGGATCGCGATAGTATTTTTCTTGGATTTTTCTGGGCATTTTTCGCATGTAAAAATTGGAGAATTCTGGACTGTGGTATTAAGGGACAGATTTTGGAAATTGTGAATGATTAGCTTATGTACTTTCCTTTGGGGTATTTTGTACAGATTGGTGGTGAGTATTTGGACTGAGCTTGGGTTTTGCTTTTGGGAACTTGGATTAGCGCTCGAGGTGGGTGATGTTGTAAACCTCCTATTTGTGATTTATCACTAGGCCTATTAGAATGCTCTTGATCATGTTGTTAGTAGAACTGTGAGATGGACCTAGCATGCTTGTATGAGATCCTGGTTTCTTAGTTAATAATAGAATTGTTAGAAAACTACAAGTTAGTTGATGGTGTTTCCATGCTTTAAATATGTAGTATAATTATTTGGAAATCATGCTAAATCCATATCTTGTTGCATGTTAAATGAAAGGTTGGGATATGTGGTTAGAGTACTTAAAATGGTTCATTAAGAAAAGGACTTTTGCATGCTTGAATGGTCACCTTGATAGGCCACCTTTTTCTGCTACACTATCATGCTCGAATTGACTTTGGAGAAACCATGTTTCATTCTTACTTCAGTCACTTAGACATAGGGGATAGTATGCTCGGGTTAGAGCAGGGGCTGGGATAGTGTAGTCAGATACTTGGGATTCGGGACGGGTAGGCTGTGATGGCAGGGTAATGCGGCAACCGCGGATTTTGGGCGGTTGACCGGACAGTTGTTATTGCATCAGATCGGGGAGAGGATTTGGGCTTCCTTTGGTGGATGGTACTTTTCCTTATAGATCAGAGTGCGCGATTCGCAGACTTGAGACCCTGAGACTCCTGTCCCATATCGGTGTTATGCGTAGGCTGGCATACCCGATTTGGTAGACACTGAGACTCCTGTCCCATATCGGTGTTATGCGTAGGCTGGCATACCCGATTTGGCAGACATTGAAACTCCTAACCCATATCGGTGTTATGCGTAGGCTGGCATACCCGATTTGGCAGACCTTGAGACTCCTGTTCCATATCGGTGTTATGCGTAGGCTGGCATACCCGATTTGGCAGACATTGAGACTCCTATCCCATATCGGTGTTATGCGTAGGCTGGCATACCCGATGTGGCAGACTTCGATATTCTGATGCATACATTTAGCTATCTTTTAGCTGGGCAGGTAGAGGCATATTAGTGGTAGCTTTTATCAGTAGTCATACTTATAGTTTACCACGTTTATTCTTTTAGCCTCTGATAGTCCTAGTGGGCAGGTCTGAGTTGAGGTTTACCCACTAGGGGAGGCTACTGTCTTTATAGTAGTTCTGACCCCCACTGTTTTCCCTTTTCTTGTCCCATTTGTTTTGCAGAGTCATCTGCTGGAGTTGCGGGACCCTCTTCCCAGGATCGAGGTAAGAGGATCGCTGACTAGATAGCCGCTACCCCGGGCTCGAGTTTTGTAGTTTTGTTGTATCCCCTGTACACTCAGACGGTTGTATTTTCTTTTATTTTTGGGTCTGGCTGCGGCCAGCTGGTTGTATTCATTTCGTGAGCTGGGAGAGACACATGTATATTCATGAGAGATTATTGTACTTTTATTTCCAGCATTTGTCTGAGAAGTACTAGTTTCAGTTTAGCTCTGTTTTATGCTCTAGTATTATTTCTTTTATATCTGAGCAGGTTACCAGCGCTTCGTGTACACGGGAAATACCGTGTGCACGGCGGATCTGTGGACGAGCCCGGGTTCTGGTTTACCCCCGGGGCGTGACAAGATTAGGTTGGTATCAGAGCTTAGGGATAGGTCAGTTGGGACTTAGGAAACCCTAGGCTTTTGGCAGACCCTAGGAAGGCAGGGCGTGAGTGACGCGACATTGTGCGAAAGTCGGCAATTTACTTATGTATTTATTTGACTCTTCCTGAGAGTGAAGAGGGATTGGCATATCCTATTTCTGGTGAACTATTATGTTGGCTCCAGACCACATAAAGTTACAGAAATAGGAAGATGTCTTTGACTTTCGCTAGATTGGGTCGAGTGTGGTTTTGTTTACTGTTCCGTGGTTTCTTGTGTGGCAGGATGCCTCCCAGGCGGCAGATCCCTACCCAGGGTACTCCTACACCCCCGGAGGAGCCGGAGCAGTCCCGGCCTTCAGAGATCAGTGAGCTGAGGGCCATGGTGGCCCAGTTGGCGGAGAGTCACCGCCGGCAGGAGCAGAGGATTGAGCAGTTGCTCGCCCAGGCAGGGGCACCTCCCCCTACTACTGTTGAGGCCCCCGTACCACCAGTTTTACTGCCGGCTATTCCACTTGTCCCTACGGCACCATCGTCGAGCAGTGGGGCTCAGGGAGTGATCCGACCATTGACCCCAGCGGAGGAGCAGGAGATTGCTGACAAGCTCACCCATTTTTGTCAGCGGGGACCACCTAGGTTTTCAGGGCGGAGTACTCAGCCTTGGGAGATCGGGACTTGGCTAGTATCAATGGAGAAGTTGTTCCGGGACTTCTTCATTGATCAGAGGTTCAGGGTACATATGGCAATACATTGCTTAGATGGGGATGCAGATGCCTGGTGGCGTCGGGCAGAGCCCCTGGAGTTTCAGATCACCCGACAGCTACCCTGGTCGGAGTTCAGGAGGATGATTCTGGATACTTACTTCTCCTCGAGTGTGAAGAAAAAGGTAGAAGATGATTTGAAGAATCTACAGCAGGGCGACCGGACAGTATTGGCCTACTTCCAGGAGTTCTCGCAGTTGCTCAACTGCGTACCTTATGTCGCCAGGGATGGACCGCACCAGGTGGAGCTCTTTGAGACGGGTCTGCGCCCAGAGATCTATACTTTAGTGCATGCCTAGAGGCTACAGACTCTGGAGGAGGCAACGGAGCATGTGCAGTGGGTTGAGAGGGGAGACCACGTTGTCGCTAGACGTGGAGGCTTGGTCGCTCAGAGCTCTGATAGGAAGCGACCAGCGCCGGACGATGGGGGACAGGCCAGTTCCTGGAGGCCGCCTCGACCGCCACCGCCTCAGTTCACGGGCCGTGGGCGTTCGGAGCGGCGAGGGCCTGGTGGATCCCAGAGGCCCCCACAGCACCAGCAGCAGCAGCAGCAGCCCCAGCGACAACAGCAGCACTCGCAGCAGTAGAGGTCACAGTCGCGACAGCAGGGATCTCAGTGGCAGAGGCAGCAGCAGCAGTAGGCGAGGCAGCCCCGGTCTACTGTTGGGTGTGTTTTCTGCAGGGGTCAGCACCCCCCTGATACTTGTGACTTTAGGCATGGTCGCTGCTTCCGATGCGGGCAGTTCGGTCATCTGCGAGCTACTTGCCCTTTCTCGACATCGACGGCTCCTTCCTCGGCATCAGTCCCTTCTGCGCCCCAGCAGCGGCCCTATGCTCCAGCGAGCAGGGCTCCTTCCTCCCACCCTACAGACTACCGACCACCAGCACAGAGCGGGCGGGTCTATGCCGCCCAGGTTGAGGACTCCTCGGCAGCCAACCACGTGGTGGCAGGTATCATTTTACTTTCTGGCAGTAGAGCTCGCACTTTATTTGATACCGGTGCATCACATTCTTTTATTAGTAGAGCATTTGCATCATCCCATGGACTAGAGTTAGGTCGGTTGCCACATGCATTAGAGGTACAGATTCCTGATCATACATTGCATGTAGAGGAGTGTTGTTGGTCTTGTCCAGTACAGGTTGAGTCATGGATTTTGCCAGCGGACCTGATGGTCCTGAGTCAGCTGCGAGATTTTGACATAGTACTTGGGATGGATTGGCTGGCTCGCTATTTCGCGACGATTGATTGCGCCGCGAGGACTGTGACTTTTAGCGAGCCAGGCCAGGAGGTGTTTGTGTATAGAGGGTTCCAGAGTGCTTTCTTCGCCTCGGTAGTTTCGACTTCTCGTGCGAGGCAGATGATGCGCAGTGGATGCGTGGCCTTTTTGGCTTGTGTGGTTAAGGAGCCTACGGCGGCACCGGGACTTGCGGATATCCCTATTGTCCATGAGTTCCCGGATGTGTTTCCACCGGAGCTGACTAGCATGCCGCCGGATAGGGAGATCGAGTTTTTGATTGACGTAGTCCCAGGAACTGCGCCAATCTCTAAGGCTCCTTACCGAATGGCACCGGCTGAGCTGCGGGAGTTAAAGGCGCAACTACAGGATTTAATGGACAAAGGTTTTGTGAGACCAAGTGTATTGCCTTGGGGAGCGCCGGTGCTATTTGTGAAGAAGAAGGATTGTCACGCCCCGGGGTCGAAACTGCGACCCGGGCTCGCCAACAGATCCGCCACCTATGCCAAACCCCGCAAAGGCGAAGCGTCCTACCTGCAAGATAAGTACTACAGCTAACAGATATCAGAGCTAAAAATGAAAATATGCTGTATAACTAAAATCAATCACTGTACAACTGGAAATAATACAACAATGTCCAACTCCCAAAATGATAATCATACAATATCCTCATATACAAAATCAGAACTCAACAGGGAGGTATCTCCAATAAATACATCAGTGTACAGTCTCTCGATACAAAACATATCCTCACTACATCAGTCTCTCAAAAGAGAAAATGAAAAAGACCAGCCTACGGAAGATCTCCTCAGAAGGGGTACCGCTACTCTCCAACGACGGGTAGGGACCTAGCTCGCGACTCCCTCGCCTCGATCAACAACCGCAGAATCGGCAACACCCGCTAAGACTCTGCAAAACAAAGGAGAGGAAGGAAAAGGGGGGGGGGGGAAACCCCAATGGGCGTGAGAACTACACCAAAAAGGGAGTTCTCAGTGGGTACCACCGCCAGCCCGACGGTCTGCCCACTAAGTCCTCAAGAGGCAATAAAATAACTAATGCAGTAAGAACTGAACAAGAAGGCAGGAGACTCTCAATAGCTACCATGCCTCTATCTAAAGGCTCAAAAGGGGAAAACTCTGATAGAGATATGCAATCACTCGCACACGAGGTGCTCAATCGACCCAATCGAGCTGACTGCCACATAGGGTCCAGTCAAACCTGCGCCCACCTACAACCACCTCCCGCTAACGGGCAGGAATTAAGTAGGGCGTCCAAACGGACTAACTCGCTATCGAGTAGTGGCTCATGCAGGCTATAGTCAAATCCACGCCCTCTCACAGAACGGATAGACTCAAGATGCTCAACCTCTCACACAACGATCAAGGTGCTCACAACAACACAGGACCACCGTCAAACCAAACGGCTCCCAACAACACTAGCACCGGTCTAAACACAACTGCCAGCCTCGACTCGTCCCCCAGGCACGAGTGCAAAAGTAAAAGTATCCGTCTGAATAGACCCAATCGATGGACTAGTAAAACTGTCACTGCCTGCTCAATCTGTCTCAAGTAACTACTCGTAAATCGGTGCTCACTGACCGATATAAAAGATCTGGCTCTCACTGGCCAATAAACAATATCTGGCACTCACTGGCCAATGTCTCAGTCGCCTACTCCGGAGTGGCACTCGTGGGGAGCGACCCACACGAGTAAAGTATCACTGTAACAAGTCTCACTGTAACAAGTATCGCGAGATAGCAGGACTGGATCACGACTCTGATCAAAGTGGAAAAACTCATCCACTAAAGGGAAACCCGATTCTCAAACTGATACAACAATAAACGATAAGTGAAAACTCCATCCACTCAAGGAAAGTCTAATACCCAATCTGATACATAAATAAATATCCGGTCAACCGCCCAATATCCGCGGTTGCCGCAATACCCTGCCAGCCGCAATCCAGCACAACCCGTCCCTGACACCAATGTCCCTGCTACACTACCCCAGACCCCTGCTCACACCCGAGCAACACAGACCGCCTGACTAACAAGAAGGAGAAAGGAAAAGAACATAGTTTCTCCTAAGTCAAGTTCCAATATGTAGTGCAGCAGTAAAAGATGGCCTAACTACGTGTCCATACAAGCATGCTTTTATCCTCAGGAACGAAGAAAGAGAGTGAAACATAAAGTAGCATAGCATGCTAAAACATTTCTACTATGATACACCAATATCAAATAAGTAGGCCAATACCTGAACATGCATGATCTCTATATCATCTAGTGTGGGAATAAATAAAACCGTCTGTCAGAAGACAAGACTCAAATTCACCAAACGTGAACCATGATCAGGTATACATCAATTCCCAAAATCTAGGCCATTCCCTGCTTACCTCTCATTCATATCAGTTGAACATCAGTTCTGCATGCTATCAGTCAAAGGGGTGACATTCCCACAGGTGTACTTACATTAACCATAACAACCCTATCATTTTCTTATACAGATACCAATATTATGTTTACCCACCTGAAGAGCTTAATCCAAGGCAAACCTGAGGTCGGTGAAGAGCGTGGCCATTTGCCAACAACTGCAGAACCCGCATCCACGGTACACGTCGCGCCAGCCTCGGCTCCTAACAGCTGAAATACCCGGAAATCATCATCTCCAGTTCCAACAGGTTCAAATACCCAAGCAAACCTTCCTGGGTACAACAATAAGGTCCAAAGTTACACTTAATTCCACAATTTACCCAAATAAATCACAACCCGAAATCAGCCTCAAAGATGTCAATTATTCACCTGCGAAAAGGGCTCCGAAAATTCCAATAAAAATACTAATGAAATCTTTGCGTCGAGACCTTCGAAACGGGTACCTGCACGTCCAAATCCGAGCCCCGTAGGCCGAGTTACAAATTCCACAGTACAGGTGCGCAAAATCCCACAACCATACAACTGTAATACTCTGTACAGTAAAAGGTGAAACAGTATACCTTCGGGCGACCCTCAGAAAAATCCCCGAAAAATACGATGATAATCCTCGCGATGAGTAGATGCAAAAAGTGTATAGGCTCGTCTCCATCTGACACTCGAGTGCGGAGATAAAATTCCGGCAAGGGGCTACTATCCAAAAACTCCACCAGCAAAACAGCGGCTTAGAAATGTCTCGAAAACTATGCCATAACCTCTGAATCCAGCAAGATAATTAATACGGAAAAAAAGCCGTACCTCTCGTGAATCCAACGCCATGAAAATCGTCCAAAAATACTGAAGGAGTAGCTCTGTAGACCTCTCAGATCAAACTGCGACGATAACGGGCCTCCGATGAAAGATCGTCCCTCTGTGCTCCGATGCCGAAGTCGTCGACGCCGCGGCTTCCAAAAAATCCGGGCCTCTGCCAGAAGATGCGCAACACGAAGATCTCCAACCTTGCTGAAGGGTCCAAGGGCAGGGGAGTTTGGCAACAGCCTCAAACTCGGGGTGGAAGAGGGCTTTAAATAGGCCCAGCCCGAAAAATCCAACCTTGGACTTTTTGGGCCCAAAACCGGGTGCCCGGAACATTCGGGCCGCTACAGTGTTGGGCCCGGCCCAACACTGTGCGCGCCCGGAAGCTCCAGACGCTGCCACGTGTCCACCCGACACTCCCCGCGCCCGGCGCACGCGCGCCCGCGAATCGCGGAGCGCCGCGTGGCCGACACGCAGGCGTGGGGCGGCTGCACCCGGCCAATCGTGGGGCGCCACGTGGCGCCCCCACGTCGCCCCCGACCGCGCCCACGCCGCGCCCACGTGTGCGACCGCGCCGCCCGCGGCCCCGTGCCGGGCACGCACCCCGAGGCACACACTGCCCGTCGCGTGGACTGCGCGCTCGTGCACCAGCCAATACCATCACGCCACGTGTCCCGCTCCGGTCCACCGTGCACCCGCTACACCCTCGTGGACCCCGCCTGCTGCGCCCGCCACTCACGAGGTGCCACGTGCCCCTGCCCCATGGTGCACGCCAGCCCCGTGGACCGCGCACCTGCCCGCGCCCGCGCGCCTGCCCGCGGCCGCTCCGCCGCCTGCCCGAGCTCGCACTGCCGGGCTCCGCCGCTGCCCACCGCCGCCGCAGCCGTCCGCCGGTGCCGGAACAGTACCAGCTACCTCGAAATCCGTGCCGAGTCCTCCGGGCTCTGAAAAATACAAGTAAATAGCCCGTTTCGATCATTTTCGCGCGCTGAATCCAAATCCGCTGTCCATTTGGCCCAATTCAAATTCCAAAATTTGTCGAATGCATCCAAATGAGTGTTCTTAACCCAAATTTCGCGCTGAGTCCAATTCTGATGCCCGATTCGCGCGAAACCACTTCTAAACAATCGACGGGGTCCTCCGATTACCCACGTTGTAGAGTTATTAATCCCAAAGGATCTAAATAGGTACTATCAAACAACTAGAGGGGGGGTGAATAGGTGTAATACTTAAAAACTCAATCTCAGTGCAAAATAAAAACAATGCGGAAAATAAAAATAGCACACCGAGATATACGTGGAAACTCCAATTCAGGAGAAAAACCACGGGACCAACACGCAATAACAATCCACTAAGAATAGAAGAATAACAAGGTGATTACCGACTCCACGGACTCAACCCCTCCTTCAGCTTCTTTGGACCTTGCGCTGAACGGTTGGATGTCCACGCAATAACAATCCTCTAAGAAAAGAAGAATAACAAGGTGTCAACCCCTCCTTCAATTTCTTCGGACCTCGCGCTCCACCGATTGCACGTCCACTGCACACGTTCGAATCCACGAACGCCACTCGAATCCACGAGCACACGTTTCGAATCCACGAAACGCCTTCAACACATCGAATCCACGATGTCACGCCGAATCCACGACGCAAATAGCCGATATAGAATATAGGCTTTGATGGTGATCCTTTGCTTAGATTATCATGAAGGAACCGTAGAAGAAATCTCTAAGCAAAGACTAGATCAATTCGACGAAAGATAGATCATGGAAGAACCGTCGAATTGACCTAATAGAGGCGAAAGAGAAGAACGGTAAAAACCAGCCTCTAGGGTTGCTCACGAGTGTTTCGTATTGGTCACCCCCGTTTAGAAACCCTAAGTATCTATTTATAACCCTTGGAAAAAGATAAAAGTCGGTTTAGGAAATTTATCCCGAAGGGGCATTGTGTACCGGTACCAAATATCACGTTCCGGTACGCAATGGTGCAAACCACAGATTTTTCTATTGTGTTCCGGTACGCGAGTCCGTGTTCCGGTACGCAGTGCAATTTACAGAAAATTCTGTGTCGGGTTAGAGGAACTTCAAGTGTGGTTCCGGTACGTAATGTAAAAACTGATTTTTCCAAGATAAGCTTTATCCAAATCAAACCAAGTACCGGAAACCAAACTTAAAATAGATTGTAAGTTAAATCCAAGTTCCTAAAACCAAGTCTAAACCGGTTTTCACTAAGTTCCAGATTCCAATGGTTATAAATGAACTTAAATCACCATGGTTTAATTAACCATACCTGAGTGTTATCTTGAGCTCATGTTGAATCTTCAATGAGTCTTCGAAAGCCAATTTGACAATTTGTTCCCTTTAAGACTCCGACTCAAACTCACGAAATGTGCCAACACAAAATGCCGTAACAATCTCCCCCTTTGGCAATTTCGTGACAAAACCCAAAAATACATAAAGTCGCTCAAGTCACTCATCTTAAACCAAAAAGACGAAACTCAATGTTATCACCAAAACATTGATTTTCTTTGCGTGAAGGATCCAATAAATACAAAATACATTTGAACCAAACAGTCCTATAACATACTCTATGACTTAGGACTTGGAGTCTTAAAGTGATGTAATTCCTGCAAAACAAAACTCCAAACAAAATCAAACGTTAGTCGTTAGAAGTTAAAATCCTACATTTGATTCGTCTTCCATTTGGTTCTTTTGTTTTTCCAGCTTTTGTTTTGTGGCTCTTTCAATCTGTTCTTTATCTCCCCCTATCTTGAGCATCCAAGAGCATCCATGTTCTCCCCCTGTCTTGAGCATCTATATCCTCCCCCTTTGTGATGCAATCATTATTTTCTGTCTCCCCCTTTTTGTGATATGTCCATCATTTCCGTTATTTCCTTTCTCCCCCTTTTTGTCACAAATTGTCAAACGGTTAATATAAACAAAAAATAGAAATACTAGGAGGATAAGTTCTTAGTTACAAGACGATTAGAGTTCTTGTTCATCATAACGTGAAAGGAAACTGAAAACCAAAAACAAGAAGGAAAAGAGATCACTCATCCTCATTTGAATCATCATCATCATCATGTGATGTTGGTCCATGCGATGTACTCGGTGCAGTTGCTCCAGTGACCACATCATCATGTTTGCATCCAAGGATATCGAAGATTTTCTTTAAACCATCCTCAAGTTTCTTGAAGCCTTGCTCCATCCTTTGCTCCATCCTTTGCTTTAATGAACGAACATCCCGATGCAAGGTTTGAAGAGTTATGACCTCATCTGGTTCAGGAGATTCTTGACGAGGTGGTGCACTCACTGTCGCTTCACTTGCATAGGCTTTTGTATGCCCAAAAGTCTTCAAAGTGCTGATTGACTTGGCTAAAGTGATTCCATCAATTGCCCCCAAGCCATAATCATATTTGGCACAAGAAATGTCAACTCCGTGATCTTCCAGAATACTAGTAATCAAGATTGGATACGGTAGAAGGTCACGTTGCCTTGATCCTTCAATGACATGTACCATTTGTCACGCCCCGGGTGTAAACCAGAACCCGGGCCCGTCTACAGATCCGCCGTGCACACGGTATTTCCCGTGTACACGAAGCGCCAAGCCTGCTCAGATAAAAGAGATAACAATAAAAGAGCAATAAAAACAGAGCTGAACTAAAACTAATACATCTCAGACTGAAGCTGGAAATAAAATACAATACATTTGTATAAATGATACATCTGTCTCTCCCAGCTCACCAACATAAATACAACCTGCTGGCAAAAGCCAGTCCCAAATGAAAGAGTACAACCGTCTGAGGAAAACCTGGGTACACCAACAGTCCAGCTAACACGCTCATCCTGCCTCGAGATCTATCTACTCAGCCGTCCTCTCTCCTCGACCTGCCGCTGAAAGCCTAGCAGCACCCGCAGAAGACACTGCAAAACAAGGAAGAAGCAAAAGTGGAAAGAAGAATGGGGGTGAGAACTACTAGTAAACCAGTAGCCTCCCCTAGTGGGTAAATCCTCAAACTCTGACACACCCACTAGGTCTACCAGAGGCTAAAGAATAAAGAAGAGTGGTAAGAAATGAAACCGCTACCAACAGGGAAATCTACCACTACAATGCCTCTACCTGCCCAGCTAAAGATAGCTAAGTGTATGCATCAGAAAATCGAAGCCTGCCACATCGGGTATGCCAGCCTACGCATAACACCGGTGTGGGATAGGAGTCTCAAAGTCTGCCAAATCGGGTATGCCAGCCTACGCATAGCACCGATAAGGGGTAGGGTTCTCAATGTCTGCCAAATCGGGTATGCCAGCCTACGCATAGCACCGATAAGGGGTAGGGTTCTCAATGTCTGCCAAATCGGGTATGCCAGCCTACGCATAGCACCGATAAGGGGTAGGGTTCTCAATGTCTGCCAAATCGGGTATGCCAGCCTACGCATAGCACCGATAAGGGGTAGGGTTCTCAATGTCTGCCAAATCGGGTATGCCAGCCTACGCATAACTCCGATATGGGACAGGAGTCCCAGGGTCTCAAGTCTGCAAATTGCGCACTCAGCTCTAAAAGGAAAAGTACCGTCTCCCGAAGGAAGCCCAAAACCCTCTCCCCGAAACCCAAGTATCTGACTACACTAACCCAGCCCCTGCTCTGACCCGAGCATAATATCCCCTATGTTTAAGTGACTGAAGAAAGAATGCAACATGGTTTCTCCTAAGTCAATTCCAGCATGATAGTGTAGCAGAAAAGAAGGTGGCCTATCTAGGTGACCATTCAAGCATGCAAAAGTCATTAACTTGTTGAACCATTTTAAGTACCCTAACCACATACCTCAGCCTTTCATTTAATCAATCAACAAGACAGGGATTTAGCATAAATTCCAAGTAATGCTACTACATGTTTAAAGCATGGACTCATCATTAATTAACTTGTAGTTTTCTAACAATGCGATTATCAACAAAGAAACCAGGACTTCATACAAGCATGCTAGGTCCATTCCACAGATTTACTAACAGCAAAATCAAGAGCATTCTAATAGGCCTAGTGATAAATCCCAAATGAGAGGTTTACAAAAACACCCACACGAGTAAAGCATCACCGGGCAATAACCGCGCCGGTGTAACAAAAGCATCATCGGGCAATAACCGCGCCGGTGATAAAAGTAGGATTGGATCACAACTATAAAGCCCCAGTGGAACACAACCTTCCACTAAAAGAAAACTGATTCCCAATCAGATGCAAGAGTAACCATCCGGTCAATCGCCCAATATCCGCGATTGCCGCAACACCCCACAATCCACGACCAGGTCTAACAACCGACCTCCGGTCAACCGCCCAATATCCGCGGTCGCCGGAATAACCCGCAATCAGAATCATGTCCCACATCCGACATCTGGTCAACCGCCTACTATCCGCGGTTGCCACAAAACCCTCTAGTCCATAATCAAGCCTGATCACCGATGTCCTATAACCGACATCCGGTCAACCGCCCAATATCCGCGGTCGCCGCCAAAACCCAAAATTTATAATCATGCCCTATCTCCGATGTCCTATAACCGACATCCGGTCAACCGCCCAATATCCGCGATCGCCGCCAAAACCCATGATCCATAATCCAGGCCCCGGCTACACTATCCCAAACCCCTGCTCAAACCCGAGCAAACCCACCTGACTAACGGAAAGGAGAAAGAAACAAACAAGGTTTCTCCTAAGTCAAGTTTCAGCATGAAAGTGTAGCGATAAAAGATGGCCTACCTAGATGTCCAAACAAGCATGCAAATGTTCTCAAGGAAATAAAGAAAAAGGCGACCAATAGTGGTTCCACATGTGTAACAATTAATAGAGCCGCATAGATATAACCATCATGCAAAAACATTATCCAACCACACATGTCAATGATCCATATTCCATAATAAAGCATCACTATCCACCTATGCATGTCATAAAATCCTCAACTAGTACCAACCACCGTCAGATAATCATAAAGCCCATGATATACATTCCAATCCACATGCAAGATTAACCGCTAACATTCCATCCATACCAACATGTATAAATCCCAACCACCATCAGATATCCACAATAGTATATGACTTAAGCATGCATGTCCAAAAAGAGAGATCACTCTAATATTCCTAGTGAGCATGTCAAAATAGAGGTAAGCAACAACCACCCACCTCGATCGCTAATTCCAAGTCCAAGAAGTGCTCTCGCCCAAACCAATCAGCCGCCGTGATCGCTGTACAAAATTACCCCAACCATACACACAAATAAGCACACAAGTACCCATACATGCTGTCCAGAATTCAGTCCCAAAGATGCCCTGTTTTTACCTGCGAGAAGTGCCCAGAAAATTCCAAGAAAAATACTCTCACGATCCTCGCGACGAACCCGTCGAAACGAGTACCTGCACGCTCAATTCCGAGCTTCCTACACTGAGAAACAATTCCGACAAGGGAACCACCCCGAATTAAACTACTCTCAAAAACTGTAGCAATAACTACTGTTCACAGATATTCCTCACCTTCGAGAAATATTCAGAAAATTCCAAGAAAATTTGGGCATATTCCTCGTGATGTGTAGATGCAAATCGCCTCTTGAATCGCCCCAATCCGATGCCTGTGCGCGAAGATATCGCCAAAATACCACACCGCTGTCCCAAAACTCCGCCCAGAAAATGAGGTCACAAGATGATCCGAAAAACCCATGAAAAGCTCGGAATGGGAAAAACCAGTAAACATGGGAAACATAGCCCTACCTGTCGTGAAGCCAACGACGCAAGAATCACAGAAAAAGGTGCTCGGGGTAAGCCGGGGGAGTCCTCGCACCGAAATGCGACGAAGAAGAACACAAACGAACGAGCGTCGCGCCGCGCCGTAAAAATGGTAACCTCGGGATGCGTGCTGCCGAAAAATATGGAACTCTGCAGATGGATCCGCCACAGGGAGATGAAGAAAACTCGTGAAGGTGCACTGTGAAAGGAGGAACAGGCAAAAAGTTCTCTTCAGTAGAACTCGGCCCTATATATAGCCTGAAGAAACAGCCTGAAAACAAATCCGGAAATACCCGCTATGTCCCAACTTCCGGGCGCCCCAACTTTCGGGCGGCTACAGTGTTGGCCCGGCCCAACACTGTGCGCGCCCGAAAACTCCTCCTGCCTCCACGTCGACCCCGCAACAGCGACAGCCGCGCTGGCCGCCCACTGCGCGACGCGTGGGCCAACGCTGCGGCGACACGTGGCGGCCCACGCGCGGGAACCTGGCGTCAACGCGCCCACGTGCGCCTGACGCGCCGCCTGCCACCCGCCCTGCCGCGCACTGTTCCGAGGCACCCGGTGCACCTCCGTGGACCCGGCCTGCAAGAGCCCGCCAAACCACACGACGCCACGTGTCCCGCCGGTCCACTGCACCACGCCGCCCGTTCCGTAGACCCAGTCCACTAACCGCCCACTCCGACACTGCCACGTGTCCACCCCCTGGTCCACCGTGCGCCCCGCACTCTCTGTGGACCGCGCCCCGCGGACCGGCCCACTCCCGAGCCGCCACGCGTCCCGCCCCCGGTGCACGCCTGCCGCGTGGACGGGCGGCCCGCGCCTCCGTCCGCCGCGCCGCCTGCGGCCGCTCCGCCGCCGGCCGCCGTCGCCGGAAACACTGTTCCGGCATGAACAGTGTCCGAAGCTCAAAAATCACAAATGGTAGTCCGTTTTGACCGTTTTCCGCGCGCTGAATCCGAATTTGACGTCCATTTTGCCAAATTCCAACTCCAAAATTTGCCGAAGGCATCCGGAAAGGTATTCCTTGGTCCAAACTTCGCGCTGAGTCCATTTTTATATATCCGCATCGCGCAAAGCCACTTCTAACGATCCGACAGAGTCCATTGATCACCCACGTGATCCAATAAGCCCGAAGTCCGCCACTTGTCTCCAATTGGTGCACAAACACCTCCAACACACAGTACAGGCTCCCAAGATGCCACCAATGACTCTACCACAGCTCTGCAGAGATCCAGGTCATCACATCCTCCCCCACTAAAAGAAAGTTTCGTCCTCGAAACTAAAATCAATCCTCAACCCAAAACCTCAACCAAATAGAGGGGGTAAATATCCAATCATCCACCACTCAAGCTCCCAAAGCTGTCTAGTACCTCCTCCAGAGACGCGATACAACCCTCGGGTCTCTAACAAGAACAAAACAGAGGCGGGCATTCCAGAAAACCGCACCACCTCATCCAAGTACAGCTGGGCTAACCGCTCGAGCTACCAAGTAGTCTGCATCGGTACAAAGCATCGCTCCTCCCGGGGTCTCAAATAATCCAACCACAAGTCCATCGGCACAAATGCTCGATCCCCATACCTCTGTACTCCCAAGGTATCCAATATAAGCCCCCCAACTGATCACGTAGACTCTGCTCTCAAATCTCTAAACCGTCGGGATGTAGAAGCAATTCCCCGACTCTCCGGCATCAGCACCCAGCCAAAAGTCTACTCATCCACAGCGAAACATCCGCCTCGCTCCCGAAGTCAAACTATAGAGGCGAAGATAACCCTCAAGCAACCCAAGTACACCAACACCTCCGGGCCTGGCTCCCCAAGAAAACTGTCCTCGCGGCATAATCAACCGCCGTGAAAGAAAACTGAACCCGCCAGCCCAACAAGTACCACCACACCGACCGCTGTAACATATATGCTCCGACTGCCTCAGAAATCCACTATCCAGAAAAAGAAATCGAGAATGCCTCCACCGACTGATCTGTCCTCCATCACCCGGCGCCAAGCGCCTCAATCAGAACTCGCCTCAGGCGGTAGATCCCAATCCAAAGGAACTACAATACCACGCTCCACAACCCGGCGCCTACTCCAATGAGGCGTCCTAAATCCGTACTGGAGGGACCCAATGAGTTACAAGGTATCCTGGCGCAATCCACTCTCAGACACTCACATCCCATGCGCCCCGTCCCTCTATACATGGAGCGTGCAGTTCAGCAACTGCGTTAACTCTTGCCATAAAGACCTTCAAGTACTCTCTATCCCCCACCGAACAAGACCCTGCCCCCAAGGGCTCCATACTCAATCCCACAAATCGGGGTGACTCATCCGCCAAAACTGGCTCACTCGATCAAAGCAATCCCACAGCTTACCCGCTGTCAACTGTCCACCCTACCTCGGTGCCCCAACACTGTGCTGATCCGACAACTGTGTCACCACTCCGACAACTGTGCCACTGCGCTGATCCGACAACTGTGTCACCACTCCGACAACTGTGCCACTGCGCTGATCCGGACAACTGTGTCACCCATCCCGACAACTGTGCCACTCGCGCTGATCCGACAACTGTGTCCACCACTCCGACAACTGTGCCACTGCGCTGATCCCGACAACTGTGTCACCACTCCGACAACTGTGCCACTGCGCTGATCCGACAACTTGTGTCACCACTCCGACAACTGTGCCAATGCGCTGATCCGACAACTGTGTCACCACTCCGACAACCTGTGCCACTGCGCTGATCCGACAACTGTGTCACCACTCGACAACTGTGCCACTGCGCTGATCCGACAACTGTGTCACCACTCCGACAAACTGTGGCCACTGCGCTGATCCGACCAACTGTGTCACCACTCCGACAACTGTGCCACTGCGCTGATCCGACAACTGTGTCACCACTCCGACAACTGTGCCACTGCGCTGATTCGACAACTGTGTCACCGCTCCGCTGATCTGCCTCCAACACCTACCCTTTCGGGTCCGGAGCTCTCAGACTCCAATCTGGGTATCCGGCCCGAAACAACCATCTCTGACCCAACGACCGCACCAAGGTGCCACCCGGGTCAGGGCCCAACGTCGGGGAGACACCGCTCACCACGACAAAACCGCAAATCAGCACACCCCAAACACTCGACCCAATCTAGCGAAAGTCAAAGACATCCCTCTATTTTTGTAACTTTATGTTGTCTGCAGCCAACATAACTGTCCCACAAAAATAGGATATGTCGATCCCTCTTCACTCACATGAAGAGTCAAACAAATAAATCACCGACTTTCGCAAAATGTCGCGTCTCTCACGCACAAACATCCTAGGGTCCGCCGAAAAGCCTAGGGTTTCCTAAGTCCCAAATGACCTATCCCTAAGCTCTGATACCACCTAATCTGTCACGCCCCGGGTGTAAACCAGAACCCGGGCCCGTCTACAGATCCGCCGTGCACACGGTATTTCCCGTGTACACGAAGCGCCAAGCCTGCTCAGATAAAAGAGATAACAATAAAAGAGCAATAAAACAGAGCTGAACTAAAACTAATACATCTCAGACTGAAGCTGGAAATAAAATACAATACATTTGTATAAATGATACATCTGTCTCTCCCAGCTCACCAACATAAATACAACCTGCTGGCAAAAGCCAGTCCCAAATGAAAGAGTACAACCGTCTGAGGAAAACCTGGGTACACCAACAGTCCAGCTAACACGCTCATCCTGCCTCGAGATCTATCTACTCAGCCGTCCTCTCTCCTCGACCTGCCGCTGAAAGCCTAGCAGCACCCGCAGAAGACACTGCAAAACAAGGAAGAAGCAAAAGTGGAAAGAAGAATGGGGGTGAGAACTACTAGTAAACCAGTAGCCTCCCCTAGTGGGTAAATCCTCAAACTCTGACACACCCACTAGGTCTACCAGAGGCTAAAGAATAAAGAAGAGTGGTAAGAAATGAAACCGCTACCAACAGGGAAATCTACCACTACAATGCCTCTACCTGCCCAGCTAAAGATAGCTAAGTGTATGCATCAGAAAATCGAAGCCTGCCACATCGGGTATGCCAGCCTACGCATAACACCGTGTGGGATAGGAGTCTCAATGTCTGCCAAATCGGGTATGCCAGCCTACGCATAGCACCGATAAGGGGTAGGGTTCTCAATGTCTGCCAAATCGGGTATGCCAGCCTACGCATAGCACCGATAAGGGGTAGGTTCTCAATGTCTGCCAAATCGGGTATGCCAGCCTACGCATAGCACCGATAAGGGGTAGGGTTCAATGTCTGCCAAATCGGGTATGCCAGCCTACGCATAGCACCGATAAGGGGTAGGGTTCTCAATGTCTGCCAATCGGGTATGCCAGCCTACGCATAACTCCGATATGGGACAGGAGTCCCAGGGTCTCAAGTCTGCAAATTGCGCACTCAGCTCTAAAAGGAAAGTACCGTCTCCCGAAGGAAGCCCAAAACCCTCTCCCCGAAACCCAAGTATCTGACTACACTAACCCAGCCCCTGCTCTGACCCGAGCATAATATCCCCTATGTTTAAGTGACTGAAGAAAGAATGCAACATGGTTTCTCCTAAGTCAATTCCAGCATGATAGTGTAGCAGAAAAGAAGGTGGCCTATCTAGGTGACCATTCAAGCATGCAAAAGTCATTAACTTGTTGAACCATTTTAAGTACCCTAACCACATACCTCAGCCTTTCATTTAATCAATCAACAAGACAGGGATTTAGCATAAATTCCAAGTAATTCTACTACATGTTTAAAGCATGGACTCATCATTAATTAACTTGTAGTTTTCTAACAATGCGATTATCAACAAGAAACCAGGACTTCATACAAGCATGCTAGGTCCATTCCACAGATTTACTAACAGCAAATCAAGAGCATTCTAATAGGCCTAGTGATAAATCCCAAATGAGAGGTTTACAAAAACACCCACACGAGTAAAGCATCACCGGGCAATAACCGCGCCGGTGTAACAAAAGCATCATCGGGCAATAACCGCGCCGGTGATAAAAGTAGGATTGGATCACAACTATAAAGCCCCAGTGGAACACAACCTTCCACTAAAAGAAAACTGATTCCAATCAGATGCAAGAGTAACCATCCGTCAATCGCCCAATATCCGCGATTGCCGCAACACCCCACAATCCACGACCAGGTCTAACAACCGACCTCCGGTCAACCGCCCAATATCGCGGTCGCCGAATAACCCGCAATCGAATCATGTCCCACACCGACATCTGGTCAACCGCCTACTATCCGCGGTTGCCACAAACCCTCTAGTCCATAATCAAGCCTGATCACCGATGTCCTATAACCGACATCCGGTCAACCGCCCAATATCCGCGGTCGCCGCCAAAACCAAATTTATAATCATGCCCTATCTCCGATGTCCTATAACCGACATCCGGTCAACCGCCCAATATCCGCGATCGCCGCCAAAACCCATGATCCATAATCCAGGCCCCGGCTACACTATCCCAAACCCCTGCTCAAACCGAGCAAACCCCCCTGACTAACGAAAAGGAGAAAGAAACAAACAAGGTTTCTCCTAAGTCAAGTTCAGCATGAAAGTGTAGCGATAAAAGATGGCCTACCTAGATGTCAAACAAGCATGCAAATGTTCTCAAGGAAATAAAGAAAAAGGCGACCAATAGTGGTTCCACATGTGTAACAATTATAGAGCCGCATAGATATAACCATCATGCAAAACATTATCCAACCACACATGTCAATGATCCATATTCCATAATAAAGCATCACTATCCACCTATGCATGTCATAAAATCCTCAACTAGTACCAACCACCGTCAGATAATCATAAAGCCCATGATATACATTCCAATCCACATGCAAGATTAACCGCTAACATTCCATCCATACCAACATGTATAATCCCAACCACCATCAGATATCCACAATAGTATATGACTAAGCATGCATGTCCAAAAAGAGAGATCACTCTAATATTCCTAGTGAGCATGTCAAAATAGAGGTAAGCAACAACCACCCACCTCGATCGCTAATTCCAAGTCCAAGAAGTGCTCTCGCCCAAACCAATCAGCCGCCGTGATCGCTGTACAAAATTACCCCAACCATACACACAAATAAGCACACAAGTACCCATACATGCTGTCCAGAATTCAGTCCCAAAGATGCCCTGTTTTTACCTGCGAGAAGTGCCCAGAAAATTCAAGAAAAATACTCTCACGATCCTCGCGACGAACCCGTCGAAACGATACCTGCACGCTCAATTCCGAGCTTCCTACACTGAGAAACAATTCCGACAAGGGAACCACCCCGAATTAAACTACTCTCAAAAACTGTAGCAATAACTACTGTTCACAGATATTCCTCACCTTCGAGAAATATTCAGAAAATTCCAAGAAAATTTGGGCATATTCCTCGTGATGTGTAGATGCAAATCGCCTCTTGAATCGCCCCAATCCGATGCCTGTGCGCGAAGATATCGCCAAAATACCACACCGCTGTCCCAAAACTCCGCCCAGAAAATGAGGTCACAAGATGATCCGAAAACCCATGAAAAGCTCGGAATGGGAAAAACCAGTAAACATGGGAAACATAGCCCTACCTGTCGTGAAGCCAACGACGCAAGAATCACAGAAAAAGGTGCTCGGGGTAAGCCGGGGGAGTCCTCGCACCGAAATGCGACGAAGAAGAACACAAACGAACGAGCGTCGCGCCGCGCCGTAAAAATGGTAACCTCGGGATGCGTGCTGCCGAAAAATATGGAACTCTGCAGATGGATCCGCCACAGGGAGATGAAGAAAACTCGTGAAGGTGGCACTGTGAAAGGAGGAACAGGCAAAAAGTTCTCTTCAGTAGAACTCGGCCCTATATATAGCCTGAAGAAACAGCCTGAAAACAAATCCGGAAATACCCGCTATGTCCCAACTTCCGGGCGCCCCAACTTTCGGGCGGCTACAGTGTTGGGCCCGGCCAACACTGTGCGCGCCCGAAAACTCCTCCTGCCTCCACGTCGCCCCCGCAACAGCGGACAGCCGCGCTGGCCGCCCACTGCGCGACGCGTGGGCCAACGCTGCGGCGACACGTGGGCCCACGCGCGGGAACCTGACGTCAACGCGCCCACGTGCGCCTGACGCGCCGCCTGCCACCCGCCCTGCCGCGCACTGTTCCGAGGCACCCTGCACCTCCGTGGACCCGCCTGCAAGAGCCCGCCAACCACACGACGCCACGTGTCCCGCCGGTCCACTGCACCACGCCCGCCCGTTCCGTAGACCCAGTCCACTAAACCGCCCACTCCGACACTGCCACGTGTCCACCCCCTGGTCCACCGTGCGCCCCGCACTCTCTGTGGACCGCGCCCCGCGGACGGCCCACTCCCGAGCCGCCACGCGTCCCGCCCCCGGTGCACGCCTGCCGCGTGGACGGGCGGCCCGCGCCTCCGTCCGCCGCGCCGCCTGCGGCCGCTCCGCCGCCGCCGCCGTCGCCGGAAACACTGTTCCGGCATGAACAGTGTCCGAAGCTCAAAATCACAAATGGGTAGTCCGTTTTGACCGTTTTCCGCGCGCTGAATCCGAATTTGACGTCCATTTTGCCAAATTCCAACTCCAAAATTTGCCGAAGGCATCCGGAAAGGTATTCCTTGGTCCAAACTTCGCGCTGAGTCCATTTTTAATATCCGCATCGCGCAAAGCCACTTCTAACGATCCGACAGAGTCCATTGATCACCCACGTGATCCAATAAGCCCGAAGTCCGCCACTTGTCTCCATTTGTGCACAAACCTCCAACACACAGTACAGGCTCCCAAGATGCCACCAATGACTCTACCACAGCTCTGCAGAGATCCAGGTCACACACCATTTGCTG
>CM055077.1:17325421-17426078 GCA_029204045.2 Tillandsia leiboldiana | reverse complement strand
AATAGTTCTTAAGATTTTTCTTCAGGAAGATCTTAAATTCTTACATTTTCTCTCCCAAATTAGCCCATGAGTTTACGATGTTGCAATCGTGTATAGTAGTCCGTGAAAGATTCATTTTTGCCATCAAATAGAGTCAAACTTGCTCGTAAGCATCTGCAGTTTCTGAATCTTCACGAGGTTAGTTCCCTCATGTGTACCTGGAGAACATCCAAGATTTCTTTCGCAGTCTCACATGCCGAGACGCGAGAGAATTCAGTTTGAGATAGGCATTAAAAATAGCATTAATTCCCTTGCCATTGTAAGAAGATAACTCAAACTCTTCCTTGGTCCATTTCGACCTAGGTTTTAAGGTGTGAACATCAGAGATAAGTTCAGTTGGATTAGTCCATCCTGATTCAATTGAATGCCACACCCTTTCGTCGATGGAAGATAAAAAGGCTTTCATCCGTACTTTCCAGTACGCATAATTTGTTCCATCAAAGAAAGGGGGTCGATTGATGTTTACCACCTTCAACCATTGTTCACAACCCTATTCCCGCTCTGATACCACTTGTTGGGTCGTATATAATACGGATCTAAATAGGGGAAGAAACACCTAGAGGGGGGTGAATAGGTGTAAACGTATAAACACTCAAAAATCGTTGCGATAAAAAACCCAATGCGGAAATGAACATAACGCGCAAGATTTTTACGTGGAAAACTCCATCACCGGAGTAAAAAACCACGGGACCGATAACACCGGCAGAAATCCACTAGAATTAAAACACGTATAAGGTGATTTACCGTACACACTTACGACTCAACCTTTTCCATACGCTCCTAGAGGATCTTCTCCGCTCGCTCCAGACGCTTCTCGAATCCACGATCTGCGCCCAACGCCGAATCCACGGCGTCCAACGTCGAATCCACGACGTCCGAACCGAATCCACGGTCTTCACCCAATAGCACCCTTCGAATCCACGAACGTGCTCGCTCCGAATCCACGAGAGCGAATGAACCTTGAATCCACAAGGACAACGCGAATCCACGCGCCGATTTTGGGGTAATCGTTGTTTTTTGGGTGGTGATGATCCGCCGATACTTAGATCAAAGATAGATTCGGAAATACCATCTAAGTATTCATTAGTTTGATTCACCTCAAGATGTGAGTATGAAAACCTAGAATCAAACTAATCAATATAGATGAGAAACATAGAGGTATTCTCTAATGATTTCCTTTCTTCTCTATATGTGGATCTATAGCCGTATAAGATGATATATGAAAATGACGGCTATGTGGATTGACCCTAGAAAGAAAGACATAGGGTCTATTTATAGGTTAGAAACCCTATGAAGGAGATAAGAATCAAAAATCTGCCATTTCTGGAATTTTACGGACGGCGATCCGGATCGTGATAACTGAGATCCGGATCGTCATAACGAAACAGCCAATTCCAGAAAAACGAAGGTTCGGGATCCGGATCATGTAACTACGATCCGGATCGTTCATACAGTTCACCAAACATCAACGTTCGGGATCCGGATTGGCGAAGCAAGATCCGGATCGTTCAAGGTAGATGGTAAAACTCAACGTTCGGGATCCGGATCAAGAGACTACGATCCGGATTGCGACGATGTATGAACGAACCACCTTCGGGATCCGGATCGAACAGCCTGATCGCGGATCCTGAACATGTCCCAAGTCCAGTTTTTGATTTTTATGCAATGAAAGATTCTTCCAAGTGTTTCTACACTACAAGAAGTATTCGGATCACAAAATTCTTTAGTTAAACATACCTGATCCGTTTGAATATCTTCTTTCTTGAGATTGAGTTAAATGATTCAACTTTCTTCACCTTCAATCTTCAGGACTTGAAACTTTCACGAAACTACGCCAACTCAAATTCCGTAACATCCCGAAGGTGGTTCGTTCATACACCAGTTCAATCCGGATCGTAGCCTCTCTTGATCCGGATCCCGAACACTGAGTTTACCATTTTCCTTGAACGATCCGGATCAGGCTTCGCAATCCGGATCCCGAACGTTGATGTTTGGTGAACTGTATGAACGATCCGGATCAAGCACTTCGATCCGGATCCCGAACCTTCGTTTTTCTGGAACTACCTGACTCGTTACGACGATCCGAATCACAGCTAATCCGATCCGGATCGCCGTCCGTAAAATTTCCAGAAATGGTAGGTTTTTGATTCTTATCTCCTTCCTAGGGTTTCTAACCTATAAATAAACCCTATGACTCTTTTTCTAGGGTTAATCCATATAGCCGTCATTTTCATATATCATCTTATACGGCTCTAGATCCACATATAGAGAAGAAAAGGAAATCATTAGAGAATACTCTATGTTTCTTCATCTATATTGATTAGTTTGATTCTAGGTTTCATACTCACATCTTGAGTTGAATCAAACTAATGAATACTTAGATGGTATTTCCGATCTATCTTTGATCTAAGTATTCGGCGGATCATCACCACCAAAACAACGATTTACCCCAAAAATCGGCGCGTGGATTCGCGTGTCCTTGTGGATTCAAGGTTCAACCGCTCTCGTGGATTCGGAGCGAGGCACGTTCGTGGATTCGAAGGGTGCTATTGGGTGAAGACCGTGGACTCGGTCGGACGTCGTGGATTCGACGTTGGACGCCGTGGATTCGGCGTTGGGCGCAGATCGTGGATTCGAGAAGCGTCGCGGAGCGAGCGGAGAAGATCCTCTAGGAGCGTATGGAAAAGGTTGAGTCGTAAGTGTGTACGGTAAATCACCTTGTACGTGTTTTAATTCTAGTGGATTTCTGCCGTGTTATCGGTCCCGTGGTTTTTTACTCCGGTGATGGAGTTTTCCACGTAAAAATCTTGCGAGTTATTTTTATTTCCGCATTGGGTTTTTATCGCAACGATTTTTGAGTGTTTATACGTTTACACCTATTCACCCCCCTCTAGGTGTTTTTCCCCTATTTAGATCCTTATTACATATAACCCAACAATTGTATTTGGCGCAACAAGAGATAATGATGCTTCTAAATTCGCGGAAACCATGGAAAGCGAATTTGAGATGTCCATGATGGGCGAATTGACTTATTTCCTTGGATTGCAAATTAAACAAAATGATGAAGGTATTCACTTGAGTCAATCCAAGTATGCAATGGAGTTGGTTAAAAAGTATGACTTAGAAAATTCGAAGGATTTTCCGACTCTAATGGGAACTAGCCACAAGGGACTTGGAAGTGAATCACAAAGTGAGAATGTAGACGAGAAACTGTATCGAAGTATGATTGGAAGTCTACTTTACCTCACGGCTAGTCGCCCGGATATATCCTTTAGTGTTGGGATTTGCGCGAGATATCAATCAGCACCAAAGGAGGTTCACCTGAAAGCGGTGAAAAGGATCATCCGGTACATCAAAGGATCAATTAATTTTGGAATTTGGTATCCTATGGGAACTAGTTTGGATATTGTTGGATACTCAGATGCCGATTGGGCAGGATCAGTGGATGATCGGAAAAGCACGAGTGGTGCATGCTTCTATCTTGGCCATTGCCTTGTTGCATGGCACAGTAAAAAGCAGAATTGCATAGCACTCTCGACTGCCGAAGCGGAATACATTTCAGCGGGTAGTTGTTCAACCCAACTCATTTGGATGAAAAGTGTGTTGAGCGACTTCCGGATTTCAGCATCTTCGGTAACAATTCTTTGTGACAACACAAGTGCAATTAACATTTCTAAAAACCCTGTGTTGCACTCTAGAACAAAACATATTGAACTTAGATATCATTTTCTTAGAGAGCTAGTTGAATCAAATACTCTTCAACTTTCATATATTTCAACTGAGGATCAATTAGCTGACATTTTAACAAAACCTTTGGATCAAAAACGTTTTATTCATTTGCGAAAAGCAATTAGAATGCTTTCCTTGAAATAAACTTCTTTTTGAAACCTTTGCTTAGGATAGGTTTTGTTTTTGTTTTGTTTTGTTCATTATCTATGTTTGTACATAGGACATTAATTGAGCATAGATCATAATTGACTTTAATTGCATCTTTTCGCGCATTTAGAAATTTATTATGCTTTTGCCATCATAATATTTCACTGTTGCAATGATCATTTATGTTTATTAAATCATCTTCTAAGTGATCAAAGTCAATTTCTCTCTCAATGATCTCTTGGTATAGTCATTATCTTATTTGACTGCTTAGTCGAGTATGAAATCGAGATCAATTTTTGGTTGAATACTTTATATCTTAAATAATTGATAGCCAATTGAGGGGGAGTCAAAGAAATGTAAAATGCTCAAAAGATGTGGAAAGAGTTACATCCCAATGAGGAGTGTGAAAACTACCACCACATGGAGGAAAGAGCTACCACCTCGGTCGTCCGAGTATTGTGTGCAGCTACCACATGTATACCTAGCATGGTTGTTCAATTTTTGATTAAGTAAAATGCATATTGAAATACTTGACTCCGTCAAATTTCAAGGTTGGTATAAGGTGGGATTTTAAAGAAAGATGCTCAAAGAGCCACTCTCTTCAACAGATTGTCTAGATAAATTATCTACCATATTTGGGATTTCAAACATCTATTGATCTTTGTATTTCATTTTCTTTACCGAACTGATGATTTGATAAAGGCATTACTCATAAGATCAAGTTAGATGTAATTGAAGGTGTTCAACTTTAAGGGATTTAATTTTTGTAAATTCTCGTTTCATTTTTGGATATTATTGATAGATTTGGCATAATCTAATTCTTGTTGTATGAAACGATGATTTTTGTTTAAAGTTGATACACAAAAGTGCTTACAATCTTTTTCTGGTTTTTCTTGAATTTCTCTGTAATTTTTCTGAAGAAAAAGTTGGAGCCGATCCGGATCGGGCAAGCTGATCCGGATCCCGAACGCAGGCTTCTTCCTGCGGCTGGCCGATCCGGATCGAAATCTCGATCCGATCCGGATCACGGCTAGGGTTTTATTAAGAACAAGAGGGTTTTGATTTCTTTTACCTTAATCTTTTGTTCTCAAGTCTCTAGAGCCTCTCTCTCTGGAACTATTGCACCTTGGAGCTTTCCAAACTCAAGTTCTTCGAATACAAGTAAGTTTTATTGATCAAAATCTCGGTTTTTCACCGTTTTTCTTTTTTCTCCTCAAACGTGATGAATTTCTTGGATCGATTTCGTTTGTGGATGGTTTTTGATCAAATTTCTTTTGAAATAAGAACTCTGGGTAGATTAGTTTTGATTATATGCTAGGTATTCTCCTGATTAACGGATTTTTAGGCTTCGATTTCTAAAAATTTCGGTTTTAGGGCATATAATAAGGATTTTCGAAAATCATGCAATTGATCTATTTTTAAAAGTCCTTTTGCAAAACTAATTTGATTCTTAGTCTCTCTACATGATTATGATTGTTTGGGTACAATTTTTCAAATCTTTGAAAATTAATAATTTATCATGTGTTCTTGAGTTGGTCTTCACAGGACTTCAATCTTCCTAAGGCATTTGGATCAATGGAATTCTCATGGATCATTCTTTTGTTGGTCACAATAGTGCACACTCGGGCCACAAACAAATTAAAGAGAGCTAAGAAAACACAACAAAAAGGTGAGTTTCTTCTGATCAGTGACACAGAAGTGGAAGCAGATTGTCAAGAGGTAGATTGGACTGAATTGACAGATGATGATGACTCATTGACTGAACAAAAGGCATCTGATGGTTCAAAAGGAAAAGCTTCCGATGGATCAAAAGGAAAGGCACCCATGGACAAAGGAAAAGCGCCTATGGCTAAACCAACCATCTCTGTGAAAAGAAAACGAGTAACTAGACGCTTTGGACTACGACGAGACGCTGATATTAACACGCCGATAGTTCCTGACTCCCCGCCTCGCGTGGAAGGAGTGTTCGTCAGCATGGATCGCCTTCGAGCGTTTGAACGTCGTGAATGCATCGGTGAACGTCATGTCAACATTGAAGCTCTCCAAAATCACTCACCTGAGTTTGGAACCTTGATTGAGCAAGCTAATCTCATCCAAGTCTGCCGATTCCCCGAACTACTTGGGTATTGTTTGTATCGTGTAAGAACCTTTTACACGAATGCAAGACATCTTCGAGAAGATGAAAATGGATCAATGCATTTCTATACAAATATCCAAGGGATGAAACTTAAAATCACTCCGCAGCAAATTGGCGAAGTCCTTGGAATGGAATCTAACACATCGGGACTCAACTTTTTGAAAGGACGAAGTTTGACGAATGCCTTGTGGCAAACAGTGATAGATAAAATTTGTTTGGAAGGAACGAAATCAGCTAATGGTAAAAGTGTAAAATCCAAACATCTTCGACTGGAGTACCGATTTCTAAATTTCATCACGTGTTACAACATTCTACCTAACATGCAGACTAAGGTCGTGAGATGGGAGAGACTGCTGTTCCTATATCTCTTAGGTCATCCCTCTGAGGCTGTAGGATTGAACATGAATATCCCCTACATATTTTGGAATAGAATGTCAAGATATATTGTGCATCCTCATCCTTCTGAGCGACTTCCGTTTCCGTTAATCATCATGAGGATATTACAAAAGTTTGACATTGATATAAGCTCGACATCTTATCAACACTGTTGGGGGATGATAGATGAGTCAACGATTGTGAAGTCACTTCACAAATTACCACATGTTACTCCGACACATTCCACTGGAAAGAAACCTTGTGTCGGCACCTCGGCCTCACCGTCTCAACAAGCATCAGAACAAAGGCGAATGTCTGAAGAACTCGAGATCATAACGGCATCCCAAATTACATTGACCAAGAAAGTAAATTCAATGAGGAAATTGATCAAGAACATGTTCACTAAGATGGGATATAGTGCGTCTGAGGACTCAGACTCAGATAACTAAGTTGTGCTTTAACAATTTTTGTGCAGATTTGTGCAGGCTTTTATCTTTTTAGATTTTAGTTCAGTTTTTAGGACTTACTCTTAGTTCTAGTTCTTACATTTCGGAACAATTTTTGAAATTTTTAACTCTCCTTAAATTTTTGGTAATTTTGGCTTTGTTTGTGACAAAAAGGGGGAGAGAGTTTAGAGAGAACTTGAACAACGATGATGTGAATGTGTGAACATCAAGGTAAGTATCACTTCAACTTTGACTTTGGTGAAGGGTAAGTATCACAACTTTGGTTTTTATCTTGTGATTTGTTGCATGTTCCTACTAACTATTCGACTAACTATTTGGACATGTATTATTACTAACAAGTTGTTTGATTACTAACAAAGCAAAGTTATGACATTTGGAATTTTATTGCTTAGAAGATATGTCAATGTTTGATTGTGATCTTATTACATATCTGAATTACTCAATGTCATGGTGAGCATAAACTCTATCTCTGTTAGGTTTTGAATGAGGTATCTAACGATCTCTTTTTGTCAAGAATGATTTCTTTGTGCAGAGAGTACAGATGTCTAAGTCTAGAGTCTGTTTTAGGAGTTTATATCTCATGTTTTTAAAATTTTTGGATCTCCATTGTAAATTTTTGTTGTATGGTGATAGCAACAAAAATATCTTTTTGAATTTTCTTTAGTGGATCTGTGTTTTGTCACGAAACCGCCAAAGGGGGAGATTATTACGGAATTTGAGTTGGCGTAGTTTCATGAAAGGTTCAAGTCTTGAAGATTGAAGGTGAAGAAAGTTGGATCATTTAACTCAATCTCAAGAAAGAAGAATTCAAAAGGATCAGGTATGTTTAACTAAAATTTATTGGTGATCCGACTACTTCTTGTATTGTAGAAACACCTGGAAGAATTTTCAATTGCATAAAAATCAAAAACTGGTGTTCGGACATGTTCAGGATCCGGATCAGAGCCAGCGATCCGGATCCCGAAGGTTGTTGTTTCATACATTACTTCAATCCGGATCGCAGCATCTCACGATCCGGATCCCGAATGTTGAGTTTTCTGAATTGTATGAACGATCCGGATCAGGCATTCCGATCCGGATCCCGAACAGTTGTTTTTCTGGAAACCGTCTTTCTTGCTACTGCAATCCGGATCGCCCAAATCCGATCCGGATCGCCGTCCGTCAAAATTCCAGAAATGTTAGGTTTTTGATTCTTATCTCCTTCCAAATGTTTCTAACCTATAAATAGACCCTATGATTCATTTTTCCAGGGTAAGCCGATAATCCAGATAGAGCCGTCATATTCATATATCATTTTATACGGCCTAAGATCCACATATAGAGAAGAAAGGAAATCATTAGAGAATACTCTATGCTTCTTCATCTATATTGATTAGTTTGATTCTAGGTTTTCATACTCGCATCTTGAGTTGAATCAAACTAATGAATACTTAGATGGTATTTCCGATCTATCTTTGATCTAAGTATTCGGCGGATCATCACCACCCAAAAACAACGATTTACCCCAAAATCGGCGTGTGGATTCGCGTGTCCTTGTGGATTCAAGGTTCAACCGCTCTCGTGGATTCGGAGCGAGGCACGTTCGTGGATTCGAAGGGTGCTACTGGGTGAAGACCGCGGATTCGGTCGGACGTTGTGGATTCGACGTTGGACGCCGTGGATTCGGCGTAGGGCGCAGATCATGGATTCGAGAAGCGTCGTGGAGCGAGCGGAGAAGATCCTCTAGGAGCGTATGGAAAAGGTTGAGTCGTAAGTGTGTACGGTAAATCACCTTGTACGTGTTTTAATTCTAGTGGATTTCGCCGTGTTATCGGTCCCGTGGTTTTTTTACTCCGGTGATGGAGTTTTCCACGTAAAAATCTTGCGTGTTATTTTTATTTCCGCATTGGGTTTTTTATCGCAACGATTTTTGAGTGTTTATACGTTTACACCTATTCACCCCCCTCTAGGTGTTTTTTCCCCTATTTAGATCTATATTACATATAACCCAACATCCCTTAGGTCTACTCTTAGGTCTACTACTACCTTTATTTTATTGCTAAGTTTAACCCTTCATATCTCAAGGTAAAACTCTAAAACCCTAATGCCTTTTTGTGTTACACTAATTTAGTTAAGTGCATTTTTTTAAATTTTTTAGGGTTTTAACATTATATCTGTAATGTATATGTAATGTATATGTAACATGGGTAAAAGGGATCACTTGTTTGCAATATTGTAGTTAGTGTTCCATCTTGTTCAAGTGTTCAAGTCTAATTTCAAATGTTCAAGTGTATGAAGTCTAATTTCAATTGTTCATATTGTATCTTCATACAACAATGTCTATAAATCTATGAATGTTCCATCTTGTATATATTAATGTTCATAACTTATCTATAGTTGTTCAGAACTTATATGATTTTTACGAATAGTTTCATAGACTGCATACAAGTTGGCTGCTAACTGTTTCTGTAATTTAAGCTCATATACGTAATGGCCGGTGATGGGCATCGTGGTGGGCGAGGCCGTGGCCGTGGTCGTGGCCGTGCCCGTGGAGGGAAACAAGCCTCCAAGAGGGACCGTTCACATGATTCACAGAGTAGTGATTCATCTGAACATTCTGAGCATTCTGCTCATGTTGAAATGGCGGCCACCCATGATAAAGGAAATGCGCCTATGCCTTCAATGGCTCATACGGGTGCGGCCTCCCCTCCACGACATAGCACTGGCGGGTCAGGCATGTCAGCAACGGCTCGTAGAGAACAGCGATCAAACGACCGGCAGACACGGGCGACGTTGATCCTAAACGACAAGAAGACTTTTCAAGCCGAACTTGCATCGGAGAGCGATATGTCAACTTTGACGAGCTGACTAGTGAAGTTCCTGAATTTGCCCAGCTTTTGCAAAGGGCACCTATCGAAACGGTCGGCCGCATACACGGTCGTAAAGGTTTCTGTCTAGAACTCATTCGCCAATTTTATATGAGAGGTAGCATAATGGGTCAGGATTCAGATACCGGATTTATGGTATTAGAATCATATGTTCATGGTGTCAGAGTTGTAGTGTCTCCAGACACAATTGGTGCCATCCTTGGATTAAATGTGGATACTACTGGAGTGCATTATACACTTGGAACCATTCATCATTCCACACACTGGAACACAATTGTCAATGCTCTCTGCAAGCCAGGAACAGTAACAAATAGACTATACGTTGAATCCAAGGAGTTGAGACCTGAGTATCACATCCTATCCTTAATATTGTGTTATAATATTCTGCCCACATTGGGTACAAAGAGGATTCGATGGGATAGGCTGCTTCTTTTATATTTACTTGCTCACCCAGACCTAGCGGTTGGAATGAACATCAATATTCCAACATTGATTTGGCACAGAATGTCACAGTTAGTGCAAGGTACATCGCATCGCGATCTATTACCTTACCCTATTCTGATCATGCAGCTTTTGGAAGATCAAGGTGTAGACATAACGTGCGACGACTATGATTATAGCTTGGGTCCTATTGACGGGGTTACCTTAGCAAAATCAATAAGTACCTTGAGGACGTTTCAGAATGTGAAGGCCTACACTGAAGCATCGTCGAGGCGTGCGCCTCAGCGACGGGAACATCACAGCTCGTCCAGTCACCAAGAGAATGTTATATTGGAGTCGTTGGATCGAGACTTGCAATCGTTGAAGAAAAGAGTCGAAGAAGGATTCAAGAAGCTCGAGGATGGCTTAAAGAAAATTTTTGATTTCCTTGGGTGCCGACATGATGATACGATCCCAGGTGCTGCCGGACCTACTTCTTCCCATCAACCCGACGATGATGCTACCCACGAGGATGAGTGATACTTATGTTTATTTAACGTGCATTTTAACTATTGATTTCTTGACTCTCGTTTTTTTATCATTGTACCAAATATTATTGTACTGTGGTAAACCCATATGTTGAATTCTAATTCGCGTTGTAATTATGAACAGATAACTGTACTGTACGAAAATGTATGTTGTAAAGAATTGGAGTTTCGTCATTGTAAGTTGTATATTGTGCTAAGATGTACGAAGCTAAGATGTATTTTGTGTTCCATTTTCAACTGTTCCATTTTCAAGTGTGGAGTACTTTTAGACTCTTCTATAAATGTATGAATGTATGAATGTATGAATGTATAAATGTATAAATATATAAATTTGCCTTCTTGTATATATGAATGTTCATAACTTATCTATAGCTGTTCAGAACTTTTATGAACAGCTATAGATACAAGATGAACAATTGAACATTTTAACATCTTGTATGAATATACAAGATGAACATTTGAACATTATAACTTATGTATAGCTGTACTAAATAGTAATGGAGTCGGTGCAATTTATATGTTTCTCTGAATGAGCCTCAAGCACCCCCGTAGCCATTCCCTCTTCTATATATATGAATATAGGTGTGCCCTTCCCCCCTTGTAAACTTTATGTATTACTAAATTTAAATATTCAATTTTCTTTTTTTTGTGTAAACATTATTAATTGTAATATTTACAAATTTATACAAAATATTAATATAATTTTGACAATACAATTTATTGAGGCCTCACACTTGGGTTGCTCACTCAGTACCGGTACTGTTTATTGAGTACCGGTACACATGGTTCCGGTACACATCCAAGTTTCTCATCACCCGAAAGCCTCACACTTGGATTCATCACTCAGTACCGGTACTCAGAATTGAGTATAGGTACACATGGTTCCGGTACACATCCAAGTTCCTCAAAACCCGAAAGCATCACACTTGGATTCAGCACTCCGTACCGGTACTGTTTATTGAGTACCGGTACACATGGTTCCGGTACACATCCAAGTTCCTCAAAACCCGAAAACATCACACTTGGATTCATCACTCCATACCGGTACTGTTTATTGAGTACCGGTACACATGGTTCCGGTACACATCCAAGTTCCTCAAAACCCGAAAGCATCACACTTGGATTCATCACTAAGTACCGGTACTCATCATTGAGTACCGGTACACATTGGTCCGGTACACATCCAAGTTCCTCAAAACCCGAAAGCCTCACACTTGGATTCCTCACGCAGTACCGGTACTCATCATTGAGTACCGGTACACATGGTTCCGGTACACACCCAAGTTCCTCAAAATCCGAAAGTAGTATACATTGATTTCTCACTCAGTACTGGTACTCATGATAGTTCCTCAAAACCAGAAACACGAGACACTTGGATTCCTCACTAACGGTACTCAGTATTTAGTACCTCACTAAATTTTTCTTTACAATTATATAAAAGAATTGTATAAAGTTTAAAATTTTAAAATTAATAATTTTGAAACAAATATAATTTAATAAATTATTTATATTTAATATAAAATAAAGGTATAAAATGTAAAATATGGCAAAAAAATTAATTAGTGAGGTAATCAGCATAAAATTAATCAGATTTGCAGCGAATCAGTACAACTCACCATAAAACAGAAACCGATCATAACTAAGATACAATGAATCAATAAAAGGAATCAATACAATATTCATCAAATTTACAACGGATTGATACAATACAACATCAAACTGAAACTCATCAAAACAGGGATACAATGAATCAATACAATATTCATCTGCTTTACAACGAATCAATACAACTCAACATAAACTAAAATGAAACTGATCAAAACTGGGATACAATGAATCAATAATATGACTCAATACAATATTCATCGGATATACAACAAATTAATACAACTCAACATATAACTTAAACCAAAGTATTTATTGAACATAATTATCTTTACATAGTAGATGCGAGCATCGAACTAGAAGTCACGCAACAGGGATCTCGTAAGATTTGGCTCACCATGTGCGCCCGAAAATACGGAGGATCTTTTTCAAAAACCAAAAGATCAGGGGAGCCGCCTCTTACAATTCTTTCAGCAAATAGGCATGTGTACATGCCACAATCAACCTCAGTCGACCCTTGTTGCTGACAATCAAGTTGCCATATGATATTTGGGTGGCCGATGCGTTGTTCAAGAATAAACTCAAAATATGATGCAAACCACTTCGCCTGCATAAGACAAATAGTTAAGTCAATCTTCTATGCATATATCAATGTAATAAATATAAAAGTATTATACATACCAATACGTTTGCCGCATCCTTTGCCACACGATGACTCCACAAGGAATTCCAACTCTCAAAATGGGATTCCTTCAAATTAATGACAAGCAAATGCCAATGCCAATTACTATTTACAGGAATAATTATAAATCTATTACAGCTGATACTTTCCGGAGTTATTATTTCCAAGAAGTGCCGTACGGATGCCGAATCGTACGCGACTTTCCGGATGAAGTCAGCTGTGATTGCCTCGTCCGGCCTTATTCCTGCCATCTTGTTAAGTATGTGCATCTGGACATAAAAGGGAATATAGTTACAACATCAATATAATAATCAATTCCTTACAATCTTGGTTTTTTAAAATGCTTATCACGACAAGAGGTTTGAATGAATGAAATTATGATGAATAATGCAACATAAGTAAATAAACAAAAGGTCATAAATATTGAATGACTACTGTTTTTAACAGTTCAGAGTCTTTACTGTTTCAGCATTTTAATTGTGCAATATAAAAGGGATCAGATTATGATGTCACAATATAAGGGAACAAAATTGTGAGATTGAGTACATTCTAAATTATCAAATGTGTTGTCATATATATACAAAATAGCTAAATTTGATCTTAAAAACACACGTATAATTCGTGGTTTCATTAAGGTGATATGTACATAAATGTAACTTTATAAAAATAATATAGCACTGAAACAAATATGAAACTCACCGAAACTTCAGTTCGACAAAAAAGAGCAGGATGGCTAAATTTCTGTACACCTTTCATATCCATCGTATTAAGAATATGAAAATATACATTTATCACCTATATTAGAAAACAACAAGAAATTATGTTAAAACACACACACACACACACACACA
The DNA here is from genome assembly GCA_029204045.2 of Tillandsia leiboldiana. Taxonomy (NCBI): domain Eukaryota; kingdom Viridiplantae; phylum Streptophyta; class Magnoliopsida; order Poales; family Bromeliaceae; genus Tillandsia; species Tillandsia leiboldiana. Next base: position 17,412,211 of record CM055077.1, on the reverse strand, counting down.
CACACACACACATATATATATATATATATATATATATATATATATATATATATATATATATATATATATATTACAAGATTTAACTAGTTTTTTGTCGTTTTCACTGCACGAACCTCATCACGGGTCGGGCCTCCAAATAAGAAGTTTCAGAGGATTTCGCCACTAATAGAAGGCGAATCCGACCCTTTTGTGCCATCTTCCCATATAGCTCCCCTATCAAAATGAATTAGAGATATTATGCTAAGTAATGAGAAAATTGAAATAGACATATATAACAATTAAAAGATTATATGATATGGTGGACTAACTTAGTTATTGGTTGTGCTATAAAAAAGTTGATTGCAAAATCTTCCTCTTTAGGAATTTTATCTCGACCCGGATAGTCGCGACAAGGCTCAATAATGAATCCGGGTGAGCTATCCAGAGAGGGTTCATCCGGAACATTGATGGATGAAACTCCACCTTCTGGATCATCAAAATCTTTATTTATTGCCTGTTATCATTCAAAACATTATGCAATTGTCATAGTTTATAAAATTGTTAAGATTAAATACAATAAACTTAATACAATAATACCATAAGGACGTCGGCAATGGCCCCAGAAGCAGAATCTGAAGCTTCAGTTTGTTTCGACCCCTGCTCTTTAGAATCAAGGCGGCGCTTTCTAATATAATCTGCTTTTTTTCCTCTTTTCCCGGCCGTGAAATCATCTGATAATTCCTTTCGCTTCCTTTCACGGCCTTTAATTCTTTCAATTCTTGAAGGGACGTCGGTTGTAATATCGGCAATGGGCACCACTATATTAATCTCACCAGCATCAACGGGATGTTCGCTGGTTTCTTTCCCTATTGTGTGCTGCCCACCTTCAGCCTGATCTTCAACATTTTCTTTTTCGACATCGCCTGTCGCGCCGCCTTCTCCTGCTGCAACAGCAGAGCCGCTCAAAATTTGATCCTGAAGCTTCTTATTTATATCCTTTAACTTTATATTCTCTGCTTCCAAGATTTTAATCCGCTCTTCGAGCCCATAAAGAGCTTGTTCCAAATTATTAATTAAATTTCTTATATTGCTACTATCCCCAGCTCTAGAGGTAGTAGCCACAGGAGTAGCCGGTTGAATCTGAATCAATAAAGAAGCACGCAACGATGGTCAGTAGGGAAATTAGTAAAGTAACCACATCATAACGTATATAATCCTTAACATATACAATACCTGCGACAGCTGCCCAACACGTGCCGTACGATTTAATATATACATTTCTTCCGGACGATAGGTAAAGTTGGGTATAACCTGCAATATATATATATATATATATATATATATATATATATATATATATATATATATATATATATATATATATATATATATATATATATAACATTAGATATTTACATTTAATATTTTAAAGAAAATTTATAAAATTAACATTCCTAAAAGATTTTTTTACCTCTGAAGGAGAATAAGACAACAATTTTTTCCTAAGCTTATCATAGCTCCTAAATGCTACTGAAGCTTTCCATTTTCTCATCCGTGGGACAACCTTATCCCCATCAGAAGTACCCAAACCCTTTATATGCTCATACGCCCAGCTCTACATTTATGATCATCATGACTTATCAGTAATGGAATGAACATATGAATATTTACAAAATAAAATATATTAAAACACTAATTTAGAATTGTACTCACCCTGAAGGCTACTGTACACCCATCAATATAGCCGGCATTTATTTTGTCCCCTCTATTCCGACGCTTTACACGACGGGATGCTTTCGAAATAGAACTTACAAGAAAATTATATATAGTATGCCCCCAGGCATAGTCGTCTATTCTATGTATATCATCTACATATCTATACAGAGCCTTCGGCACATTGTAGTGGCTAGTGGGAAAGAGAACCGTCGCAAAAACATATAATACAAAAATGGAGACAAAATCAGTGACGGCGTCCCCACCCTGCTGTCCAGCAAGAGTGTATAAGATATGATGAAGTTTTCTTCTATCGGCGTGCTTATAATCGCCATTAAAGTATTTATCAAAAATATTCGAATTTATACTCTTTTTTGACCATTCAATCGGCTCCCCCTGCGTCGGTAGCCCAACCAACACAGCTATTTCATCCGGAATAAGGGGAATGAAAGTTTCTCCGATTCTAACACCTCTGTTCTCCTCATCCCAAAAACTTAGGAGAGTATCCACTAATACAAGGTCTTGCTTTAGAGGTGGAAGGTAAATATATGAAGCAAATGGCGTTGTTCTCAAGAGTGTCATTTGTTCAGTAGAGATAACTTGACTTAGTGCTGGGCCGGCGGTGGTATAGTTGGCCTCAGTCTTGGGAGACTCTTGTACATTCATCGTATTGTATAGATGGTTTGGATAACATCTTCCACAAACCAATTGAATCTTCGTTGGGCTCTTTCTCCTACCATGACTACTAGTGGTGGCCTCGTCGGCCACTCTGCTCGATGACATAGCTCTGGTAGAAACCATATCTTCAGCTGCATTATAATCACCATATCAGTTTGTATTGATAAAATCATATCTTAGTACAACATGAATTTATGGACTATTCAAAGCAATATGGACTGTTTAAAGAGCTATATATGCACTGATAAAAGCAAGGAAAGCATACAACTAATCCGTTTTGTCTATATGATTGTACAGAAACCATATATAGCTGTTACCTAAACCAATATTCCTGACCAATTGCAAAATGTTACAATTGTAACAATTGTAATATATGGTACCCATATATTCATGTTGTACAGCTCTAAAAAAGGTCAATAGTCCTGAACAATTACAAGAATTCGGTTCATTGAGGTGAATTTGATCATCACAAACTACTGCATGCCTGCAATGACTGGTTATGATCTTGTCTAGAAGATTAAGGTAGATGTTGCAGTGTTTTTTGCTTTAATTTCTTGACACTAGTATTACAGGGGTATTCCGGTACACAAATAAGTGTACCGGTACATATGTGTTCCTCAGGTTGGTACCGGTACACAATGTACACAATGTACCGGTACACTTATTTCTGTACAAAGGAAATGGTCTAATTGGATTATTATTAATTTTTTTTTTTAAAATTGCTGAATTCATGAGTCTTCAGCTCTTAAAGACATGAGTAGTGCTATGGGTGAAATTCCAGTTGTGACCATGTCATCTGAGAATATGCCCTTCAAAAATTGAAGCAAAAACAAAAAAAAGAAAAATAAAATAAGGAAACCCTACAAAGGTGTTCCGGTACATAAATAAGTGTACCGGTACAAAGGTGTTCCTCAGGTTGGTACCGGTACACAATGTACACAATGCAAAAATAGGAAACCATACCGATCGGCGCGGCGAGGCGAGGTAACTAAACCCTAAACCCTACACAACGGAGATGACGGAGGCGAGAGAGCTCTTCGTCGAGCGGTCCTCGGGTGCTGAGCAAGGCGATTCGAAGGCAACCCTAGACGACGGAGAAGAGAGAGGCCTGCTTTGACCGGCCCTCGGCTGCTGGTCGAGACTCGTAGTGAGCGAGCGAGAGAAAGAGCCCTAGAGAGAGAGCGCGAGCGCGAGAGAGAGAGGGAATGGAGAGAGAGCGAGCGCGAGAGAGAGAATGGAGGGAAGAGTGTTTTAGATAGAGAGAAAAGAGAAGAGGCGGGGTGAGAATAGAAGCCTTAGAAATCCCGCTTAATTCTCATAAATCGCAGCCACCCAGCTTCGGGGTGTATGATGTACACCCCGAAGCGGGGTGTACCGGTAGCACTATTCTTTCAATATTGCACCTCCGTTGCGGGTGGTGAAATAAAAAAAAAAGAGCAATGCTACATGTACACTTCAAAAAGTATACCCCAAAAAAGGTGTACATCCTACACCCCCATTCATCTAAAAATGAAAATGTCTTTTAGATGTCACTTGAAGTAACCCCTCATCATACCCCAACTCTTAGATGATGGGGATGTGAGATGTACACCCTTTTGGAGTGTACATGTGGCATTTTCCTTAACTATTGTCTCCAATTTTGACATTTACACGCCAAGGTATTTGGCCTTTTGCCACGATAGTTGGCATTTTACCATCCATCTAAAAATAAAAATATCTTTTAAAGGTCACTTTAAGTGACCCCTCATCATACCCCCCACTCTTAGATGGTGGGAGATTGAGATGTACACCCTTTTAGGATGTACATATAGTATTTTCCTTACCTATTTTGTCTCCGATTTTGACATTTACACGCCAAGGTATTTGGCCTTTTGCCATGATAGTCGGCATCTTGCCGAGAGGTTACTTGATCATATCACAGAATTTTGTCAGTGCTTCAAAATATTCATACACGGAGTCAATTTAGCCACCGACGACAGGTATAATTATCCGAATAGGTGTCCAGTGTTACGCGTGGATCTGATGGGTGCATCATGACATAGGGCAGGATCTAAGGTCGACAGACCAATATGACAGATCATGGATTGAGTTCTGACTTGAACTTCTCGTCCTTGTTTAAAAATATATCATTAATAGCATAGATTTCAAATTTAGAGCCACCTAATGCCTAATTATCATCAAATCCTGTAGAATTATACAAGATGCATCCAAATCTGAAAAATAAAACCATGAAATCCTATAGAATTACAAAATTCCCTATTTTCTCTGCACCTAAATCACAATTTATAAACTCCATAGTGTTTTTGTACTATATATCCAAATAAGCCTAAGTGCTAGAAACAAATGATAAAATACTCCCGTAATCAACAACATCCCAGGAGTAGGATATATAACATAACGCAATCATCTAAAACTATGTGAAAAATAATCAAATGAAAAGAAATCCAATACAAAAGTATTAGACGTAAATCCTTTCATTAAGCCAGAATCTGTTTTTATCTAATCATGTTGTGTGAAAACAATAAATCGAATCAGAGATGCCTTCCCTGTTGTATCTTCGTGGAGATGTACTCAGACAAAAAGGAAATTGAATAAGCAGATAATGCTTCAATCTCAAATTTCAATCCCTTGTGCAACATGATTTCCAGCTCTGACCTAGAACACAGTAAGAGAGTTTGTTGGTGCATAGAAGAACCACTTTGTAAATACACATAGTTCAGATGCTTATCAAGAAGGCAACACACCACAGAAAGCTTAGGAACAGCAAGCGCATTAGGCAACCATAAAATCTTGGGGTTGATATTATCAGGGCTCTTTTTTATTTTCACAAGGCAAATATGTGGTATCTAAATTAGAATTTAGATCCTTTTACCCAATAATAGAACAAAAATGCTCTATCACTATTAATTGTCTAAACCGTTAGATAGTTAAAGAATTTCTCGTGTAATTTTTAGCTACATTTCATGGACGGGTTAAAAGACATTCTTGGCCTATTGGATATTCAAGGGGAAACGACATTAAAAGAGAAAGCAAAGGAAAACACAACAACGTAAGAACGGTCGAGCTCGACCTCCATTGTGGTGCTTCCTTGTTCAGATAGCATCTCGATATCATGGCTTCAACCTTCTTCTTGTCTGTTCACAAGTGCCAGTTAATTTATGAAAACAAAGATAAGACATAATTATACCAGAGTCATCGCAACCACCTTCAGGTGTCAAACACAGAAAGCAATGGTCCGGAAGTTGGTATTCCTCAAAGTCCGAAAGAAAAATACCAAGCCAGTGTATCTCAGGAACATGCATCAACTTTGCATCATATGCCATTTTCTTAAGAAAGAAACACCAAACAATCTTTCACCAAAAGCACATTCAGTATCACAAAAATGGTCAAAACTTTCAAAGAGCAACTTTATTATTTTACCAAAAGCTGAAAGAAAATTTCGACTTATGTGCCACTGTGGATTGATACACCTATGCAAATATGCTCTGTGGATATATAGTGGGAATTAGTATAGTAGCATTACATTTACTGGTTATAATGCAAGATCAACCTGGCATGTAATGTTAAGCATTTGCCAACCAGAAAAGGCAACTTATCCAGAAAATTATAAAACATATCAAGTAATGACAAACAATGAAAGAAGAGGTTTATCGGAATGGACAGCAACGCACCAACAGTTATATGTCAAAACTAGAAGGTTATGGCACTGAAGCATATGTTGTTTATGTAATTACTACAAGAAACAAACTGACTATTCTCTATCTATATTTGATTTTGTTAAAAGATTAGATTGCAAGTACTGCAAATTGCATCAATGTTTTATTAGTGTGGACAAACCACTAAATTAAGCATCAGAAGCACGCATACTTGGTTTAAGTGCATATTGAAAAGACAGACATGGAGTTCTGAAGTACGATGGTGAAAAAGGATGTCATTGCTCCAACACTTCAGGCAGTTTATGGGCCTGGCAAAGCTACTCTAAAGTATTAAACAGATATGAAACCAACAGAAACTATTTCAAAAGCCTTAAATGTCTCCATCAATAAACTGGGCTGTCAGAAAAATGGCGTAAAATTCACATAGAACATAATTAGAATCTCTAACCACAAATAGATCTTTAGCAAGATAAAGTACAGAATTTCATACATCATGTATACTAAAACATATTTAATTTGTCTTTAGCAAGATAAACTTCTTATGAAACTAACAATAGGGATCTTACCATAGAGCCAAACCTGTAGGTTGTTAGAATGTCAAATCCATAAGGATCACAATCTACCAAACAATAGATTGGCAAACGCAGCTGCTCCACAAGGTAGTGCAGAAATCTGGTATGCAGCACACAATAAAGGGCCCATTTGGTAACGGGATAAGACAGAACTAGCTATTCCAGGAATAAGTATAAAGTACGGAACTAGTGTAAAAAAGCGTTTGGGATGATTTCAGGAATAAGAGATTTTGTATTTGGTATGATAATGAGGAATAAGAAGAATAAAGAGTATTAGTTGTTTTAAATGACCTTTTTGCCCTCAAACTTTATTATGTAATAATGAGGTGAGAGATGGTGTCTCGGTAGACGTGGGAGGGTATTTAAAAAAAAAAGTAAGAGGATGGTTGGAAAAAGTGAGAACAGTAGTTCTCACTTATTCTAGTTGTACTGGAACAAGCTATACCGATTGATTCGTGGTGTGTTTGGAAGGATAAGAGGGATATCCCTCTTATTCCTATTTCAATTCCAATTCCAAACACACCTAATAGAACAAGCAGTGCAAGAAAGTAGGTTCTCTAGTAAGGTAAAAGAACAGGAAGAGAGTGATCAAAGGACACATGCCTTCTTGTAGGGACATCTGGGTAGCCTCTTCCCTGAGTTGATATAGTAAAATGCAACTTTCAGTATACAGTGTGACTGATACAAAAGCAAAACCAGATGATTTGTACTTACTGTAATGACAATGCAGCGGTTTCTTTCACAAAATTTATCATTAGCTAAACGCTGGAATACTGCAAAAATATTATCAGAGTACAATGTTCAACTACACGCAGTAATGCGGGGAAAGAAAAAGGTGGAGTACTTGAAAGGAAGCCTTTACCAGTCTCCTTTTCCACAACAAGTATGTAATGGGCGACACACACAACATCTGTCAAAGTAAACACAATCGGATATCAGTTTGGCGGAGGGGGGTGAGTAATTGAATTGATACGTGGATTTGATTTAAGAAAGAATCAGAAAAGGTCAAAAAATGGACATATATAGTGAACTAAGGACAGTACATTCATTTTACAAGCTCAGAAACTTCAACCAGTAAACATTTTTCTTTTTCCAAGAATAAGTTTAAATAGAGCACTCTAAGACTTTATTCGCCAAAACTATTTCAAATGCCCTTTTGTTTTCCTATATTCTTATATAATGAATTAGTCTACATAAAACTGCATATACTATAGTATACTGGACCTTGACAAATAGGCAGGATTGCAGTATGAGTGAATGGTCGGCACATTTGTAGAGTACTGAACTAACCTGAAGCCATTTTGGCGCAAGATGGATGCGAAAATGGACTCGGAAAGCATATTGCAGTCTAATCTGCGTTTTGGTGCATTTCCGGATGCCCGGAAGAGGATTAGGACGCTCGAAAGTGGAGTGAGCAGCGTGGTGACTTTCGGAGTGCGTTGCGGACACCTGAGGTTACTACAGCAGCCCGGAAGTGGGTTGGTGAGTTGATGCAATAGTAGGTGGTGACATGTGATTCAGCGGGCTGACTCACTGAGTTCCAGACGCAAATTCGAGCGCCCGAAAACTTGCAGGCGCCGCTACGATAGGTTTGGACAGCCGAGTGCAACTGCACACGCCCGAAAGGTGGCGACTCTGAGGTTTCAAACGTCCAAAAGTGGGTTCCGAGTGCCAGAATTTCGGCTATTCTGCACTGGAAGTTGATTTTTGAAGTTTTGAGGACTTTTCTAAAAATGTTACTCATTTATAAATAGGCCCGGGAGACTTCAGCTAACTTCTTTTCTCACATTACTCGCTCGGAGTTGTCTTTTCCTCTCTTTCTTCTTTCTTTTCTCGTTAACACAGGAGTTTCCTATTGAAGTAAACCAAGAGCTGAACCTTCTTCCTGTTCTTGGCTAAAGGTGTTGGGGGCGTTGGAGCATGCACGGCTGAGGAGGAGGTGTGAGTTAATCTTCTTCTACCTGATATTTGAGGTAGGTGATTGATGAATTTACCAAATTGTTTTGGAGATTTGGATTTTGAGATTTTTGGTCGATGTTGATTTTAGCAAGGATTTTATTGTTGATTTTAGGAGTGGTTTTTGGAGGTTTTTTTGTTGGATAGCGTGTTGTTTCTCTATCACCTTGAAGTAGCTTTTACCAGGCGGGTTCCATGTCGCCAGACACAGCCGACTCATTTCTATGTCTTTTCTGCATTCTTGATGGGCTGAATCTTTTGATGATCCTATTATAGTAATAGTAGCACATAGACATTTATTATGCGTGATTAATTTTGAGTATTTATCAGCATGTAGGATATTGGCAGATGCATATTTCGACTGTTTGTAATCATACTTTATGTATGCTGTTGAAATATTATTGTATGTAAAAATTGATAAAAATGCCATGAGACTTGTTATGGAAAGATTATATATATATTATGTTTCTATTTAGCTAGCATAGTTATAGGCACCTTTCCTAAATTATCTTTCCTAAATTAGATATCTCATTATAGAAATATTATGTATATATATATATCTTTGTAATTCATCTTAATTCAATAAGAAATCAATACTTTCTACATAGTTTTCTTCATGGTATTGGAGCCATAGGTGGTTTCTTCTTGGGTATCGTTTGGGCCGTCTTTGGTGTCGCTCGGTCCTCTCTGTGCCGCTCGACCTTTCTCTGGTTATTGTGGTGCCGCTCGGTCCCCTTTGGTGTCACCCGATTCTCTCAGGCCTCTCTATTGATGCTTGGTATTTTTTTTAGTGTACTTGCTGTCGCTCTTCTCTTTCTGTTGAATATCTTTTATTTGTGCCTATTGGGCATTTGTTTTAAGACATCATGTCTGAAACCAAGTTTGCTACAAGTGAGCCCAAATCTATGATTGCCAATATAATTCCGGTAATGGCCAAAATCACAAAACACAATCTCACTCGCTCCAATTATATGGAATGGAGCAAGACAGTTCATGTTTATCTACGAAGCATTGATAAGGATGATCACCTGACTAGTGATCCACTGAATGATGATACGAAGCAAGCTTGGTTGAGGGACGATGCTCGATTCTTACAACTTAGGAACTCCATTCAAAGTGAGGTAATTAGTCTAATTAATTATTGTGAGTTTGTGAAAGAATTGATGGATTATTTAGATTTTTTATACTCCGGCAAAAGGATCTTTTTCTGCATATATGATGTTTGTAAGGCGTTTTACCGATCTGAGAAGCAGGATAGGTCTCTCACAACCTATTTTATGGATTTTAAACCGGTTTACGAAGAACTTAATGTTTTGTTACCATTCAATCCTGATGTCAAAGTGCAGCAAGATCAACGCAAGAAACTGGCGGTTATGAGTTTTCTTGTTGGCTTACCCCCAGAATTTGAGACAGCTAAGCCTCAGATTCTTTCTAGCTCTGAGATTTCTTCTTTGCATGATACTTTTACTCGAGTGCTTCGTACAAAAAATTCTCAATTTTCTCAACCTACTACTAGTGCGCTTGTGAGTCACAATGATAATGGACGGCATCATAATAGAGGAGGCCACAAAGGAAATACTACCCATAGAAGTAATTATCGTCATGGGGAGACTGCTTCTAATCGGGATTTCGGAGGTGTTGTTTGCTATTACTGCCATGAACCTGGTCACACAAAACCAAGGATTTAAGTATCCATCGGCACGGGCCGTATCCACCGTACCGTACCGTGCCAACAAGATACCGGCACGATACAGCTCCCGTGCCGATGGCACAGTTCAACACTCTTTTTTCTTAAATTTACTAAGTAATTTTCTCAATAAAGTTCAAAATATTTGATAAAGATACATAATAAGCAATTAAAAAAATTTGTTGCTAAAGAAAATAAATATTTCATGCTATTATGTGTCGGCACGCATGTATTTTTTGTGACCGGCACTCATCGGCACAACTCGGCACGCACCGTGCCGGCAAGTTTTCGGCACGACCCCGTATCACGGCACTTAAATCCTTGCACAAAACGCACATGTTTGAAACTTCAGAATAAGAATCAACAGTCTCAAATGGCCAACAAGGCGGCCGGGGAGCATACAACCCCACCCTTAGAGAAAACTGTTTTGGTATCTGCTGAAAAATTTGCAAGTTCTCCCAATATCAGGCATCCTTAAAGTCCACCAGTTCCTCTATTATTGCAATCGCCGAGTCAGGTAACTCCAATAACTCCACATCATGCCTTATGTCTTTCAATTCCAAATGGGTCATTGATTCTGGTGCTACAGACCATATGACGGGTAACTATAGTCTTTTATCTGCTTTTCCGTCTCATATAACATCTTCTACTATTACTTTAGCTGATGAATCTACCTCTTGTGTCATGGGTTCTGGCAGTGTAAACCCAACGTCATCAATTTCTTTGTCATCTGTTTTATATTTACCCCAGTTTTCTTTCAATTACTATTTGTCAGTAAACTCACCCGAGCCCTAAATTGTTGTCTCATTTTTTTTCGATCATTGTTTGTTTCAGGATCTTACGACGAAGCAAATTATTGGTAGAGGTCATGAGTCTAGAGGTCTCTATATCCTTGACAACTAGGTGCCAAGGTCTCTTGTTTGCTCTAGTAATTTAACTCCTTTTGAAGTTCATTGTCGGTTGGGACACCGTCGTTATCCACCTTGAAGAAATTGTTTCCGCAGTTTCAGTCATTGTCAAGTCTTGAGTGTGAGTCGTGTCAGTTCACTAAACATCATCGTTTACCTTTTGTATCTAGAGTCAATAAACGGGCATCGTCCCCTTTTGAGTTGGTCCATTCTGATGTTTGGGGTCCTTGTCCTATTGTTTCCAAATTAGGTTTTAGGTATTTTGCTATCTTTGTTGACGATTATTCTCGTGTTACTTGGTTATATTTAATGAAAAACCGTTCAGAACTACTCTCAATTTTTTGTGCCTTTTGTACTGAAATCAAAACACAATTTAATGTTTCTGTGTGTATATTGTGAAGTGATAATGCCAAAGAATACTTTTTAGAAAATTTTCGCAGCTATATGACACAGAATGGCATCCTTCATCAATTCTCATGCGTTGACACTCCATCCCAAAATGGGATTGCTGAACGAAAAAATCGGCATCTCCTTGAGGTAGCTCGTGCCCTTCTCTTTCAAATTAAAGTGCCTAAACAGTTTCGGGCTGATGTAGTTTCCACAACTTGTTTTCTGAGTAATCGTATGCTTTTGTCTGTCTTGGATAGTGAGATTCCTTATACTGTTTTATTTCCATCTAGGTCTTTATTCCCTATTGAACCTCGTCTTTTTGGTAGTACTTGTTTTGTGCGCGATGTTCGTCCTTGGGTTACTAAATTGGATCCAAAGTCCCTTAAGTGCGTCTTCTTTAGGTACTCTCGCATGCAAAAGGAGTGTCAGTGCTTCTCTCCTACTCTCGATCGCTATATTGTATCTGCTGATGTTACATTCTTTGAGTCTACTCTATTCTTTCCTCTCTCGTCTATTTATGAAAATCAAGGGGAGGATGATGACCTCCTTATTTACACAATCAAACAGGTGTCCAATCCTCCAACACCTCCAACATCTCTTCCTGCTCCATCAGCACCTATTCGACCTCCTATTCTTCATGTCTATTCTAGGAGATTGGCGACTCCTGACTCAGATCCTACACCAGCTTCTTCGTCAGAAGATCCAGCCACCGATCTTGCTTCTAACTCTGATCTTCCCATTGCTCTTCGCAAAGGCAAACGTAAGTGTACTTACCCTATTTCATCTTGTGTTTCTTATGATCGTTTGTCCTCTTCTTCTCGTTGTTTCATTACCTCAGAGACAATTTTGATTCCTAAATCTGTTATGGAAGTCTTGTCTCATATTGGCTGGCATACTGCAATGGAAGAAGAAATAGTGGCTTTAGACGCTAATGGTACTTGGGAACTGATACATTTACCTGCAGATAAGAAAGCTATTGGTTGCAAATGGATATTCACTGTAAAAGTAAATCCAGATGGTTCTGTAGCTCACCTCAAAGCCCGCCTTGTTGCCAAAAGCTATGCTCAGACATATGGGGTTGATTATTCTGATACTTTCTCTCCTGTAGCCAAACTTGCTTCTATTCGCTTATTTATTTCCTTGGCGGCCACATCTAATTGGGCTTTAGACCAGCTAGACATTAAAAATGCTTTTCTCCATGGTGATCTTCAAGAAGAGGTATATATAGAGCAAGCATTTAAGTCTCCATCGGCACGATCCGTATACATCGTGTCGTATCGTGCCAACAAGATACCGACACGATAAAGCCCCCGTGCCAATGGCACAGCTGAAAAACCTATTTTATTTAAATTACTAAGTAATTTTCTTAATAAAGTTCAAAAGATATTGATAAAAATACATAATAAGTAATTAAAAAATTACTTGCATACTCCTATACCTCTTCTTGAAAATTACTTGAAGATAAGAAAGCTATTGGTTGCAAATGGATATTCGTTGTAAAAGTAAATCCAGATGGTTCTGTAGCTCGCCTCAAAGCCCGCTTTGTTGCCAAAAGCTATGCTCAGACATATGGGATTGATTATTCTGATACTTTCTCTCCTGTAGCCAAACTTGCTTCTATTCGCTTGTTTATTTCCTTGGCAGCCACATCTAATTGGGCTTTAAACCAGCTAGACATTAAAAATGCTTTTCTCTATAGTGATCTTCAAGAAGAGGTATATATGAAGCAAGCATTTAAGTATCCATCGGCACAGTCTATATCCATCGTGTCGTATCGTGCCAACAAAATACCGACACGATAAAGCCCCCGTGCCAATGGCACAGCTGAAAACCCTATTTTCTTTAAATTACTAAGTAATTTTCTTAATAAAGTTCAAAAGATTTGATAAAGATACATAATAAGTAATTAAAAAATTACTTGCATACTCCTATACCTCTTCTTGAAAAAAAAAAAAAAAATTACTTGCCTACAGAGTTACATTGAGATTAGGAGATTAGTTGGCAATTTGAATTATCTTACAGTGACTCGACTAGATATTGCATACTCTGTAACTGTATTAAGTCAGTTTATGTCTACTCCAATCGTTACCCATTGGGACGCTTTGGGACAGATTGTGTTACCTGAAGGTAGCTCCAGGGCATGGTATCTTGTACAGGAACCATGGACATTCAAATATTGAATGTTTTTCATATGCAAATTGGGTGGGTTCAAAGGTTGATAGGAGATTGACTACAGGATAGTGTTTTTGTTGGAGGTAACTTGGTGTCGTGGAAAAGTAAGAAGCAGAGTGTTGTCTCTCGTTCTAGTGCTGAATTAGAATATAGGGCTATGGCACAATCTGTATGTGAAGTAATGTAGGTACAATTATTGGATGAGATTGGTCTTAAGAATCCACAACCCACTAAATTATGGTGTGATAATCAAGCTGCACTTCATATTGCCTCTAATCCTGTATTTCATGAGCGAACTAAACATATTGAGATTGATTGTCATTTTATCTGTGAAAAGATACAATAGAAAATCATTTCAACAGGTTATATCAAGACTGGAGGCCAGTTGGGGGATATCTTCACAAAAGCTTTGAATGGAGCTCGGGTGACTACATTTGTAATAAGTTGGGCATGATTAATATCTATGCTCCAACTTGAGGGGGAGTGTTATGGAAAGATTATATATATATTATGTTTCTATTTAGCTAGCATAGTTATAGGAGCCTTTCCTAAATTATTTTTCCTAAATTAGATATCCCATTATAGAAATATTATGTATATATATATATATATCTTTGTAATTCATCTTGATTCAATAAGAAATCAATACTTTCTACATAGTTTTCTTCGACTAATTGAGAGTGATAGATAGTATGTGACCGTGCAAAAGGGCACCCAAACAGTCGACAGTGATCTTTTTTATCATCGCATTTGACTACAGCCTACAGAGTTACATTGAGCTTGACTGAGATGTATGATACCTAGTGGGCTCGCGCCCCACGATCTCGAGTGCTCCTCCGAAGGCTAGCTAAAATAGATGCGCTAGCCAGCCTACGTGTTGACGAACCGCCTATGAGAGTGGTGACCGGGCAGTAGGCAGGAGCATGCATGACCAGACTTATGAGTTGATCGTGATGATTGGGTTATACAACATTTCTTTATCATATATTGTAGTTGATGCATGATCCCCAACTTACTGTTTACACTGATTACTATAGAGGCATGATAGTTAACTTTATTTCCTGCTTAGTTATAGTTATTTACTATTTTGCCTCTAGTAGACCTAATGGTGTAGGTCATTATTGTCGTTGATTGTACCTACTAAAGACTATTGTTCAGTAGTTCTCACGCTCTCTGTTGGTTGTCTTTTATTTCAGAGCCCTCAGCACTAGCTTCTAATCGAGAAAAGGGGATAGCGAGTTAAATAGCGTCCCCTACCTAGATGAGTGACTACTAGAGGAGGATCACCGGTAGATATATATTTGTATAGCAGCTATACATTTATGAATTGGCAAGGCTAGTGTGGGTTGTATGTATATTTCATTTTTGTAGTTGGGGTGATGTTATATGTACAGTTTATTTGATGAGGTAGATATGTGGATGAACATGTTGTCATAACCGTTATGTTAGTCACAGACTCTAATACTTGTTTTGTTGTAGACTCCTAGAGTTGTTGTTTAGAGACGGGTTTTTGTTGACGCTTCGTGTGTGCAAGGCATGTCCCTGTGCATATGGCGAGTCTAGTGACGTACCCAAGGGCTTTCGTTGTAGCCTGAGGAATGACATATACGGCATCAGATCCCAATTAGAGATCAGATTACTAAACTGCTAGAAGGATAAGTAGATGATTGTTCTCTCATCGAATTGATATTGCTGCCAAAATGATTTCATGTTTAATGCCAAATGCATAGGCGGATTCAAGGGGAGGTCATGCATTGTCATGTGCTTCTCCTGAATCCAAGAAAAATTTTAAAAAATATCCTTACAGGGAATCTTAATGTACAAAAAAAAATCTATTTTAGAGCTATTGCGCCATTGCTAAATGTCGATGCATAGTTTAACAAGGTTTAAACCATGGCTTCTTTTCTTGTTAATGCAAGACAAATATCATATAGTTCTATTAGCTTAATTCATCATAAAAACCTTCTAATAATAACATAACAATGAAGAAAAAATACTATGATTTCTCAAATTAACATAACATTTTATTTTACTCTGCAACCCCCCAAGTCTCTACCAATATAGTATGTAATAACTTTTTTATTAGGCCATAGATAATCTTTCTAAAATTCTATATTTAAAATATAGAGGCTTCAGCTCAAACTCAGAACTTCTTGAATATCATCATTAAATGTAGAGCAACTGGTGATATTTTTTATTTTGTCAAATTATTTAGTATTGACATTTACATAATTTTTAAATAATATAGGAGTACATAAATTTTTTTATTTGTTGTGCCCCTCCTTTAATATAGTTCTAGCTCTGCCCCAGCTCAAACATAATGGATATTGTTAAGTGCAAGATTGATACTAATGGTACCTCATCCAAAGAGCAGGCATTCTGTTTATTTTCTGTTTAGATGAGACAAAGAAGATTGATGTACTGCTGCTTACCAGCTTTTTAAATATAATTGGTTACAGAAATTATCACTCGGCTTCCCTACAGGATGGCAAATAGTTAGCAGCAGTTCCAAGAAAAGAAGCCATCAAAAAGGCGGACCAACATCTTATATATGCACTTGGAACTAATTTATTTATGTAATTACAGTATCATGGGAATAATAAGATCGATACTGTTCTATATAGTTTTCATCCCTGAGTGCTTATCGATCCCTTTTGCAAGTGATATTCAGTTATCTAGGTTTCCAAATTCTTGGCTCCTAATTAAATCGCTGCATTTGCACAGTAATTACAACAGCAATCTGCTGAATATTCTAATACTCTAGCCAACTTGTCATGCTTCATAACTAATCATATCAAAACAGGAGAAAGGACAGAAGTACAGCAGGAAAAAAACCTGATTGCCTCATTCTAATAGAGTCAGTTGTTCGATCATAAATCTGACTCCATTCAAACTGTTGTGCAATTTAATTTTTAACTTATCAAATCTATGAAGAAATATTTAAGCTCTCTCTTGAAAGTTATCAATAAGCTTTATTAATAATGTGCTTTTAGCCCATATTCTATATTGAATGTCATACTTTTCACTTCCTAATTATGTTAAATATTAAACAGTCTAAAAGAATGCATGGCTGGCAATAAAAATATTTTTTGGAGAGTTAAACCAAATTGTTGTAAGGCACTTAGTTTAAAATCTGCCAAACTACCTTCCACTTCCTCAATGCACACTGGAATCGGATAGGCCTGCAAATTGATCCAAATGTGAAAAAAGCAGTCAAAATAATGTACTTCTTCAAGTTTCAGATAAAATGCAAGCTTACAGTGTTGGGGCTTTTTATGCAATGAAATTTTCTTCCAGCCTCCGCAAATGTTAACCAACCCATCACCAAACTAGAATAATTAAGAATGATTTAGAGGGGAAAAAGAGAAAAAATAATAATAATTTAGATTTATGAAGCATGGACAGATCAAGAATATGAAACTAAGTCAAATCTCATAAAACGAGCACCCATATGCCTAAGTAGATGTGTAGTTGAAAAGGAAGAATACTTGTATAGACAAAGAAATAGCAGACTGACTATTCGGCTACAAAAAAACTTGTCCAAGTGCAAACATTTTAGGGCATTGTATTATCTTCTAGAGTTAGTTAATGAAGAAAAAGGCAAATTTGATGTCATCAAAATATATATATAGAATTGAGTTAGAACG
Source organism: Tillandsia leiboldiana (assembly GCA_029204045.2). Taxonomy (NCBI): domain Eukaryota; kingdom Viridiplantae; phylum Streptophyta; class Magnoliopsida; order Poales; family Bromeliaceae; genus Tillandsia; species Tillandsia leiboldiana. The sequence goes on along the minus strand of CM055077.1, from coordinate 17,394,853 downwards.
CTATCGGTAACAAACAGACTCCATTGCTACCAATGTGTTTTCGATGATAGAGCCTCCAAATCGACGACCGGCACTATTAACTATGATCTAGGCCATTTAAAGTATCTAGAAACCAAATTTCATGCATTTTTGGCACCATTGACCTAATGATTAAAGGGCCGCAAAATCTATAATTTTAACGATCGATACAAAGCGTTTGCTCGTTTAACGGTGTAAAAAAATCCAAATCAGTTAAATTTTTGTTAGAAAATTCTTTAAATTATTTAAAATAAGATCTACACCCTTGATCTTGAATATAAAAAAGTGTATCATTAATTTTTGAAGGATATTCATTTTTAGCCATTTCATTTTTGCATTCACTTGATGCACAAGAGAACATTGTCAGAAAAGTATGAAATTTGGTTTCTAATTACTTCAAATAGTCTAGATCATAATCAACGGTGCTGATCGTCGATTTGGAGGCTTTATCATCAAAAACAAATGGATAGCAATAGAACCCATTTGCTACCAGCATTCTAGCTGAACAATAAATAAATATATATATATATATATATATATATAGAGAGAGAGAGAGAGAGAGAGAGAGAGAGAGTAGGGCTTATATACTTTCAAAAGCACAAGCAAAGCCATGCTTGTAAAGTTTTTACCATTGGATTTGCATTGAGATTTGTGATATTTACTTTTTCTTTCTCTCTCTTTAGTTGACTTTACAATAGCACAAATCTCAATGCAAATCCAATGGTAAAAAATTCATAAGCATATTTTTACTTGTGCTTTTGAAAGCATATAAGCTCTACTATATATATATATATATATATATATATATAGAGAGAGAGAGAGAGAGAGAGAGAGAGAGAGAGAGAATTCTGGCAGATCTCTTGGTACAAATGCATTTCAACTCCATAACTTGTAGATAAAAACAACTGCATAGAGTATATAGTGCGCAGCTCTCAATTTTGTAGAGTATCCATTTTCTAAGTAGAGACCAGCAGGATGGATCCCAAATAATTCTTTAAGTATTCATATAAAAGAACTGACCTAAAATGGAGTGAAGGTTTAGTAGAATTAAGGAGAGTTGAAAGTTCAGTAGGTGTTGTTGTTTATGCCATAGTTCACAACAAATTCTGACAGTTAAGTGCAACTAGAAACTAGATGCCAAGTAATTGAACTGTATGTTACATCGGACTTCCTTCCAAATAGTTACAAATTTCTATGTTTGTTGCATGACAATTCCTTTGGTAAGCTTTTATTTAAGTACAAAAGTTTGCAAATGTTTCACAGGCAGATCATTTAAAGGAAAGTAAATTTGTGATCCTGATTATGGCTATACAAAATGAAGAGGAAAAAAATTGTACTGAAATTGTAGAACATGGAAACAAAATCAGCAAACATAACAAGGTCAATTTTAATTTTCAGATATTTCACGACTTCAAGGCATAGGATGACAGGATCAACCCTTTTCCTACAGGAACCTGCAACAAACAGCAGTAACACAGGTTTCAGTTTGTTGTGAGCAAAATCATAAATTAAATTCAGAATCAAAGTGTTCAACCTCAGCAAATAATCATGAATCTTCAGTTAATGTATCTCTGAAACCTCAGCGGTCAGTTCAATGTTAAAAATACCACTACTTAATGTGGGTGTTTATGGAATCAATTAGCCCTTCTATTTCTTACCACAAATAAAGAAGGTGAACAACCAGCAATTAACCATTCCAACGGATGAATTTCACTGTAACCACAGCCAGTGCTTATACAAGAAAAAAAATGCCGTGAGAATGAAGAACTTACAATGCAGTAGGGGACTGAATAATTACCTTACTGTTAGGAATAAAAAGTCGTAACAAATAGTCAAATAGGGTCAAAATAAGGATTACTACTAATTAGTAATTACTACATAAAAATTTTATCTTATACATAACAAAATTATCTGCTTGTTTGACTGTTGTTTCAGGTGAAAATCTCTACTATTTGTACATAAAAGTTGAAGTGCCAAATTCAACAGGTTGGAGAGAAGGTGCTTCTAAGAAATAAGATTTGGTTTTCCTCATATGAAAATTCGCATGAATAAGAATGAAATAATTAAAGCATGAGAACCAAAAAATGCTGATTGGTACATCCAGAGAATACATAGAGAACTTCCAAAAAAAATTGACAATATCTTAAAATTCAACAGTTGTGAACAAACATATACGCACGAATACATGTCCATAGATTGGTGCACACAAACTTTTGTCTATAGGTAGACATATACATTCATATCTGCATATGCATTTATCAGTAAACGCTATGTATCTAACCCACATTTGAGAATTTAATACAATTAGTTTGACAGTTCTCTAGGCATCTTTAGTCATCAGATGGAGCTCATGAAATGCATCGAAAAGGGCAAGAATGTATCTAGAAAGAAAAATATAAAAAGATGGCATAATAAAGCATTAGAAGAGTAATAAATGGATCTCATTCTCTAGTGTCTAAATCTATGTTAGTCCATGTAAACCTCTCTCGAAAGACAATCAGAAATGGAAACCCTGCAGATGTAACCATAAAGTCATCAACACAATAATTTTATAACTTCATTCTTGACATACCACGTTAAGATGATGGCGGCTGCATTTTAAGAGGAGACAAATATCATTGATAGCATGATCAACAACTGCTTGTGCTGTGACAAAATAGCTATCGACATAAATACTATGGTTAATAAGAAACTAGATTTACTGCTCAATGAAAAATGCATCACAGATACCTCTAGGAGTCTTGAAACGTTTAGTTTTAGTGCAACATCAGATAGTGTATTTTCAACCAAAGAAATCGAAGCAGTTGTAATTTCATATTTAGGAACCTAATATGACACTCAAAAGATCTCCATTGTCAATAATTTGATAGGACTATTTGTGAGGACCCGGATCCCCACGACGAGATTACTGGTTGACCAGCAGCTTCTGGAGGCCTTTGTGGTGCGTCGGTGGTGATTGTGCGCAATCTGGACACAAGTGTTGGACATTGGGCTTAAAAGGAGATTCCGTGGGGAATTGGAGGACCCGTCGAGTGTTTAGAAGTGGTTTCGCGCGACGCAGATGTCAAATTTGGACTCCGGGCGAAGTTTGGATAAAAGATTACCTCTCCGGTCGCCTTCGGGAATTTTTAGAGTTGGAATTTGGCAAATCGGACTTTAGGAATGGACCCGGCGCGAAAATCGGATCAAGTGGGCTATCCGGGGGCTTTCGGCAAATTTTCGGATGAGAATTTGGAGAAATGGACATCGTTTTTGGATTCAGCGCGCGAAATCGTTGAGAATGGACTATTTACTTGTTTGGTTTGGAGCCCGGATGAGTTGCGCGTTTTTCGAGGCATCGCGGCACGGAAATCGGTGTTGGCGTGGCGCGGATCCCGAGGGTGGCGCGGCGGCACGCTTCCCGAGGCGCGGCAGGCGCACTTCGCGCGCTGGGGAAACGCGCCCGCCTGCGCGGGAGACGCGCGGGGGCCGCCACGTGGCGGGCCCCCACTCGCGCCAGCGTGGGCGAGGGTGACGCGCGCCCGTGTGGCGCGCGGCATGTCCCGCGCCTGCGCGGCGCTGGGTGTCACGCGCCCGTGTGGCGCGTGACTGCCGCGTGCCGCGTGGCGCGCGGGGGCGCGGCCACGTGGCATAGCGCCCGCGTGCCTGGACCGGGTGCACCCGGCTGGGTGCTGTGGACCGGTGCACCGTGGACCACTTTCCTCCCTCCTCTTTCTTTTCTTCTTCTTCTTTCTCCCCCGCAGCCCATTTTTTTCTCCTCTTTTCCTTTCTTCTCCATCCGAGCGAGAGGGAGTTTGAGGGAGGAGATTGTGGGAGATACGGCGGTGCGCCGTGGACCTCGCGGAGCGCGCGAGGTGTTCCAAACGGGTCGGTTGGGCGGCGCGACGCGTCGAGGTAGGTCCTGCACTTGTTTTTACGGTGTTTTTGGCACAGTTTTGGAGCGTCCTTTTGGACATTGAATTGACCCCTTATTCTTATCTGTGTTAGGGACCGTATTTTTACTACTCCGTTTTGCGTGCTGACCCCGACGGCATGCTTCGTTTTGCGTGCGGACTCCGTTTTGCACGCGGATTTCGGCACCGTGCACCGTTTTGCGTGCGGACTCCGTTTTGCGCGCGAGTTTCGGCACCGTGCTCCGTTTTGCGTGCGGACTCCGTTTTGCGCGCGGATTTCGGCACCGTGCTCCGTTTTGCGTGCGGACTCCGGCGGTGTGCATCGTTTTGCGTGCAACTTGTTGTACGAGCTCGGATTGAGGCGTGCCTTTACACTCTTTGGATCTACGCGTCACAAGTATTACCGTCGTGTTTTCGGGGAATTTGCTGAGATTCGCCCAAAGGTATACTTCTTTCCCCTTTACTGTGCGGCGTATTACAGTTGTGTTTGTTGTGGACTTTCGCGCTCACCGCGTTGTGGAATTTGTAACTCGGCCTCCGGGACTCGGATTTTGGCGTGCAGGTACTCGTTTCGAAGGGCTCGACGCGACGATCGCGTCCGTATTTTTGGTGGATTTTTCTGAGTCCATTCTGCAGGTGAAAATTGCACATCTTCAGGGCTGGTTCCAGCAGATGGTGTATACTTGGATATTTTAGCATAAAGTGTAACCTTGGACCTTTTGTTGTACCCAGGAGGGTTCGCGACTATTTTTGGAACACTGCTAGGAGCCAAGGTTTGCGCGACATGTACCGTGGTTATGGGTTCAGCTGATTGTGCGCGCAAGTGGCCACGCTCTTCACCGACTCCAGGTTTGCCTTGGATTGAGCACTTCAGGTGGGTAAGCTTAATTTAGTAACTGTATAAGATTTTTATATCATGGTGAATGTAAGTGCACATGTGGGGTTATCATCCCTCTATGATTGATAACAGGCATATTTGATGTACAACCGATATGAGCGAGAGGTAAGCAAGGAATGGCCCACTTGGGTGAGATTGGTATACCATAGTAGGAATGTTTTAGCATGCTTTACTATTATATGCTTCACCCACTTTTATTATTTCTGAGAACAAAGCATGCGTGCATGGACATGTAGTTAGGCCATCTTTTACCGCTGCACTACTTTTGGAACTTGACTTAGGAGAAACCATGTTCTCCTTTTCTCCTTCTTTGTTAGTCAGGTGGTCTGTGTTGCTCAGGTTCGAGCAGGGGTTCTGGGTAGTGTAGTCGGGACTTGGTGTCTGGGACAGGTTGGATTAGTTGTGGGGCTTTGCGGCATCCGCGGATATTGGGCGGTAGACCGGACATTTATTTATGCACCAGATTGGGTATCTGATTTCTCTAGTGGACAGAGTTTCCCACTTTGATCCGAGTTATGATCCAGTCCTACTGATTCATGATACTTGTTACTGAGGCACTTTACTCGTGTGGGTCGCTCCCCTCGAGTGCCACTCCGGAGTGTGCGATTTTCAGACCTTGAGACTCCTGTCCCATATCGGTGTTATGCGTAGGCTGGCATACCCGATTTGGCAGACGTTGAGACTCCTATCCCATATCGGTGTTATGCGTAGGCTGGCATACCCGATTTGGCAGACCTTGAGACTCCCATCTCCTATCGGTGTTATGCGTAGGCTGGCATACCCGATTTGGCAGGCACAGCAGGCAGTACCAGTTCTACTGGTGGCATTAGATTGGGCTTATTACAGACATTTGCTTTATAGTTGCGCTCGTGTCAGGGGGGCCGAGTGGAGTCTAGTGGCGGTGTTTGGACCAGTGCTAGTGTTGTTGGGAACCGTTTGGGGGTACGGTGGTCCCAAGGTCATTGTGAGTTGTTGACCGTTGTAGGCATGGCAGGCATAGGCAGGCAGAACAGGCATGGCAGGCATAGGCAGGCATAGGCAGGCAGGCAGGCATGGCAGGCATAGCAGGCATAGGCAGGCATGGCAGGCATGGCAGGCATAGGCAGGCATAGGCAGGCAGGCAGGCATGGCAGGCATAGCAGGCATAGGCAGGCATGGCAGGCAGGCAGGCATGGCAGGCATGGCAGGCATAGGCAGGCATAGTAGGCATAGGCAGGCAGGGCAGGCATAGGCAGGCAGAGCAGGCATGGCAGGCATAGGCAGGCATAGGCAGGCAGAGCAGGCATGGCAGGCATAGGCAGGCATAGGCAGGCAGAGCAGGCATGGCAGGCATGGCAGGCATAGACAGGCAGAGCAGGCAGAGCAGGCATAGGCAGGCAGAGCTGGCATGGCAGGCATAGGCAGGCATAGCAGGCATAGGCAGCCATGGCAGGTAGGCAGGCAGGGTAGGCATAGGCAGGCATAGCAGGCATAGCAAGCATGGCAAACATAGGCAGGCATGGCAGGCATGGCAGGCATAGCAGGCATGGCAGGCATAGCAAGCTTAGAGGCTTGGCAGCTGTTGAGAGGCTCCAGCTCCTTTTTATCAGTCTTTACGGCTTTGGTTAGTTTTTGTCTCTTGAGGACTTGGTGGGCAGACCGTCGGTCCTGGCGGTGGTACCCACTGAGAACTCCCTCCTTTGGTGTAGTTCTCACACCCTCTGGGGGTTTTCCCCCTTCTTTTTCCTTCCTCTCCTTTGTTTTGCAGAGTCTTAGCGGGTGTTGCTGATTCTGCGGTTGTTGATCGAGGCGAGGGAGTCGCGAGCTAGATCCCTACCCATGTTTGGAGAGTAGCGGTACCCCTTCAGAGGAGAGCTTCAGTAGATTAGTTGTTTTATTTCCTCTTTTGAGAGACTGATGTAGTGAGGATATGATATGTATTGAGAGCCTGTACACTGATGTATTTATTGGAGGTATCTCCCGGTTGAGTCTCGACCTTTGTATATGAGGATATTGTATGATTATCATTTTTGGGAGATGGACATTGTTGTATTATTTTCAGTTGTACAGTGGTTGATTTTAGTTATACAGCAGTTTTATCTTATAGCTCTGATATCTGTTAGCTGTAGCACTTGTTTTGCAGGTAGGACGCTTCGCCTATGCGGACTTTGGCATAGGTGGCGGATCTGTTGGCGAGCCCGGGTCGCAGTTTCGACCCCGGGGCGTGACACTATTGTTCAGAAGAAATCTTTTGACAGGTCCAATGTCATTGATGACCAGAAAATTATCACTGTGTTATCCTGTCAGCAAATAATTATTTTTGTAGTATTGTGAACTCTGTAATACTTGGGAGGATAGGGAAGGGAGGACGGGGCAGGCCAATGCCACAGTGGGAGAGAAGAGATGGCAACAGTGGGCTTGGTGGGGCCACCACTGCTGGCATCAATGAAGAGGAGAGAGAGGACTAAAGCGTATTTTGGGGATTTTATAAAATTAAGGTCCCAAAATACAAGGCTCTAAGTTGCAAAAGTGGAAAAATATTAAGGCCCTGTTTGGACGTTGAAATAAATTATCGTTGAATAACTTATTCGGTATGAAGGTTTTCTTATATGATTGGAGAAAAAAGTTTGATTTTTGCACCTTGAAAGGTCTTGTAATTCATAATTTAGTACAATAATATATTTCACCTACAAGGTAATCTATCTTATTCCAAAACATTGACTAGAAAGTGGAATATGTTATTCCATTTGAGACGTTCGATCACATTTCCCATCTATCAAATACCACTACTTCTTGAGTTAATCAAAGGCACATCCGGAATAAGATATTCATGCATCCAAACAGGGCCTAACAATTGCTAACAAACAGTTCCATAGGATGACTAATCTCTAACTACTAAAGAACAGCAATGAATTTCAAAACAACAACCAATTTTTTATGACTTCCAAGAAGAAATGCCTAGGTCATTCTTTTAAACAACAAATCGCAGAAGCAAGGTTCGTACCTCTAAAAACACAAGGGTGAATGTAATATATGTCTCTTTTGGAACAGTGCTTATTCTCTTGCAACAGTTGTTGTATTATTATTAGCACTCTAAGCAAGATATCTGCATATAAGAATGACAAAACTATTGGAATGGAATGCATTATAAATATTTGACCTTATGTTCTACACCTATACCAAGAAAGAATAAAAAAGAAGCACAACTATAAGGTACTGTCATGAATCTCGTGGAGTCACTTGAAAGAGATATCACTATATAACAACAAACAACATAAAATTTACCTACCCAATCTGTATGCATGAGCTTCCTTCTCTATCGAGATTATTTCCTTACCATTAGGTAAGTCATAACTGCAACTACTGCACCCAACATAATATAGATACAGATGGTAAGCAATTAGATTAACAAGTGCCTAGAAGAGAATTGCATTCATATACCAAGACGCACGAGAGATTACAAAAGTGAAATTGTATAAAAAGCAGTGAAAACACATATACAAAGACTTTGCCCGGAAGATTAATTCCTGATGTAGCCAGAGACACATGGGCCTCTCCTCTAGCACTTTCCTCTGTATTTATGGAAATTACTTGCTGGAATTTAGCAGATACGAGGTTGGGATAAGGATGGGACTAATTTCCCAATTTGGGTCGACTGTGCAGCCTCGTCCAACAATTCTAGGCATTGCGTTGCAAAATTACACATACATTCTATGAAATAAAGAACTTTAAAAAGGAAGCGTCATCCCATTCAGCGGGACAACCGAAATGATATCTACAATGGTACGACAAAAAGAGAATATAAAAGAGAGATAAACGTAACCTTTCGGCGAACATCATCATGCAGCTATACAACCTGTTGAGCTAAAATTAATAAGGGAACTTGCTTGCGCGTCGGCAATCCATAAACAGTTAGAAGACCCACAAAAATAGAAAGCGTAATGATGCAGCATTCAGATCAATTCGGAGAACTGAAGAACGTGAGGAAGGGATACGAAACGAAACAAACCAAGTCCCAGAAGGATCGGAGCAGTAGTTGCGGTAGCGATCTAGGGCAACAGAGGGAGAGCGATTGTTGGAGAGGTCCTCGAGTAGTGAACGGACGAAAACTGCGAGGAAAATGGCTCGGCGGCGTGTTATTCCGAACCAATGAATCGGAGATTTACAGAGAAGAAATTAATCGAGTCACATGGCCGAGCTCAAACCTTTGATCTTTTGGAGCAGCAGGTCGGGAGGATTTGAGCTCCAGCTCCTTCCCGCCATTGTCCCCTCTCGCTCGGCAGCTACCCCTTCCACTCGTCGACCGGTTACCACCTAAATAGTATTGAGAAATGCTCTACTTGTACGTCGGTTGGCTAGATGTATCACCGGCTGGTGCAACCCTCCGTCCGGTGGTTTAGACAATTACTAATGAATTTTTATTACTAGTGAAGGCCGCGCTGCGCCGCGGGTCTAATTTGTTCAACAAATATTATTGCTCATGTTAGACGCTGCATTACATGTAATGAACAATAATGTAGATATGCTACAAAACCCAAAGAGAATTTTGGAAAACAATTTGAGGAAACTAATCTAGTTGGAAAGGAAAAATATAGCAATAAAAATACAATTTTCAATGCAAAGCAAGCGAGGTTTAATTTGCGTGATGATGTAAAAATAACATGAATATTTAATTGACCATAAAGGAGAATGACCAACTTTTGAAATACCACTTTGAAATAGAGTATGCCAAAGAATTGTTATAATTCGGTAAAAGCAGTTTGGATCAAAAAGTAATTCTTTAAAATAAAATTAACTTTACATTTAAAAACTACAGCGGTATGCACTTCAGTAACATGCTTTATTTGGTGGAAAGGAGCAGGGAACAAAACTTTTTGTTATCACTGCAGTATGCAGTATGTTGCTGTCTCGACCAATTTCCTAGCATAGAAGAATCTTCAATTTGCTTCCACTAATTTCCTAGCATAGTAAATCTCGCATCTTCATTTTACTTGGGACTTGCAATCTTATTTGCCTTTTGAAAGTTATTACTAATCATTTTTCGTACTCCAAAGAACATTAGTAGTTGTCGGTAGGCAACACCTAAAATAGGAAACAAAAATATCAGTCACATAATAAAACAGGTAACAAATTGTTGGCAGGTTTGTATTCGATAAATTCATTCAATGTTTCAACTCATATGTGATATGTTGAATGCATAGATTCATTTCATGTTACTGGTTTGAAAAGCTTAACATTATTATAAGAGCAAACGAAGCTGCAGAGCAAGTTTTCAATACCAACAGCACAACAGCACAATAGCTTATATCTTTTGGTTTGGGGATGGAGCTTGTAGTTTAGTATTCAACATGTAGAGAACCTGAAATAAACTTGATTGTTGATAACCTATGCAATGCATCATACCTGATAGGTCCATTTTTTATTGCCATCATCATCAAATGCATAACGGAGAGCTGTTGCCTAATACTTACATTTGTATAATGCATTTTGGTTATTTCAACTATTTCTTTATTCTCAAAACACATATCGAGGGTGAGCAAACACAACATTCGAGAAAAGCGAAGGTGTGATGAATAGAGCAAACCTCTTTCTCTATTCATTACCAAGTTGCGGTGTTTTTCATTGATGCTCTGAATCATGCACAGATAAGTTTGGGCTGCTGAACCTGGAAAGAGACAACATAGTGTGAGAAATAGGATAGAAATGCAAAAAAATGACCACAAATTAGGAACTGAGCCTTACCTTGTTCTCCTGGTTGATTTGAGCTATGAAGAAGAAGAGGAGAGTAGATATTTTTTGAACCTTATTTTCTTTCTTCTGCTGATTTAAATACATTAAGGAATGGAATAGAGGTCCCTAAAAAAGACAACAAACTTATTCCAGCCTTAAGTAGAAACATTGCAAAGAATAAACACACCGATTCATATAGGCGGCAAAATGTTGATTCATATAGGTGAGAAAAGAAAACAAAGAAGCATACATGAAGGTTCAAACTAAAAAACAATATAATACACATGAACCTCAGAGTGAAAGTATTGTGTGATTCCTCAAAATCTATATTAGGTTCTCGCATGAACCTCAGAGCAAAATTTGCATTGGAATTTTTGCCCTCAAAATCTACATTATCACATCTGTCCTCTTCTTTAGATGAACATTGGATTAAAATGAAATCTACATTAGGTTATCACATAAACCTCAGAGTGAAAGAATTGCATAGTTTCTCAAATTAAAAAAAATGTAATACAGATGAACCATAGAGCAAAAGAATTGTGTGGCTCCTCAAAATCTACATTAGGTTCTCACATGAACCTCAGAGTGAAATCTGCATTAAAATTTTTGTCCTCAAAATCTGCATTGTCACATTTGTACTCTATTTTAGATGAACACTGGATTAAATTAAAAATATTTAATTTAGGGGTTTTCCTAAATTTTCTCTCTTTTTTAGGGGTTTAGCTTGTAAAACAGAAAACACTTCTTAGTTTTTTGGAGGAACCAGAATCTACAATTTTCTTTAACATCATTCTTTTTTGCTACACGACTCAATAAAACATGCAACAAATAAATTTGATATAACTATACAAAAGGCAAAAAAAATAGAGCAAAAGAAAACCTCCTCAAAATATTAATATATGTATGGATGTTTTGGATACATCAAGCAAAATGCCTGCTAACGAATGGTTGTATGAAGTTTTGTTTTTTAAAACATGTGGGAGTACATAGACATTTAATGAGAAAATATAAAAAGCGAGTAAAATTACATGCAAGTGAAAGTTAAAACAGAACAAACTCTAATGTCTTATGTGCATTACTTATAAAAGTTCCAGGGGGATTAAACAGTGATTAAGCATCAACGGACCAGCACACCGTGGCAGACAAAATGGAGGTAGACAACCAACCCTCCCAAGCAAAATCTGCATTGGCATTTTTGTCCTCAAAAGCTACGTTATCATATTTGTCCTCTTTTTTAGATGAACACTGGATTAAATTAAAAACAATTAATTTAGGGGTTTTCCTAAATCTATAATGTCACAATTTAGGGCAGCTGCCTGGGTGGACCAGTTCCTGCACATGACAATAACTTTCAGACATTAGGATACCTGAGAAAATCCGAATTTTCGTACATATCCCTTGAGTCTGATTTCTTATAGAAAATACCCTTATCTAAATCGTGCACTCATTTAATTCATGGGAGAAAATTGGTTTTCTTACTTTGGTATGTAGCATCAATTTTTCAAGAGAGGAATTTTTGCAAAAGGAATATATGTAAAAAGTAAATTTTTGCATGGCCAAAAATGTAGATATCATTAGATGTTAACTACTCTGAATGTCCAAATTCACATAATTGGAAATTAAAATCAGAAAGGATTAAAACCTGGAGGGCCCTGAATGAGGGACAGTTCAAAGCCCTTTGAAGATTCCAGCATTCCAATGGCAATGCTGATAGCTTGGAGCTGACTATCATTGAATGAAGACATCAGCACTTTTTGCATAGGCTGAGAAAGTTTGCCCAGTTGGACTTTTCTTGATTCAGGATAGTCGAAGGAAGAATTAACAGGATTCAAAATAACAGGAAGCATCGGGATATCATGCAATGATGAGAGAGACTGGAATTCTCGCAGATTTGGGGTTAAGCTCATGACGCGACTCATAAACCATTTACTTCGTTCAGTAAGAAGCCTTCTCATTTTATTTAAACGTGGGGAGCCATTTGAGAGATAGAACCTAATTATGAGAATTAGCGATCGATTTTTATCACTTTTCTCACGTCGCTCTACCTGCAATGTAGAACAAATAATTGTGCACCTAAAAGATATAATCAAGAGATATTTGCAGATATGCCCCCTACAAACTTATTCATTTACATATATGGCCCTGCAAGTTTCAGTTTTGTATTTGCCCCTCAAAAATTTAGTTTCATACATATTCATATCTTTGTACTAAAAAAAAAAAGACCCTAAAAATCTTTTTCGTACTAAAAATTGCCTTCCTGTCACAAATTGGATGGCCCTCAAACATAAGGACTAAGGCAAAAGTACCTTGGTGATAAACTACACTTTCAATGGGTTCATATGATAATCCATATAATACAGGGGCATATACCTATATAGATGATTTTGAAGGAAAATCATATAAAAGTATATATATATATACACATATATATATATATATATATGAAATATAAACAGTGAAGAACAAATAGCAGATATGAGGATGTAAAAAATAAAAAGCCCCAAAGAATATTCAATTTGGAAGACAACAAAAGACTAAAAAAAAAAGGAGCTCAGATATAGGGAATTCATCAAGTGTAGTGACAGATAATCAATTTATACTAAGAAATATAAATATAAAAAAAAAAACACAGAAGTGGGAACATTGCAAGAAATCTCAGTGAGTTGATTGCTTAAGAATAAAAAATTTATTAAGACAGGACCACAATAGAAGAACCAAAAAAAGGAGGGCCAGATATACCAATTCCATCAAGTGTAGCAGCAAGCAATGAACTCATAGTAAGCATAGGATCACAATTTGGCTCTTTTAGTTAAAGATAACAGACCTAAACAGGAAAAAAAAAATAGCAAGCGAACTTCATTAGGAGAACAAATTTAAACAGTGTGGAACGAATATAAAACCTGGGTAGTAAGAAAAAGGAAAGTCGGGAACACAGAATTAAAATTTGGCTAATTGTTACGAAAGATCCAAAGAAGTCTGAAACTATTAATAAGTTGGTTGTCTAAGTATTAGACCATCCAGATCTTTTTTTTTTTTCTCGACCTACAACATCATTGCCCCCCAAAAAAGAACAAAACAAACAGGAGTAAAATAAAATAGGAGAAACATAGACTAAAATTGTAGAATAAAATTCATAAAATAGTAGGGTACACAGGAAAAATTTACATAGTAAAATACATGAGGCGATATATCATAAAGCACTAAACCATTCTTCTCAAGTATTATGCTAAAAATGCAGGCTGTTCACTATCTAACTGTAATTCCCCATGTACAATCAGCACAAATTAGAGGAAGCCATGAGAATAATATTGATGTCTAAGTAGCCACTCAAAAAACTTGGATAGCTACAAATTCTATTACTCATGAAGTTTAAGATGGTACAACCAGATTATTCAGCGATATAAACTGTATACATAAACTAAAATCTAGAGAATCATAACGTTAGAAGACTTATTTTGATAACCAAGACTCAGAACGCCAGGCAACAACCACCGAACTGTCTAATACGCAAATTATATAGTCAACTGAGATAAACCAAATTGCTGAAGAATTACTTGAACATTAGCATTAAAGAATCTTAAAAGGCGAGGAGAAAACAATCCATAATCTTTGCATTACTCAAATACTACTATATGAAGCACAAATTGGAAAACGAATAACGTTAGATTCTCTAATCATACATTACCGTTCATATGAGTTCTCTTGCTGTGATATCTAACGTATAAAATGCGATTTTCTCGCATTGTTTTTATAATTATGATGCCAAAAGCATAATAATATTCTGAGTCATTTTTCTTTTAACAGAAGCAACTAAGGAAGAAGTAAGAAGCATACAGGCATATATTATGAGTCATATAACTATTTCTTATCTATCATTATAGACTAAAATTATTTATACGACTCATAATATCACCCGATTCCTTTTTGCTTTTTCCTCAAACTGTTGGTGCCGAAAAGGGTATGGTTAAGAATATTGTCACGCCTTTGTTGTTATAGCCATAAAGAAAAACAACTTTCTTAATGATCAAGCAAAGTATATATCGATTCTTTTGACGATTCACCAAAGTATCTCTACAATAGAAGTAAACCCCTTTTTCGATTCAAAAACAAAGTGTGAAAATATTGTGAAGAAAAGTTCATCGGGGGTTCATCAAAAGTGCCTAATAACTCTTGTTCTCGAAACTTGTTTGATTCGATTCATATATATATATATATATATATGAAATATTAAAATATTAAGCAAACTTTTCCTCCTTTTTTACAAAATTTTCTTATTAGGCAAGCATAGAGTAACAAACCAATCTCAGTATTAGGACAAGCAATCTCAAGAGTAAGAACTAAGCAAAGCAGAGAGGGGAGATGTGTGCCTGGGCCTCCACATTATGGGATATTTATAACCAAGGAAGAGAGAGGAAGATGAGGGTAGCATATAGGTACCTCGGTGAAGCTCAAATCCACCATCAACCACTCGGTTGAAGAACAGGGGAGCACCAAACCGAGAGGGAGATGAAGGTAACACGTAGGTGCCTCGGTGAGGCATAGATCCACCATCAGCCATCCGATCGGCTAAAAAACAGGGGCTCCAAACCGGAGGGGGGGAGAGAGAGAGGGAGAGAGGGAGAGGAGGACATTACCAGTGTACGAACCAAACCCCGCGGCACCCACATTGGCTCCCATGGAAAATAGGGCATCCGAAGCATAGGGGAAGAACAGGGGAGCACCAAACCGAGAGGGAGATGAAGGTAACACGTAGGTGCCTCGGTGAGGCATAGATCCACCATCAGCCATCCGATCGGCTAAAAAACAGGGGCTCCAAACCGGAGGGGGGGGAGAGAGAGAGGGAGCGAGGGAGAGGAGGACATTACCAGTGTACAAACCAAACCCCGCGGCACTCACATTGGCTCCCATGGAAAATAGGGCATCCGAAGCATAGGGAAGCGAAGGCGAGAGGAGGGCATCATCACACTCTCCGCAAACCACGGCACATGGGAACGGAGACCACGGGCATCGGCAAACCAGGCTACCGGGAGAAGAGAGAAAACAGTGGAAGTTGGGCTACGGGGGAAGGGCATCTGTAGAAGAAGGGGGCACTGTAGGAGGATCCCTCCATGTGAAGAAGGGGCGCGGAGAAACCGGGGCGAACGGCGCGTGCCCGTACAACCGGGCTACCGAAAGAGTTGAGAGAGAATATGAGAGAGCAAGAGAGAGAAGAGAGAGTCCATCCATGTGAAGAGAGAGCAAGTGGCTTGGGCCAAAATATCTGAGAAGAGAAGAAAGAGAGGAAAGAAGAGAGAGGAGGAGACAGACCCATGTGAGCGCAGCGTATGCAGAGGGCGAACGCGGAGAGAACGCCACCTCAGCGTAGCACGCCTGGGAAGGCTCGAAAAAACTGGGAATTTATATTCTTCTATGATTAGAAGAAAAAAATTTATAAGTCTAGTATCAAAAATTTTGATTTAGATGTTGTTGTAGCCGAAAAGAGACCGTCACGTGACCAAGTCAAGATGATCGAGATGATTGGACCAAATATAAAAGCAATATATGATGTGAAAATCGGTCAACATGTCACGCCCCGGAGATTTTAAATAAGTGGAAAACGTATATCTTTTTTTTTCTTTCCTTTTGAAACAACTTAACTCTCCGATACAAATTCACCCCCCAGATATACAAATTCACCCCACGGACGGAGTCTCCTTTGTATATGCACGGCGTCACCATCACGATACAAGCTTTAACCACACAATCCAGATGAAAAGCAAGGGAAAGGATTACAATCTATCACAACTACTAATACCATCACAAAGATTTCCAAAACGGTGTCCACACGACACCCGGTTTTAAAACATGTTCACAATCTCATTCTCGGCGGCTACATGACTTTGAAAGGATAAATCCACGAGTTTGTAAAACGGTGCCCATACGACACCCAGTTTTGAAAACGTTTTCGCAAACACTTTTTTTATTTAGAAACCTGCCGCATACAAGTCTAGTAAAAACATAATAGAGGACGATCCAACATCAAGTCAAGTGTTCAATCCAACATCCACAACAATCCACACATAAAGCAACCACAAAACATACTAACCAAACAACCAAGATAACTAAAGGAAAGTAAAACATGTCACCAGCCTCAAAGGGCTAAAGAACTCTATGTCGTAGCCTCACCGTTGTCCCGGATCCCACCCCTGAATGGACCTGTCACAGTGTGGGAAGTCAGTGACAAAAAGAGTAGATGTAAACATGTATGATGCAATAAATACTGAAATATAGACAAACCGATAACCAGAGCATCCACTTTCCCCTCATGAGTCACCGTATCCCCTGTTCAGTCAGAAATACAGCACCTGCCAGAAGGTCTAAAGACCCCCAGCGAAAAGTATACATTGCTCGCACCTTGTTACCACCAACCCCTCCACGGCACTTTTGAAGCCCCTAAAGTAACCGCGAGTGTGACGCCCCACTTCCCAGGGGGTCACCCATCCTAGAACTACTCTAGCTCTAGCACGCTTAACTCTCATGTTCCTCTTGGATCTTGCTACCATCCAAAATGCTATAGCCGGGTTAGAGATTTAGTCCTATTATATCATTTATATAGAGGACTAATCCAAATTCCGGGGGTGTTACATTCTTCCCCCCTTTAAGCCCTGACGTCCACGTCAGGCTCAAGCACACTCACAAGCACCAGGCGATGTGAGACTCGTCTCGCTAGCCTTAGCCGACCTTGTGAGGAGCTGCACTCCACTCACAACGGTCATTAGCCGGGGAGCCTCGCTCTACCCGCTATATAACCCTGGCTCAGCCGAGACTCATCTCACATTTCCGGCTGGTGAATGTCTCTGATACCAACTGTGACGCCCCACTTCCCAGGGGGTCACCCATCCTAGAACTACTCTAGCTCTAGCACGCTTAACTCTCATGTTCCTCTTGGATCTTGCTACCATCCAAAATGCTATAGCCGGGTTAGAGATTTAGTCCTATTATATCATTTATATAGAGGACTAATCCAAATTCCGGGGGTGTTACAGCGAGGGGTCTCCACTACGTCACCTTGTGGGGTACACGGGTCGACGGACCACCCTTCCGGAAAAGTACACCATTACGGTGGCCAAACCGCTGGTGTGCGTGTAAGCAACCATGAGCACAAATGCCGAAACCGGCATAAAGTAAAGCACCGCGACATTCAGTCGCCACAGTTAGAAATAAAAAGGGATTCTCATGCAATAGGGGTTAGACGATAACAAACGGTACATCTACTTTACTCTCACATGTCACAATTTAAACCATACTTAGAAATACCACAACATTACCCACCTCGAAGTGTAAGGACTGGAACACTTGAACCTGATCCGCGCTCGCAACCGACTCTCGGACCTAAAAAGTCCCCAAAAGAACAGCAGGTAAGACTTAACTTGCTTGTAGAAAAAGACCGGGGTTCCGGACACACAACAGCACACGAAGACTCAACGGCGGCGGCGATAGCGGCGTGCGTGTCACGCCCCGGGGTCGAAACTGCGACCCGGGCTCGCCAACAGATCCGCCACCTATGCAAAACCCGCATAGGCGAAGCGTCTAACCTGCAAAAGATAGTGCTAAATCTACGCAAATATCAGAGCGAAAATAAAATGCTGTAAAATAAAATCCAATCACTGTACAACATGAAATAGGGTACAATATCCATTCCCTCGAATACAGATAATCATCATACAATGTCCTCAGTACAGCATCTCTCAACTATAAAAAGGGAGATAAACTAAAACCATAGTACATCAGTCTCTCAAAATACAAAAGATCCCCCCCAAAGTAAACAATAAAAACCAGCTGTCAGCTATAAGGAATCTCCAACCAGGGGATACAGCTACACTCCTCGGGCGGTATGGATTTAGCTCGTGACTCCCTCGCCTCGAACAACGACCGAAAGATCAGCAACTCCCGCAGAAGACTCTGCAAAACAGGAGGAAGAAAAGAAGGAAACAACAATGGGGGTGAGAACCACTAGTAAACCAGTAGCCTCCCCCTGTGGGTAAAGCCTCAAACTCCGGCGTACCCACTAAGTCTACTAGAGGCAAGAAAAGGGACAAGTGGTAAAGCTGTAAACAGAACTACTGAATAAAAGGGGAAACCACTACTAGTATGCCTCTAAATGCAATACTGGAAGAAATGACTGTATGAATGCATCAGGAAACAGTATAAGACCAAATAAACCCAATCTGGTACCACCAGTAAAACTGGTACTGCCTGCTCAGCGGAATCTGCACACAAGGCTCGAAACCGCAGGATCGGCCCGCACGGCTCGCATCCCAAAACAAGTATCAGACCGGCACACAAGGCTGGGTCCGAAAAGCCTACCTCCGGAGTGGCACTCGAGGGGAGCGACCCACACGAGTAAAGTATCTCTGTCATCAGTATCACAAGTATCTCTGTAGCACATATCTCAATATAGCAGGACTGAATCAAGACTATGATCAAAGTGGGAAACTCCGTCCACTAAAGAAACCCCAATCCCCAATCAGATGCAATAGTACTCAACAAGTGGGAAACTCCATCCACTAGAGAAATCTGATACCCGATCTGATGCAATAGTAAACATCCGGTCAACCGCCCAATGTCCGCGGTCACCGCAATAACCCACAACCCACAATCGGATAAAATAATCAAGATCCGGTCAACCGCCTACTGTCCGCGGTTGCCGCAATAACCCATGATCGAACATCAAGTACACCCTGTCTCTGACCCTAAGGTCCCGGCTACACTATCCCAAACCTCTGCTCGAACCCGAGCAACATGACTCGAAAGTCTAAATAAGAAGGAGAAAGAAAGCAATCATGGTTTCTCCTAAGTCAAATCCCAATATGATAGTGTAGCAATAAATAGTGGCCTATCTAGATGTCCAAACAAGCATGCAAAAGTCCTCATGCAATGTGAAAGAGAGAGAATGTCAAATAACAGTTCAACATGTGTAACAATTAATAATATCCAAATAAATATAACAATCATGCTAAAATCATCAGTCAACTACACATGTATAAGATCCCTGATCCATGATAAATCCCAAGGTGGAACCCGCACATAGATAAGTCATCATGTCCCGATAATTAGTCCATTTAACCAATTTCCGTAGAATTTATGTGCTGATACGGCATGTTAACTATCACTATTAAATTATTCCACTGATCATGCTCCAACAGCAATATTATCCCCATAATAACCCCAACATGCTATATCCACAAAATTAATCTCAGATGATAGGCTCACATTTATATTAGTCACTCATGCATGATAATCAATCAATATGTTCAATAGTGGGGTTCTCTAATAAACTTAGTGAGCAAGTCAGAAGTAGAGGCATGCAACAACCACCCACCTCGAAAAGCGCGCACAGCACCAAAAGAAACCTCCTTGCTGCCCGCAGACCTCTAACACAGGAATCCACCAAAAACTGTGTCCCACTGCACAGAACAATGTGCACAATTAATCCCAAAACTGCACAAATACCTACTGTCCAAAATCAGCCCCAAAAATGGCTAAATATCACCTCTGTCCAGTCCTAAAAAAAACCAAAAAATTCACGGTCGCGTTCCTCGCGAAGAGTAGCCCCAAAACGACTGTTTATACGCCCAGATCCGATACCTGTAGGCCAAGATAAAAATAAAACACCGCTGCATACTCAAAACCTTCCAATCAAAATTCCTGTAGCAACCTGTCCAAGAAAAGCTTAATTATCACCTTCGAAACAATTTCCAAAAATCCCAGAAAAATCACCACAGTGTTCCTCGCGACGAGTAGATCAAAATCGAGTCCTTAAAAGCCTTGATCCGTTGCTCCTAGGCTGAGATATAAAATCGACAAGCCAGTGCTGTTCAGAATCCAACACAGAAAAATGGGGGTAAAAAATGCCTCGGGAACCATGCCAAAAGTGCGAAATGGAGCGAAGCAATCAACACGAAAATCGAAGCCTTACCTCTCAGGAACATGCTGTCGAAGAAATCGTCCAAAAACTCCTCCTGGTTTGCTTACAGCGAATTTCCGACTGAACTGTGACGGTAATGGGCTGAAATGGGGGAAAAACCGAGGCGAACTGTAAAATCCGGGTCGCCGTTGTCGAGCTTCCGAAAAATATGGAACTCCACCACGAGATGTAAAATCAACAGAGGAACAAACTTGCTTCAAGGCCCTCCCTCAGGTTCTCTCTCTATCTCTCGGAAAAAGCAGAAAAAGGAGGGGAGGGGAGGCCTATTTATAGGCCCACAAAAACTTTTGCGAAAATGACCACTGTGTCCCGGTTTCGGGCGCCCGAATCTTTCGGGCCTCGAAATCGGGCGCACACAGTAGCCCGGCCTAAACTCGGCCCACTCCGCACGGGATCCTGGTCGGACCGCGTGGCCGTCCAACCCGGCCCACGGTGCGACACGTGTCCCTCGCACAGGGGACAGCGCGCCCGGCGAACCGGGCGCGGCCACGTGCCCCCCATGCGGGGCGGCGGGGTGGGTGGCGCCAGCCAGTGGCGTGGCGCCACGTGGCACCCCCTTTCCCGCCCGACACGCCCGCCGGCACGCGCCTGCGCGCCTGCGCCCGCGTGCGCGTACGGCCGCAGGCGCGCGCCCGCGGGTGCACCGCGCGCCGTCCAACCCGGGGCCGCCACGTGGCGCGCCCCGGTGCACCGTGCGCCGCGCCTCTGCCCCCCGCCTGCCCGGCCTGCCCGCGGTGCCCGCGCTCGGTCCATGCACCGCGCGCGCTGCACCGAGCCAACCGGCCCCTGCCACGTGGCCCGCTGGTCCACCGTGCACAAGCGGCCCACCGCCATGGACCGAGAGTCGTGCGCCGGCCCAATGACGGACTGCCACGTGTCCTAGGCTGGTCCACGGCTCCCCCATGCACCGAAAAACACCAGAAACTTCCGGGTCTCCGTTTTTGGGCGTCCGGACTCAGAAAAATACAAGTAAATAGCCGTTTTTCAACGTTTTTCCGCGCTGAATCCAAATACGGCCTCCAATTTGCCCAAAGCTCCTCCCAAAATTCGACGGGGGTACCCGAATACACTCGGAATCCATTCAATGCACTGAGTCCATTTCTTGAGCCCGATACACACTCAAACACTCCCAACTCCCAAGAAAGTCCTCCGGAAGCCACTGATCAAGCCATAAACCCCCAATAAAGATCCGGGTCATCAAAGTGCGACGGACGACGCGACCCCGCTCCACGCGGCACCGCACGCAGCGCAGCAGCATGCGGTGCGGCCGCGCAGGCGCCTGCCCCGCGCGGCGCCGCTTGCGGCACAGCCGCGAGGGCACCAGCCCCGCGCGGAGTCGCAGGGGGTGGGCGGCGGCGGTGCTCTAGGGCATCGCGGCGGCGGCGGTGACGGCGAGACCGAAACGGAAGAAAGCGAAGACTCTAAAAGCAGAAAAACACCCGACGAAAAATACGAAATAACGCACCGCTTACGTCGATCGATCGGAGAAGACGACTCGTTCTCCCTCCCGGCATCCGGCACCTTAATCGAAGAAGATCGGGATCTCCACTTTCCTTTCCTTTTTTCCTCTTTTCTCTCCGGCTAGGATTTTTCTTTTCTTGAATGGAAAATAATTTCTTTCTTTTTCGTGCGTACGATAAAAACCCCCTATCCGGATATTTAAATACTAAAAGAGAAATCCCAATCTCCTCGAAAAGCGTGCCAAACACTTAGCACGGATCCCGGTGCACACTACGGGTACCGCGACCTTCAAAATCTCATTCCGGGAGATCCGTAAGTCGGATTTCAGATCCGATCACACAGCCGTTCGTCGTTTTTCAGGCTCTAACATAGAAAAATACTCGCAATTCCCGACGATCAATACGAGAAGACTCAATTATTCAACACTCCATGGCAGATACTTTATTAGCAAGGAAGTAAAGGAGTACAGAAAAAGTCACGACATTACACAACAAGTCAAACGAATTAACGAATTGAATGAATCAGATAAATTTAAAAATATTTGAAATAATCCTCTAAATTTATGAAATTTGCAAAATGATTCTCTCAAAAAAAAATTTTGTAAAACTAATTTTACTTTTGCCACGTGGGCGCCACGGAAGATTAACGGGCTGAAGGCGGTGAATGGTTCACCGCCTTCAGCATTTATGTTGAAGACGGTGAATCACAAAAATACTGTGAAGGCGGTGAATCATTCACCGCCTTCAATTTGTACACTGAAGGCGGTCATTCACCGCCTTCAGTGTGACTTAGCCAATTTCTATGACTTAGCAATTTGACATTCAGCGCCTTTAGTATTACACTAAAGGCACTGAATTGTTCGACGCATTTAGCCACAGTAGCACCCTGAATTTTTTATCGAGTTAAAAAAACTAATTTTTGTACAATGAGCTGCAAACAATGACAGTTGACAAACAACATTCAGAAATCAATATTCAGAACATATGAACAATAAGTTTCACAACATTCAGAAATCACAGTTGAGTAACAACTAAAAATGAACATTACAAAAATATCAATAATACAACATCAAACTCAAAATTGAGCTAAAACTCAATTTTGAGCTCATCCTCGCCCTCGACGTCCTCGGCCACGCCTGCGTTCACGCCCTCGCCCACGCTCTCGCCCACGAGGAACAGCAAGCTCCATAATCGGTATATGTCACGCTCCGGGGTCGAAACTGCGACCCGGGCTCGCCAACAGATCCGCCGCCCATACGGGTAATCCCGCATAGGCGCAGCGCCTAACCTGCAAAAAACAGTATTACAGCTATACAAATAACAGAGCAAAAATAAACTGCTGTAAAAAGAAAATCCAATCACTGTAGAACAGGAATAAAGTACAAGATCATTTTCCAAATAAATAATCATCATACAACATTCTCAATACAGCATCCCTGAACCCAAA
Organism: Tillandsia leiboldiana; assembly: GCA_029204045.2. Lineage (NCBI taxonomy): Eukaryota > Viridiplantae > Streptophyta > Magnoliopsida > Poales > Bromeliaceae > Tillandsia > Tillandsia leiboldiana. The sequence continues at coordinate 17,371,461 of CM055077.1, read as the reverse complement.
AAGGGAGATAAATTAAAATCATAGTACATCAGTCTCTCAAAATACAGAAAATCTCTCTCAAATAATAAACTATACAAAAATCAACCTGACAGTACTAAAATCTCCAACCAGGGCGTACAGCTACACTCCAGTGACAGGTGGGGGTCTAGCTCGCGACTCCCTCGCCTCGAACAGTGGCCGAAGAACCAGCAACTCCCGCAGAAGACTCTACAAAACAAAGGGAGGAAAGAAAAGATGGGGGGAAAACCCTCAACGGGTGTGAGAACTACTAGTAAACCAGTAGTCCTTAGTGGGTAAATCCTCAAACTCCGACGTACCCACCAATTCTACCAGAGGCTGGAAAGGAGATAAAGTGGTAAGCTGAAATAATCTGCTGATAAGAAAACTACCACTACTATGCCTCTAATACAGTACCGAATAAAACGACTGTATGCATGCATCAGTGAATAGTATCTGCCAAATAAACCTAATCAATGGACTGGTATAAAACCTGGTACTGCCTGCTCTGCCTCCATCATCGGGTATGCCAGCCAACGCATAACACCGATGTAATATGGAACTCAACTGTCTGCTCTGTCGCCATCATCAGGTATGGCAGCCAACGCATAACACTGATGTAATATGGAACTCAAGAACCCAATAACTGACCGGCACCTACCCGGTACAGTCGCACACTCCGGAGTGGCACTCGAGGGGAGTGACCCACACGAGTAAAATAGTCTGCCAAAAGTATTTCAAAATAGCAGATCTTAGTCACGACTATGCTCAAAATGGAAAACTCCGTCCACTAATGCAACCCAGATCCCCAATCCGATGCAAAATCAATATCCGGTCAACCGCCCAATATCCGCGGTTGCCGCAACACCCCACAAGCCCACAATCTGGTACAATAAACGACATCCGATCAACCGCCCAACGTCCGCGGTTGCCGCAACACCCTACAAGCCCACAATCTGATAAGATCCTCCTAGACTTGGTAATCTCAGCTAAACTATCCCAAACCCCTGCTCGCAACCCGAGCAACAAGAATCCCATGCCGATAAGTAAGAAGGAGGAGAAAAGGAAACAAACATGTTTTCTCCTTAGTCAAGTCTCAACATGATAGTGTAGCGATAAAGGATGGCCTATCTAGAGGTCCATACAAGCATGCAAATATTCTCATGAATGATAAAGTAAGAGTATCGAGTAAAAGCTTAATATAGGGATAACCACGTGTCAGGATTAATAACCAGTTATACATCTCCATAAACCACAATCCATAATAAAATCATCAGAGTATACCAGTCTCACATAGATAGGCAAAGGAATAACCAGAATAGTATGATCATGCACGATCAATAATGGGGTGGCGAAACAATAGGCAATGTGTCGGGGATCACTCTAATAGTCCTAGTGAGTAAGCCGTAAAAAGAGGTGCACAACAACCTACCTGGAACGTGCAGATCCGGAATCTGATCGGGCTAAAATTTGGCGTGCGCATTCCCTCGGCTCCTACGGTTCCAACGAATCCAAAATCACCCAAAAACTTCTCCTGGATCTGCGGTGGCAAGCAAAACAGCGAAGTATTGTCCAGTAACATAGAGCAAAAACAGCGGGCGTGTCATAATGGCGTAATTGTGAAACCAAGCACAATCTCTGTCCGGGGCCAAAAGAAAAATTGCTCACCTTGATCGTGACAAAAAGTTCCAACTTTCCCCTTCCTTGCGAAACTCCAAAATCTCAGCGAAAATTATATCACAAGACGAATACCGCAAAAATTACCATCACAAAGTCTGCATTTTACTGTTCAGTTCAATAGTCCCCAACAATGAAAATGTTCACCTTCGTAGAGACCTCCAAAAAATCCAAGAAAAATACGGTTGAGTTTCTCTCGAAGCGTAGATGTCAATAGAGTCCTTAAACACTCAATTTCGACAACTGTAAGCCGAGAAAAGGCAAGAATACTCCACCGTCGTCGAAAACATTTCAGCAGTAAATGGGGTCAAAAGAAGCTCCGAAAAGTCCAATAAAAAACCAAAAAAGAGAGGAACGATAAAACTAAAATCGAAGGTCTACCTCTCGTGGAAACGTCGTCGTAAAAATCGGCCAAAAACACAGTAGGATCAGCATAGGGGAGCCCGCGGACGAAGCGTCGACGGAAAAAGCCACAATCGGAGAAGCGTCGAAGCACGTCGCGTCGGGGAAAACACCGGTGTCGCGGCCTCCAAAAATACCCATGATCCATCAAAGAGTAGTAGACTAGTAGGGGAAGGCCTCAGCCAAAGGGGAGCTCCAACAAAAATCTCAAAAGTCTCGAAATGAGGCTTCAAAGGCCTATTTATAAGCAAAAATCAAAGAGGAACCCCACTGTTTGGGGTACACTTTCGGGCGCCCGAAAGATTCGGGCGCCGCACAGGAGACAGCGTCGGCAGCGATTCACCCGGGCGCGCCGTGTGTCCCCGCCCTGAGCAACAGCCAGGCGCGGCCACTCGGGCCGCGCCACGTGGCCCACCTGCGCTACCGGGTGGTTGGCGCCCGCCACTCAGGCGGCGCCACGTCACCCCGCCTGCCCCGCACCTGCCCCGCCTGCCCCGCACCTGCCCCACTCCTCTGTGTGGACCGCGCGCGCTGCACCATCCCCTCAGGGGCCGCCACGTGGCCCCGCCCCGGTCCACGGCTCCCGCGTGGACCGCGCCCGCTGCGCCCACCAATCCGGGGCCGCCACGTGGCCTCACCTCGGTCCAAGACTCCCCCCGTGCACCCGATCACACCGCAAACTTTCGGTTGTCCGTTTTCGGGTGTCCGAACTCGGAAAATTATTTCCAAATAGCCGTTTTCTATCGTTTTTCCGCGCTGAATCCAAATACGGCCTCCATTTTGTGCGAAACTAATTCCATTTTTAGACGAAGGCATCCGAATGGCAAACTTGATTCGTTTTTCCCGCGGGGTCCATTCGCGCACAAACAGTTTCATCACACAGAATTATCCTCCAGAAGTCGCTGATCATGCCGTAACCCTTCAGCGAAGATCCGGATCATCACATCCTCCCCCACTAAAAAAAGTTTCGTCCTCGAAACTAACATAACTCAAAAGGGGGCTTCAACCAACCGGGGGGCGGGGGGGGGGGGGGGGGGGGGTATCCATCATCACTGAGTCAAACTCTCAAGTAGCCACTCGATCCAGAGTCCGCGACTGGCGCTCCTAAAGCCACAAATCCTCACAAACTCGGGCGGGGTGGAGTCGATGATGTGCGATGGGTCAAAAAAGGTACATCCTCAAAGCCGAAACCTTAAAAACATCAAAGACTCCTGCAAACGTCAGGGGGGGGGGGGGGGGGGGGGGGGGGGGGGGGGGGAGGGGAGGGGGGAGGGGTACAACATCTAAAGACGATTGGCCCGATACACTCCAAAACCTCACAGGGTTCAAAATACCGGGGCTAAGCTTTCCTGCGAAAGCCAAATCGCCAAGCTCATTTGGACGGCGAGACTTCCAAACAAAATACATGACCCCAATCTGGAACTCCAAGTCTCGTCGTCGCGCATTAGTAAAGCTCCTCTGTCGATTTTAGGTGGTCAGAAAGTGCTGTCAACTCACGCCGACCTTTCCCTCTGCCACAAGCAATAATTCAGCCTCAAGGTCCGACTGCAACCTCGTCCAGAGATGCAAAACAACCCTCAGATCTCCATCTAACACAAAAGGGGCTGTCACGCCCCGGGGGTTTAAATAAGCGGAAAACGTGTTAAGTTTTTTTTTTTTTTTTTTTTGAAACATTCCCACCCTCCGGTACGTGCCCAGACCCGCCACACATACAAATTCACCCCACAACGGACAGAGTCTCCTTTGTATGTGCACGGCGTCACAAACACAATTCACACTTTAACCACACTAGTCAAGGAGTTAAGTAGAGGGATAAAGATAATCGTGCGCAATAACCAAGACGGCCACCTAAATTTTGAAAGGATAAATCCACGAGTTTGCAAAACAGTGCCCACACGACACCTATTCTTTTCAAAACCATTTTCGCAATCCTTTTCTTTTATTTGAAATTGGCCGTACCCAAAATAAATGTAAAGAAAAATCGTTCATCATGAAATTTCCAGCATCCACATCGTCCACAAATAAAAACCACACGCGCAAAGCTAACCAACAGAAATAATCAAAACGAAATAACGGAGAGGTCACCAGCCCCAAACGAGGCTAACTTCCTCTAGTCGCAGCCTCACTGTCGTCCCGGATCCCACATCTGACCGAACCTGCCACAGTGTGGGAAGTCAGCGACACAAAGAGTAAGAGGTAAAAGTAAGATGTGCAAAATACTATAAATACTGGAAATAAAGCAAACCGAAGACCAGAGTATCCACACTCTCCCGCATGGATCAACAGTAACCCCCTGTAAATTGAAATAGTGCATGCAAAAGAAAACACATTGCTCTCACCTTGTTGCTTATAACCCCTCCACGGCACTTGTGCAGCACCTTAAGTAACCGCGAGGGGTCCCCACTACGGCACCTTGTGGGGTACACGGGTCAACGTACCACTTTTCCGGAAAAGTACACCAATGCGGTGGGCAAACCGTGGGTGTGCGTGCAAGCAGCCATGAGCATGGTGACCAATGTCAATGTGTAATAATAGGGATACTCATGCGAAAAGGGGTTAGTCAAGATTCATTAGCACATCTACTTTACTCTTACGTATTACATATGAGACCACAACAAAAATGCAAGAAAAAGGTACCCACCTGAAACGAAGATAAACGACCACGCTCGCGACCCTCCAAAGCAAACAACACCACCCGCGGGCCTAATAAAATATCCAAAACACCAATCAACATTTTACCCCCCAAACCGGCAAATTTAGTGGTCCCGACTACTGTACCCAAAACCCCTTCTATCCCTAAAACAGAAACCGACGAAAGACTCCGTGTCCAAAAATCCTTCCGGTCGCAAAAACCGTACTTCCGACGCGGTCCGACTGTCGACGAGGCAATTGACGGAAAACGGGTTCCAATCGTTGCCTTGACGAAGTTCGCGACGAAAAACAACCGAACGGAGGCTTCATCTGTCGAAAAATGAAAACAACTGCGTGCAGCGGACGGCACCGACACGCGGACTGCACCGTCAAGAGGACTGCACCGTCAAGCGAAAAACCATCGACGAAAATGCCAAGTAAAACCATCAAGGAAAATCTGTCAAGCCAAAACCGTCGAGCAAAATCGTCAATGAAAATGCCTAGTAAATCGTCAAACCAAAAACTGTCAAGCCAAAACCGTCGAGCAAAACCGTCGATGAAAACGCCCAGTAAATGGTTAAACAAAAACTGTCAAGCCAAAACCGTCGAGCGGAACCGTCGACGGCAGTGGCTCGACCCATGCGGACTTAGAGGCGGTACGGCGGCCCCGCGTGGTCACAGCCCCGCGCGGGCATGGCAGCGGCGCGGCAGCCCCGTGCGGGCACGCGCAAGCAGCGCGCGCGGGCGCAGGCAGCGCAGCGCGGTAGCCCCACGCGGGCACAGCCTCGCGCGGGCACGGTGCGGCAGCCCCGCGCGGGCACAGCCTCGCGCTGGCACGGTGCGGCAGCCCCGCGCGGGCACAGCCTCGCGCGGGCACGGTGCGGCAGCCCCGCGTGGGCATGGCGCGGCGGCCCCGCGCGGGCACGCGCAATCAGCGCGCACGGACGGCAGCCCGCGCAGCGCGGTAGCCCCGCGAGGGCGCGGCAGCCCCTCGCGGGCACGCGCAAGCAGCGCGCGCGGGAGGCAGCCTGCTTGGCTGCGCGCGGCGACAGCGCCTCGGCGGCGCGCGACCTGCGGTGGCAGCGCGCGGCGGTGGCCGCGGCGGCTCGGCTAGGGCATCGAGCGGCAGCGGCGGCGGCGGCTCGGCTAGGGCATCGAGCGGCGACGGCGGCGGCAGCTCGGCTAGGTCATCGAGCGGCGACGGCGGCGGCGGCTCGGCTAGGGCATCCAGCGGCGACGGAGCCACTGTCGACGATCCTTAGCGTCGGAGAAGACAACGCGATCCCGATCTCCGCGGACGGTGGTGTTTCTGGATCCGCTCCTCGGTATCGACGACGCTTCCGGTCTCGATCTTCGGCACGCGCAACGAGGAAAGAGGAAGAGGGACGATCTTTTCTCAAAATTAGGGTTATACGGTATTTGGGATATTAATATCTTTTTATTAATATTTTATTTATTTCTTTTTCTTTGTACGTACGAAAATCCCAATATCCGTTATTTTAAAGATATTTTTAGCCGATTCCTCGATAAGCGTGCCGATCCTCTGAACCATCCCGTAACCGTTAGCACGGATCCTGATGCACCAAAAACACATAGCGGGTTCCTAGGATGCCAGAACTTACCTTTTTGGACACGCTAACACTGAAACCCTCATTCCGAAAGATCCGTAAGTCAGATTTCCGATCCGATCGCATCGTCCTTCTCTGTTTAACGAGCTCTACCGCAGAAAAATACTCACAAGCGCAGAAGATCTACCCTAAAAGTCGAGACACTATAGGGGCATGCACTCCGGTAATATCACCACCTCGTCCAAATATAACTGGGCTAATCACCCAAATGACCAAGTCATCTTCTCCTCCCAGAGCTCTCGGCAATCTGCCAACAAAATTCAAGTGGAGTTATCCCAATCCCACGAAGGGATAGAGAGGCTCTGAAATTGCTCGTTGATCCTCTATGCTCAACTCTTACCCACTGACAAGTCAAACATTGAGCCACCGACCTCCCGATGTCCCTCCTCATACCATTTCACCCCAAAAGTATGCCTGGAAGTCCCAATAAGTGGTATAAGGCGTACGATGTCCTCCCACAGAATTTGCTCTTAGATCTCGAAATCCATAAGCACTCATACTCCGTCTCTGTACCTCAGTACTCTCGAAGCATCTACTGTAAAGTCCCTAGAGTGACCGCTAATGCAGGTCAAGTGGGGGGTCTTCACTCTGTCACTCACGGATTCTTTCCAGCAGAGTGAGCTGCACGGCAATAGCTGATAGTCTAGCAGAGACCCCTGGGGACACAACCTCCAGCTCGAGCCGTCTTATCTCCTCAAGTAATGGCGCCTGGCCTACGATCAATATAGCCAAAGTCTGCACAACTCTCCTGCTCAAAGCATCTGCAATCCTGCTAGCATTGCCGAGATGGTAAAGACTGTCCAAAATATAATCCTTCAATCAACAGCAATCATTTGCGCTGCCTCAGATCCAGTTCTTGAGGTTAGTATAGATCTCATAATGCTCCCCAAACACGTAGTGGCGCCACAACCTCAGTGCAAAAGCCACAGCAGCAACTCTAAGTCATGAGTAGGGTAATTCTTCTCATAATCCTTAAGTTGTCGGGAAGCACAAGCAATCACCCTGCCCTCCATCATCAGCACGCATCCAAGTCCATTGTGCGATGCATCACTATAAATCACATATCCTCCCCCCCTAACCGGAAAGGAAGGGTAGGAGTTGTCATCAATCACTTTCCAGTTCCTCAAGGCTCTACAGCCAATCTTCACTCTAAACGACTTAATTCCATTAGGAGTCAACGAGTGAGGGGTGTGGAGAGTTTCGCAAAGCCCTCCGCAAATCAATGGTAATATCCAGCTAAACCCAAAAAGCTGCGCACCGCAGTAACCGTCATCGGTCGAGGCCAATCCCGGACTGCCTCTATCTTCGTCGGATCCACTGCCACACCTGCGGCGTAAATCACGTGGCCCAAACAAACCACCTCCCCGAGCCAAAACTCGCACTTTACCAACTTGGCATACAACTCCCTCTCATGTAGGAGTTGTAGCACGATCCTCAAGTGCTCCTCAAGTCCAGCATCGCTCTGGGAGTAACCGAGAGTGTCCTCGAAAAACACCACGACGAACCAATCCACAAATGGCCAAAAAATCCTGTTCATCAAATCCATAAATACGGCAAGGGCATTGGTTAATCCTAAAGGCATGACAGTGAACTCATACTGCCCGCACTGCGTCCAGAACGCTGTCTTCACAAAGTTCTCGGCCTTCACCTTCAACTGGTGGTAACCTGATAGCAGATCAATCTTCGAAAGGACCCAAGGTCTTCGCGGCTGATCCAAGAGATCACCAAAGCGCGTCAAAGGGTATTCGTTCCTGATGGTCACTTTACTCTAATCCCGATAATCACACAAAATCTAAGTGAACCATCCCTCTTTCTCACGAAAAGCATTAGCGCTCAACAAGGTGACCCATCCGGTTTAACAAGGTCCTTCTCCATTAAATCCTGCAACTAGGGCAACATGTTTCTCAACTTTACTGGTGCCATCCACTAGGGTGCCTTCAAGATCGGCGCGGGTATAGAACCACGTCAATCACAACTCCATCCCTTTTTCCCCGGCGGCATCATAGTCGGCTCAGGTGGAAACACATACGAGAACTTGTGGACAAAAGGGACATCCTCCAGTCCCGGTGTCGCCGTAGGCACCGCTACCACTGCCACAAAAAGGCGATACACCTTCAGCTCATCATCTGCCTGACCCTCGCTGAAGGAACCGTCGCTGCAACTAGCGTACTCCGACAACCACTAAGGATAACACTTCCTGTCAGGCTCATGGAAAAATCATGATCCTTTCTCCGCCGTCACTAGTCACATGACAACATGCTCGCCAATCCAAAGCACTCAGTCCAACTCCAGGAGCTGTCGTAAACCCATAAGTCTGCCGGCACAATCCCCGGCCTCAACTGCACTGGACATGGTCCACACGCCTCCTCTACATGCATGACATGATCAAGAATCTGTACCTCAAGTGCATAGGGCAACAACCCTACCTCGAGTCCATGCAGGGGTGAAAACGCCCCGCGATGACATAGTTTGCTGACATGGCGTCCTCCATCAGCCTGTGCGAACTCACCCACAGGTACAAGTGGTCATCGCTCCGTCTACTTCGACGTCAAAGCCCTATCCGCCTGGAGATATCCCGACTATCCATAAAGGGGACACCGCCCCTGCCTCTGCCCGTACCTCAAGGCTGTTGCCGCTGCTAAAACTGGTGTTGTTGCTGCCGTCGGGGTCCACCCGACCTCAGGCGCCACAGAAATCCACGCCCCTAAGGGAGAAATCGGATAGGCAACCGCTCGCTATTATGTCTTTCGTCATTTGGCGTCGGGTGCTTCGCTCCAAAATTCGCCCCCGAGTGGTAAGTTTCTGTCAAAAAGAACTACAGTGTTCAACTCCATCGAGGCATCCCAAAATCATAGTCGGAGGGACCGACAAGGCGAAAGGTATCTTGGCGCAGTCTTCTCGCAAACACATATTTCCAGGGCGCCTCGTCCCTCAAAATGAGAAATGCGCAGTTCATCAACTACGCAAACTCTTTGGCACAAGGAGGCTCTCAATTGGTCTCTCCAACACCACCGCCCACGACTCCGACTATAGGCTCTAAACTCAATCCTACGCGTCAGGGTGGGTCAAATTGCCGAGACTAGCTCAGTCGATCAATAATGTCCCACTGCTCATCTGCCATCAGCTGTCCATCCTGCCTCAGTGCCTCAGCACTAAGCGTCGGCACGGAGAGGGCTGCTCGCTCAAACGGCGCCACTGGAGTCGCTGCCATCGGGAATACTGCAATAGGGGTAGTCTCAGTGGGAAAATGCTGACGAGGGAGGGTGCTCACTTCCCAACAACTGGGTCATCCTTACCAGCTGCTCACTCCGTCGCTGATATACCTCAAACAATCCTGCCATCTGGGCCCAGAGCTCTCTGACCGCCAATCTGGGTATCTGGCCCGAATCGATCCGCTCTGGCTCAACTGCTAAGACGGGTGCACACCTAAGACGGGTGCACACCGGTCAAAACTCAGCGTCAGGGAGACACCGCTCACCACGACAAAACTGCACATAAGCACACAACAAAAGCTTGACCCAATCCAGCAAAAATCTAAAGCATGTCACCCATTCCACAGCATTATGTTGTCTACAGCCAACATAATGCTTAGGAGAATAAACATGCCGATCACTCATCCCATCCCTTGGGAGAGGCATAGAACCCAATCAAAACTCTCGCCATAAGTCGCGACTCTCACGAAGTCATCCTAGGGTCAAACCACAAGCCTAGGGTTTCCAAAGTCCCAACTGACCTATCCTTAAGCTCTGATACCAACCTAATCTGTCACGCCCTGGGGTCGAAACTGCGACCCGGGCTCGCCAACAGATCCGCCGCCCATACGGGTAATCCCGCATAGGCGCATCGCCTAACCTGCAAAAAATAGTACTACATCTATACAAATATCAGAGCAGAAATAAACTGCTGTAAAAAGAAAATCCAATCACTATACAACAGGAATAAAGTACAAGATCTATCTCCCAAATAAATAATCATCATACAACATTCTCAATACAACATCCCTGAACCCAAAAAGGGAGATAAACTAAAATCATAGTACATCAGTCTCTCAAAATACAGAAAATCTCTCTCAACTAATAAACTATACGAAAATCCAGTTGACAGTACTAAAATCTCCAACCACGGGGTACAACTACACTCCAGTGACAGGTGGGGATCTAGCTCGCGACTCTCTCGCCTCGAACAGTGGCCGAAGAACCAGCAACTCCTGCAGAAGACTCTGCAAAACAAGGGGAGGAAAGAAAAGATAGGGGAAAACCCCAAACGGGTGTGAGAACTACTAGTAAACCAGTAGTCCTCAGTGGGTAAATCCTCAAACTCCGACGTACCCACCAAGTCTACCAGAGGCTAGAAAGGAGATAAAGTGGTAAGCTGAAATAATCGGCTGATAAGAAAACTACCACAACTATGCCTCTAATGCAGTACCGAATAAAACGACTGTATGCATGCATCAGTGAATAGTATCTGCCAAATAAACCCAATCAATGGACCGGTATAAAACCTAGTACTGCCTGCTCTGCCTCCATCATCGGGTATGCCAGCCAACGCATAACACCAATGTAATATGGAACTCAACTGTCTGCTCTGTCGCCATCAAGGTATGCCAGCCAACGCATAACACTGATGTAATATGGAACTCAAGAACCCAATAACTGACCGGCACCTACCCGGTACAGTCGCACACTCCGGAGTGGCACTCGAGGGGAGCGACCCACACGAGTAAAACAGTCTGCCAAAAGTATCTCAAAATAGCAGGTCTTAGTCACGACTATGCTCAAAGTGGGAAACTCCGTCCACTAATGCAACCCAGATCCCCAATCCGATGCAAAATCAATATCCGGTCAACCGCCCAATATCTGCGATTGCCGCAACACCCTACAAGCCCACAATCTGGTACAATAAACGACATTCGGTCAACCGCCCAACGTCCGCGGTTGTCGCAACACCCTACAAGCCCACAATCTGATAAGATTCTCCCAGACTCGGTAATCTCGGCTACACTATCCCAAACCCCTGCTCGCAACCCGAGCAACAAGAATCCCATGCCGATAAGTAAGAAGGAGGAGAAAAGAAAACAAACATATTTTCTCCTAAGTCAAGTCCCAACATGATAGTGTAGCAATAAAAATTGGCCTATCTAGATGTCCATAGACGCATGCAAATGTTCTCATGAAGGATAAAGTAAGAGTATCGAGTAAAAGCTTAATATAGGGATAACCACGTGTCAGGATTAATAACCAGCTATGTATGTCCATAAATCACAATCCATAATAAATCATCAGAGTGTACTAGTCTCACATAGATAGGCAAAGGAATAACCAGAATAGTATGATCATGCACGATCAATAAGGGGGTGGCGAAACAATAGGCAATATGTCGGGGATCACTCTAATAGTCCTAGTGAGTAAGCGGTAAAAAGAGGTGAACAACAACCCACCTGGAACGCGCAGATCCAGAATCCGATCGGGCTAAAATTTGGCATGCGCATTTCCTCGGCACCTACGGTTCCAACGAATCCAAAATTGCCCAAAAAATCCTCCTGGATCTGCGGTGGCAAGCAAAACAGCGAAGTGCTGTCCAGTAACATAGAGCAAAAACAGCGGGCGCATCATAATGGTGTAACTGTGAAAACAAGCACAATCTCTGTCCGGGGCCAAAAGAAAAATTGCTCACCTTGATAATGACAAAAAGTTCCAACTTCCCTCTTCCTCGCGAAACTCCAAGATCTCAGCGAAAACTGTATCACAAGCCGAATACCGCAAAAATTACCATCACAAAGTCTGCATTTTACTGTTCAGTGCAACAGTCCCCAAAAATGAAAATGTTCACCTTCGTAGAGACCTCAAAAAAATCCAAGAAAAATACTGTTGCGTTCCTCTCGAAGCGTATATGTCAATAGAGTCCTTAAACACTCAATTCAGACAATCGTAAGCCGAGAAAAGGCAAGAATACTCCACCGCTGTCCAAAACATTTCAGCAGTAAATGGGGTCAAAAGAAGCTCCGAAAAGTCCAATTAAAAACCAAAATGGAGAGGAACGATAAACACGGAAATCGAAGGTCTACCTCTCGTGGAAACGTCGCCGTAAAAATCGGCCAAAAACACCCTCGGATCAGCATAGGGGGAGCCCGCGGACGAAGCGTCGAAGCGCGTCGCGTCGGGGAAAACACCGATGTCACGGCCTCCAAAAATACCCAAGATCCATCAAAGAGTAGTGGACTAGTAGGAGAAGGCCTCACAGCCAAAGGGGAGCTCCAACAAAAATCCCAAAAGTCCCGAAATGGGGCTTCAAAGGCCTATTTATAGGCAAAAATCCAAGAGGAACCTCACTGTTTGGGGTACACTTTAGGGCGCCCGAAAGATTCGGGCGCCGCACAGGAGATAGCGTCGGTTGCGCCCGGATTCACCCGGGCGCGCCACGTGTCCCCGCCATGCGCAACAGCCAGGCGCGGCCACTCAGGCCGCGCCACGTGGCCCACCCGCGCAACTGGGTGGTTGGCGCCTGCCTCTCAGGCGGCGCCACGTTGCGGCGCCACGTCGCCCCGCCTGCCCCGCACCTGCCCTGCTCCTCTGCGTGGACCGCGCGCGCTGCACCATCCACTCAGGGGGCACCACGTGGCCCTGCCCCGGTCCACGGCTCCTGCTTGGACCGCGCTCGCTGCGCCACCAATCCGGGGCCACCACGTGGCCTCACCTCGGTCCAAGACTCCCCCCGTGCACCCGATCACACCGCAAACTTCCAGTTGCCCGTTTTCGGGTGTTCGGACCAGAAAAATATTTCCAAACAGTCGTTTTCTATCGTTTTCCCGTGCTGAATCCAAATACGGCCTTCGTTTTATGCAAAACTAATTTCATTTTTCGACAAAGGCATCCGTCGTTTTATGCAAAACTAATTTCATTTTTCGACGAAGACATCCGAACGGCAAACTTGATTCGATTTTCGCGCGGGGTCCATTCCTTGAGTCCGATTCGCGCACAAATACCTCCATCACACAGAATAATCCTCCAGAAGTCGCTGATCATGCCGTAACCCTTCAGCGAAGATCCGGATCATCACAGGATAATGATCATAATATCTGATAGCAAGCTAAAGATCAATCGAGCATGGCAACATATAAGCTAGCAAGCTAAGGATCAATCAAGCACGGCAACATATAGGCTGATAACTGATAATGATCAATGAATCAAGCGATATAGCAATATAAAAGTGATGCCGATCAATAAAAAGAGCAGGCTCAACACGGAAATCTAGGCTATCACAAGAATAGGGGTCCGACCAATTACGATACCCCAGAGGGCCGAGATGATAAAGCCCGGACCGAAGATAAACCCACATGTCTGCAGGCGAACTATCGACTCCAACAGAATGCTCGAAGACTGTGCCAACCTGAATCATATGTTTTGATCAGGGAACAACTCACACATACCCAAACCACAGACTCACTATTCTTACTTAAACCTGGATCTTTTCCAGATTGACGCCAAATTTACCAAAATACCCCTCTCGAAAATTCATTTTAGATTTTCGAGAGATACGGGCATCAACCCTACGCCGCTGGCTAAACCAGATTCTACTAGGACACATCAGACAGCAAGGCGTAATCGCCGCAATTCCTCGAATTGCGTGATTAATACTGGGATGCCGTTAAATCGACGATTTTGTCGATTTACGGACCGATAATCAATTTCTGCTCAACGAGAGCCGTTGGATCCCTAACGAAAAGCTTAGAGATCATGGACACACTGCCCGAGACAGCACGTGAGGTTACAATTGCGTTTAGACCCCTAGGGTTTCCGAAAATCGCATTTTTACGCGTACTTGAGAGCCATTTTCGCTCGTTCTAATTATTGGAACATTATTTTAACGAACCGTCACCACCAGTAGGTGACCCTCGACTCGCTGAACACCGTGCTCACCATTTGGCAGCAGCACGGATCCCGAGGAAAACTTCGGGTCATGCCTTATCTTGCTAACACAACCTACTATGCCATTTTTAAATTTTTACTCGACCAATCCCATTCTTAAGGTGAGCATCGCGTTCAATGACCCCAAAATAGCCAAAAGCTCACTGCCGCGAAGTCGCAATATGCCCAAAACAGCCCCAAAGCCATTTAACCAAACATAAAGCTCTATAATGCAAAAACTTTAAATCTACTTGTGCCATCAACAAAATAACTTGAGCATCTTGCTCAGAGCATCACAGAGACTCAGAGGCTTGCTATTTGGCAGCCCAGGAACTGCTGGATCAAAGAGATCCCAACCCACATGCTATACTCTTTACAACATTGCTCCACACAAAACCACACAGCCCAAAATTCGGATCTGAAGTGAGCATCATGCTCAGGGGAGTGTCTGAAGCAATCTGATCTTTTGCTGGATGCCTAAAATTGTACTTGAGCTCATTGAGGCATTTAATCAAACACATGGTGGACATCTTTTGTTAATACACAAGCTTACAAATTCCCAAGCTGCATCTTTGCATGGCTGGAATCTGGGGGCTTCCAACATGGATGGAATTGTTCTATATGGTAGCAGAAACATTTCCATCCAGTTTGGGCCATCATGCTCACTCGGGTTGCCGAGAAACAAGAATAAGAAAATAAGGAAGATGAAGCTTCAAAGACCAAAAATGGTATTTTGCTATTTCTGGGTTCTGAGCCTCAAGCAATAGCACCAACAGGTGCATCTCATCCCCGCAAACTCATCTGGACCCGTGCCCGGCGACAGGACACAGTGGCGGCGGCGGCGGAGCAAGCTCGGGCCAAGCTTGAGCTTCATCAATGGCAACTTTGTAACTTAAAGCTTTGAGGTGCAAAGGACAGCACCAACAGCTTCCTAAGATCACATAGAGATGGTCTGGGCAAGCCATGACCGTCGGCGGGCTGTACACGGCCGGCTGCCATTGTTGGGCTCGAGCTCGGGCCAACAATAGTAGATCCCTCCTCGGGCTGCATGGTTGCCATGCAAAGGCATGGATGGACTCTAAATGGTCCCACAAAGCTTCTCGACCACTTGGCCGGAGGTGGGGAGCGACGTCGGCGCCGGAGCAAAAGGCTCGGCCATGGTGCAATAACCCGAAAACTAGGGTTTTGGTTTTTGACGCGCACACTTTTCGCGCATTTCGAGACAAACGATTCGTCGAATTGCGGAACGGACTTCGCCACAACGTCCGGCTCGTCGAGACCTATCAAATAGTGCCCTTGCTTGTTTGATTTGGTGCTCGAATAAAATCTCGGGCCATAATACTGTAGGCTATACTGTAATGCACGCATTTCGATGCACCAGAATTGCCAAACGCGAATTCTGTCAGTGCCATTGCGCTCAGAATATCGAAATTAGCTAGAAACGACTACTCACACTGCTATGTTTGGGTTTCAAATAGTGAATCGGATGACGGTTGATCGAGAGGGAACCGAAATCAGGGGCTACTATTATTTCACTATTCACTTAAGTCGTGGGCCCCGCGACTTCTTCGCTGATTTGCAGAATATCCGACCGTCGGATCGAAAATATGTGAATACCAATCTTTTTTGTTTTGACGAGACGGTCGCACTGGTGATCTCAGATTTTCAAGATCAGACTCCGATCAAAAGTCGATATTTTTGGGCCATATTTACACTATTAATAATCCATTTTTGCTAATCAAATAATCCAAAAAATTCTTTAAAATTAATTTCGGTTTCAAAAATCATGGTTATTACATCACTTTGCTAGTGGGCCGGGTCGTTACACCTCGACCAAATGAGAAATGGGATGTTCAAGTTCAAACCCCGAGCCGCCGTGGGATGTCCAAGAAGATACAAAAATAACATCCTATCCCATCTCAAGACCTTTGTATTCGGCAATATGTTATAACAAACAATAAAATTCAGAAATCGGTATTCATCTTTAAGTTCCTTGAAAAATACCACATTTCCTGCCGATCTAGTGTCTGGCAAACAAATGGCATCCACCACAGTCCTCCAAATCTGATTGGTCATGACTTGACCTTTCAAATAATGAGTTCCTCCTGCTTGGGCACTCATTCCCAGCACTTCACCAATTAGTTGAGGGGTGATGACAAGCTTGGTGTTTCGGACCGTAGCATGGAATTCCCTTGGTCCACCCTCAATGTCTTGAAGCTGATTCGTACACATGTAGAAGGTTTTGATCAAATGCAAACAATAACCAAAAGTTTCAGGAAAATTATAAATTTGCATGAGTCGGGCGCTATCGAATAAGACTCCAAATTCTTCCGATCGTTCCCAAAGAGCTCTGACATTCACGTGCCTCTCACCGATACATTCCCTGTTTTCAAAATCTTTCATCCTTTCAGTATTGATGTGGACAAAATCTTGCGGAGGTGGCTCACTAGCAAGTGGCTCATCGATCTCAATTCCACGAGATCGTCCTCTCTTCCGTGCAATAGTTTTCCTTTTCATTGACGTAGGTTGCATAGGAGCTTTTCCTTTCTCAGCTGCAGTAGGGGTTGTTTTAGCTTTTGCTGAGGGCTTTTCCCTTTGAAGCAGACGATGCCTTTGCTGCTGCGGTTGCTTGTGCCCCTTCAATTGTTTTCTCCCAATCTTCGGATTCTGTTTCCGATTCATCCAACGAAACAAACTCCGTTTCCCCTTTGTCCTTTCGAGTTCTCTTTAGTTTGTTGGTCACATGGGTGCTGACCAAAGCAGTGATGAACACAATTATCCATTCAAGAGCCATCTTGAAAGATTAGTCACAAAAATCCTCTGTGAGCAAGACTCAAAAACATGAAAAAAAATTGTTTAATTTTAAAATTTTGAAAGATCATACCTAAATAATTCTTAACATGTGTAGAGGCTAGGAATCAAGACAATTTTGCAAAAAGAATTAAAGAAATAGATCAATTTCTCATATTTCAAAAAATTCCAAAAATTGCCTTAAAACCGAAATTTCTCGAATCAAAGCCCAAAAATCTGTTTAGAAACAAAATACCAAGCAAAGAACCAATTCTTAGGCATCTAGAGTTCAGATTTTACAAGAAATTTGATCAAAAATCGTGCAAAAATAAAATTGTAGCATGAAATCTATCACGTTTAAGCAACCTAGCAAGAACAGTGATGAAAGTTGAAGATTGATCATAGATATTACTTGGATCGAGAGAGATTCAGTTGAAAAAGATCCAAAAGCCTTCAATCTTTAGAGAGAGAAACTCAGGAAACCAAAATAGAAAGCTTGTATCGAATGAAAAATCTAAAACCAATCGTTTTAATATAAACCCTAGCCGCGATCCGGATCGGATTAAGAAGTCAGTCCGGATCGGCTTCGCGCAGAAAATCCCATCGTTCGGGATCCGGACTGACTGATCCAGTACGGACTGCCTGCAACTTTTTCTCCAGAAAAAATCATAAAAAATCTAGAAAATCCAGAAAAAGTATGTAAGCATTCATGCATATCAACTTTAAACAAAAAGTATCGTTTCATATGAAAAGAAATAGATTATAAAAAATATATCAATAATATCCCAAATTATGAAACGAAAATTTATAAAAGTTATAACCTCTAAAGTTGAGCAAGTTTCGAACATCAATCACGATCTAATGAGTAGAGAGTTTATCAAGTCATCAATCAAATCCCAAAATAAGTTAGATAATAATATCTAGTCAATGTATTTAGGGAGTGGCTCTTTGAGCATCTTTCAATAATAAAATCCCACCTTATACCAACCTTGGAATTTGACAGAATCAAGTATTCCAAAAAGCATTTTATCAAATAAACAGTAACACCGTGCTTGGTAAACATGTGGTAGCTGCACACAGTACTCGGACGACCGAGGTGGTAGATCTTTCCTTCATGTGGTGGTTGTTTACACACTCCTCTAAAGGATGTAAATCAAAACCTCTCGTTTTAATGTAAAATCTAGCCGCGGCCTGGATCGGATTAAGACGTCAGTCCAGATCGGCTTCGCGCAGAAAATTCCAATGTTCGAGATCCGGACTGGCTGTCTTCAGTCCAGACTGCCTGCAACTTTTTCTTAAGAAAAATTCATAAAAATTCCAAAAAATTTAGAAAAAGTGTGTAAGCATTCTTGCATATCAACTTTAAACAAAAAGTATCGTTTCATATGAGAAAAAATAGATTATGAGAAATCTATCAATAATATTCCAAATTATGAAACAACAATTTATAAAAGTTATAACCTCTAAAGTTGAGCAAGTTCGAAACATCATTCATGATCTTATGAGTAATGAGTTTATCAAATCATCAATTAAGCAAAGAAAATGAGACACCAAGATCGATAGATGTTTGAAATTCCAAATAAGTCAAATAATGTTATCTAGTCAATATGTTTGGGAAGTGGCTCTTTGAGCATCTTTCAAAAATCCCACCTTATACCAACCTTAGACTTTGATAGAATCAAGTATTCCAAAAAGCATTTATCAAATAAACAGTAACACCATACTTGGTAAACATTACTCGGACGACTGAGATGGTAGCTCTTTCCTCCATGTGGTGGTAGTTTTCACACTCTAAAGGATGTAACTCTTTACACATCTTTCGAGCATGAAAATTTTTAATAACTCCCCTTCAATTGGCTATCAATTATGTAAGATATTCAGTATTCAACCAAAAAATGTTCTCGTGTTCATACTTATTTCAATCATCAAATAAGATAAAATAATACCAAGAGATCATCGAGTGAGGAATTGACTTTGATCAATTAAAGATGAAATAATTGATATAAATGATCATTGCATCAAATGAGTTATAATGATATTCAAATCATAATAAACTTCTCAAAACATGAAAGGATGCAATTAAAGTCAATAGTGCTAATGCTCAGTTAATGTTCTATTGTACGAATATATATACGATAAAAAAGAACAAAAACACAAAAACAAAAACCTATCTAAGTAATGGTTCAAAAATCAGTTATATCAAAGAAAGCATACTAATTGCTTTTCGCAAATGAATGAAACGTTTTTGATCCAAAGGTTTTGTCTAAATATAAGCTAATTGATCATCAGTTGAAACATAAGAAATTTGTGAAGTACTTGATTCAACTATGTCACGCCCCGAGCCCCAGCGGAAGCCTACCCGACACGTGCACAGACCCGCCGTGTGCACAAGGTACCCCCTTGGTACACACAAGGCGTCTACAACAACCAAGCGGAAAGGAAGCAAAAAAAAAAAAATACACATCCTACTAGTAATCAGAGCACAACACAACTAAACTATCATACATGGTGATAAAAGAAACATACAACTGTAATCCTCTCAAATACAACCTATCAAAATACAGGGGTGGTCTTTATAATACATCAACACCTCTCCAACAAAGCAAAAGAAAAGGTGCCCTGTAACCACCTCGAGTGGCGCGACAGGGACAAGCTAGCTAAACGACAATCCCTTGCCACGGTCCCGAGCTCCCCCCGCCACGGATGGCTCTAAAAAACAACCACCCAAATGGGGGTGAGAACTATTAATTAATATTTCCCAGTAGGTAAGTCGTCGAGAGAAGCGAGATACACTACTATGTCAACTGAGGCAAAAGATAGTATAACTGCAGAAATAAGATGCAGATAATAAACAACTGAAGTAAAGTACTCTACTACTATCATGCCTCTATGCTCAAGTACAAAGAAATAATGATATGAATCTATCATGCTATCATAAATGTCCAACTGCAATAAGTAGTAAAATCTACGTGATGTTCAATGTCAAGTTTACTATCATGTATATCCAGCTACCATGAATGTATCATCTATGTGATATTCATTGTCAAGTTTAGTTAACTTTAATCATTTTCTCTTGAAAGACTTTCTTTGAGTCTAAGCTTGAGCCACGCCTCATGGTCCCGTGGTCGTCACGCCCCGGGGTCGAAACTGCGACCCGGGCTCGCCAACAGATCCGCCACCTATGCCAAACCTGCATAGGCGAAGCATCCTACCTGCAAGAAAAGTACTACAGCTAAACAGATATCAGAGCTATAAATAAAAATCTGCTGTATAACTAAATCAATCACTGTACAACTGGAAATAATATAACAATGTCCGTCTCTCAAAAATGATAATCATACAATATCCTCATATACAAACTCAGAACTCAATCGGGAGGTATCTCCAATAAATACATCAGTGTACAGGCTCTCAATACATATCAATCCTCACTACATCAGTCTCTCAAAGGAGGAAAATAAAATAACTAATGTACTGAAGCTCTCCTCTGAAGGGGTACCGCTACACTCCAACGACGGGTAGGGAACTAGCTCGCGACTCCCTCGCCTCGGTCAGAAGGATCAGCAACAGGAACAATAAGAACCGGAGTAGAAGTCCCTGGGGGAAAGACACCACGACGGGTGTGAGAACTACATCCCACAGCAGTTCTCAGTGGGTGCCGCCAACAAGCCCGACGGTCTGCCCATTAAGTCTACTAGAGGCATAAAGCAACAAATGCAGTGCTGTAAGGAAAGCTGGGAAAAGTAAACTCTACATGTGAGGACCTGGTTTTCCCCGATGTGATTACTGGTTGACCAGCCGCTTCTGGAGGCCTTTGTGGCGTGTCGGTGGCGTTTGTACACCAATTGGACACTTTTGATGGACTCGGTGTGTTAATTGGATCACGAGAGTAGTCAGATGGCCCCATTGAATGCTTAGAAGTGGTTTCGCGCGCAATGGATATTAAAATTGGACTCGGGGCGAAGTTTGGATAAAGGATCACCTCTCAGGTTGCCTTCGGGAATTTTTAGAGTAGGAATTTGGCAAATCGGACTTCAGAATTGGACCCGGCACGGAAATCGGATCAAGTGGGCTATCCGGGGGCATTCGGCAAATTTTCGGATGAGAATTTGGAGAAATGGACATCATTTTTGGATTCAGCGCGCGAAATCGTTGAGAATGGACTATTTACTTGCTTTTTTCGGAGCCCGGTTGACGCGCACGTTTTTCGAGGTGCGGCGCCGATCCCGAGGTGCGGCACGGATCCCGAGGCGGCGGCGGCGCGCGGCTTGAGGCGCGCGGCGCGCTGCGCAATGCGCGCAGCTGGCGCGCATTGGGAACGCGCGCCTCCGTGTGGGACAGCGCAGGGGCCGCCACGTGGCGGGCCCCCGTTGGCGCCCGCGCGGGCGCGGGGGCGCCCGCCCGTGTGGCGCGCGGGTGTCCCGCGCCTGGGGTGGCACGGTGTAACGCGCCCGTGTGGCGCGCATGCTGCGTGCCCGCGTGGCGCGCTTGGGTGCGCGCCACGTGGCGGCGGGGCGCGTGCGTGGACCCGGTGCACACGCCCGGCTTCGTGGACCGGGGGTTTGGGGCTCCCCATTGGCTGGCTCCGTGGACCGGGTCCGTGGACCAATCCTCCTCCTCATTCTCTTCTTCTTCTTCATTCTCCCCCGCACCATTTCTCCTCTTCTTTTCCTTTCTTCTCCAACCGAGCGCGAGAGAGAGAGAGGGAGGAGATTTCGTGGGGTGCGACGGTGCGCCGTGGACCTTGCGGAGCGCGCGAGGTGTTCCATTTGGGCCGGTTGGGCGACGCGACGCTGTCGAGGTGGGTCCCGCGTGTTGTTTTTGCGGTATTTTTGGCACAGTTTTGAGGCATCCTTTTGGACATTGGATTTGACCCCTTGCTCTTATCTGTGTTAGGGACCGTGTTTTATTGCACCGTTTTGCGTGCGGACTCCGGCAGCGTGCATCGTTTTGTGTGCGGACTCCGGCAGCGTGCACCGTTTTGCGTGCGGACTCCGGCATCGTGCTCCGTTTTGCGTGCGGACTCCGTTTTGCTTGCGGACTCCGTCACCGTGCTCCGTTTTGCGTGCGGACTCTGGCGATGTGCACCGTTTTGCGTGCGGACTCCGTTTTGCGTGAGAACTTCGGCATCGTGCTCCGTTTTGTGTGTAGTTCGAGGTACGTGCATCGTATCGCGTGTAGGTCTTGTTGGCGCGCACCGTTTTCCGTGCGGGGTTTAATGGCGTTCACCATTTCGTGTGCAGGTTTGGTGGCGCGCATCGTTTTGCGCGCGGACTCGTGTGTGCACCGTTTTGCGCGCAACTTGTTGTACGAGCGTCGGATCGAGGCGAGCCTGTACACTTTTTTCATCTACTCGACGTGAGGATCATCACCGTATTTTTCTGGGATTTTTCCGGGAACTGCCCGAAGGTATACTTTTCCCGTTCTCTGGTGCATGTGATACAGTTGTGTATGGTTGTGTGTTTGTGAGCGCCCTGTATTGTGGAATTTGTAACTCGGCCAACGGGGCTCGGACTTTGGCATGCAGGTACTCGTTTCGAAGGTATCGACGCGAGGAACGCGACAATATTTTTGGTGGATTTTTCAGAGTCCGTTCTGCAGGTGAAAATTGCACATCTTCAAGGCTGGTTCCAGCAGATGGTGTATACTTGGATATTTTAGCATAAAGTGTAACCTTGGACCTTTTGTTGTACCCAGGAGGGTTCGCGAGTATTTTTGGAACACTGCTAGGAGCCGAGGTTTGCGCGACATGTACCGTGGTTATGGGTTCAGCTGATTGTGCGTGCAAGTGGCCACGCTCTTCACCGCCCCCAGGTTTGCCTTGGATTGAGCACTTCAGGTGGGTAAGCTTAATATTGATAAGGTTTTATATTCTGGTAAATGTAAATGCATTTGTGGATATGTCACCCCTCTATGACTGATATCAGGCAAAATTGATGTATAACCGATATGAGCGAGAGGTAGGCAAGGAATGGCCCACTTGGGTGAGGTTGGTATACCATAGTAGGAACACTTTAGCACGCTTTGCTAAAATATGTTTCACCCACTTTTATTGTTTCTGAGGACAAAGCATGCTTGCATGGACATGTAGTTAGGCCATCTTTTACCGCTGCACTACTTGTTGGAACTTGACTTAGGAGAAACCATGCTTTTCCTTTCTCCTTCTTGGTTAGTCAAGTGGTCAGTGTTGCTCGGGTTCGAGCAGGGGTCTGGGTAGTGTAGTCGGGACTTGGTGCCTGGGACAGGTTGGATTAGTTGTGGGGCTTTGCGGCAACCGCGGATATTGGGCGGTCGACCGGATATTTATTTATGCACCAGATTGGGTATCTGAATTCTCTAGTGGACAGAGTTTCCCACTACTTGAGTACTTTGCATCTGATTGAGGACCGAGGCTTTCTTTAGTGGTTGGGCTTTCCCACTTTGATCAGAGTCATGATCCAGTCCTGCTTTGGTTACTTATCACACCGGCGCGGTTATTGCCCGGTGATGCTTTTATCACACCGGCGCGGTTATTGCTCGGTGATGCTTTCCTCGTGTGGGTCGCTCCCCTCGAGATCCCCTCCGGAGGCTGGGGCCAGACAGTTATTGACAGTTTTTTCTATCACATCGGCGCGGTTATTGCCCGATGATGAGAGCGGCAGCAGGCAGTACCAGTTTCACTGGTGACACTAGATTGAGTTTATTACAGGCATTTACCTTATTTGTTGCACTCGTGTCAGGGGGACCGAGTGGAGTCTAGTAACTTTGTTTAGACCAGTGCTAGTGTTGTTGGGAACCGTTTGGGGATTGACGGTGGTCCCAAGGTCATTGTGAGTTGTTGACCGTTGTGCGAGAGGCTTGGTGATCTTGAGTTTATCCGTTCTGAGAGAGAGAGTGGATTTTGACTATAACCTGCATGAGCCACTACTCGATAGCGAGTTAGTCCGTTTGGACGCCCTACGTAATTCCTGCCTGTCAGCGGGAGGTGGTCGTAGGTGAGGCGCAGGTTTGACTGGACCAGATGTGGCAGTCAGCTCGATTGGGTCGATTGTGCACTTCATGTGCTAGTGGTTGCATACCATACTTTGTTTCTCCCCTCTTGAGCATTTAGATAGAGGCTTGGTAGCTGTTAGGTGACATCAGCATTCTTGTTCTGTTCCCACTTCTTCGGGTATTTTATGTCTCTTGGGGACTTGGTGGGCAGACCGTCGGGTCTGGCGGTGGTACCCACTGAGAACTCCCTTTTTGGTGTAGTTCTCACACCCTTTGGGGGTTTTCCCTCTTCTTTTTCCTTCCTCTCCTTTGTTTTGCAGAGTCTTAGCGGGTGTTGCTGATTCTGCGGTTGTTGATCGAGGCGAGGGAGTCGCGAGCTAGATCCCTACCCATGTTTGGAGAGTAGCGGTACCCCTTCAGAGGAGAGCTTCAGTAGATTAGTTGTTTTATTTCCTCTTTTGAGAGACTGTTGTAGTGAGGATGATATGTATTGAGAGCCTGTACACTGTTGTATTTATTGGAGATACCTCCATGTTGAGCTATGAGTTCTGTATCTGAGGATTTTGTACGATTATCATTTTTGGGAGGTGGACTTTGTTGCATCATTTCCAGTTGTACAGTGATTGATTTTAGTTATACAGCAGATTCTTTTATTTATAGCTCTGATATCATGTTTAGCTGTAGTACTTTTCTTGCAGGTAGGATGCTTCGCCTATGCAGGCTGGCATAGGTGGCGGATCTGTTGGCGAGCCCGGGTCGCAGTTTCGACCCCGGGGCGTGACACTACAGCTACTATGCCTCTATCTAGATGCTCAAAGAGTGGAACAGAAAGAACATGATGCCACAACTAACTCTCATCTCTGATCACCCAATCTAAACTGACTGCCACATCGGGTCCAGTCAAACCTGCGCCAACCTACTGCCGTTACGTCCCGGAGGAGCGGACTTACGTAGGACGTCCACACGGACTATCACAAGCGAACTCTAGTGTAACAACTAGTCGCATACATCGCAGCCTCGTCAGGCTCGGTATCATCACACACACCCGGGTGGTAGCTCGGGGGGAGCGACCCCACCGAACTCAAGTATCACATCTGTATCACTGTCTCATAAGCGGCACATGCAGGCTATGATCCATGATCAAACAGATCGGTAACTCCAAGCTCAAAGCACAACTCAGTCGGAAAAAGAACCTCGACTCAAACAGGAATAGCCCAAAACACTCTCACAGCTATGTCGGAGAACCCTCAACGACTCAATCTGATAATGCACGACCATGGCTGAGTCGGGAAACCTCCACGACTCGATCTGCCAGAACCCCAAGATCCTCAAAGCTAAGTGGGAGTACCACCTCCACCACTAAATCAGAAAAACAACCCAGGATCTAGAACCATCCCAACAAGGAAGAAAACTCTCATGACACTAGAAACTCAAAAGAATGCACAGTCAAGTGACAAATAACCTCTAGATCACACTCTACCAACTCATAGCACAAAGTCGCATCCACTGCGAGAAACTGTCTCAACAGGCCAAACAGGCCAAACGTCGCATCCACTGCGAACAACTGCCTCAACAGGCCAACATCGCATCCACTGTGAACAATTGCCTCAACAGGCCAACATCGCATCCACTGACACAATGAAGGGTCCGGGAACCCCGAAAGACTAGAACCTACAACCAAAATCAAACAAGAACAGGCTCTAGGCATAGCCTCTTGTTGTTCTCG
This sequence comes from Tillandsia leiboldiana, assembly GCA_029204045.2. Taxonomy (NCBI): domain Eukaryota; kingdom Viridiplantae; phylum Streptophyta; class Magnoliopsida; order Poales; family Bromeliaceae; genus Tillandsia; species Tillandsia leiboldiana. The sequence continues at coordinate 17,345,734 of CM055077.1, read as the reverse complement.
TCCCAAGAAGAAGGCAGACCTTAGAACCCAGACCACTCGAATCATCTCGAGTGGTTAATTTATAGGAAAAAGGTGACATTTCTTACTGAAGCCGTTTGATCTGTAAGAAATCCATATTTAATGATTTTTAGTTCTTTTTAGGAAAACAGTTGAAACCAAGTTTTATATCTAAGCCTCGAAGGGCTAATGCCTTCGTCCAATCAAACAAGAACAGACTCAGGCGACCCTACGATGCTTGGAAGAAAATATTTGGTTGACAAAAATTATATGTGTGTCCAAAAAGGTTCTGGGTTTAAGGTCCTGCTAACACTGATATACCGCTGCCACTAACACAGCGGCGACAGATAAAACAAGAAAATAAAACATCTCGGGACCGCCGTCTACCCAAACGGCTCCCGCCACAGATGAACAACCAACTACATCTACCAGACTCCACTCTGCTCCCAAGCACGAGTGTAACATGCAACCCACACTAAAAGATAACCCTGACCACTCGGCCCACTACCCGGGCGAGGAAGAACACTATGTCCAGGAAAGTAGAAGTGTGGATGTCTAAAGCAGAAATAACCCTAGCCCAAGTGAGGGTTTTCTACTAGTCTGGTTTACACATGCAAACATATGACAGGGTGCTAGGTCAAGTTCCAAGATAACTATAATTACAGATGGTAGGAAACAAAAGATCGCATGATCAACAAATAACGCTAGAATTATCAGCTATCACATTCTAGCATGCTACACAAGAATATCTCTATCATGCATGGTCCTACTATAGCAGATTTAATGAACATTCCATCAATCTTGGAGACAGGGCCACCCACCTGAAAACGCTAACTGTCCAAGGTTCCACAGCTGCAAATACCCAGAAATCCAAATCTCCAACTCTAACGGGTCCAGCAATACCCGCAAACTCTCCTGGGTACAACACAAGGTTCACATTTACACTTAAATTCCCAAAATTAACCACGCACATACACACTGAAAATCAGCCCCAAAGATGCACTTATTTCACCTACTGAAAGTGCTCTGAAAATTCCAATAAAAATACTACGGCGATCCTCGCGTCGAGACCTTCGAAACGGGTACCTGCACGTCCAAATCCGAGCCCCGTAGGCCAAGTTACAAATTCCACAGTACAGGTGCGCAAACACTCACAACCACACAACTGTAAACTCAAACACAGATAAAAGGGGAATAGTATACCTCCGGGAAGGTCTCAGAAAAATCCAAGAAAAATACGGCGATGATCCTCGAGACAAGTAGATGAAAAAAGTGTATAGGCTCGTCTCGATCCGATGCTCGAGCGCGGAGAATAAAATCCGGCAAGGGGCTGCTGTCCAAAGACTCCACCAGCAAACAGTGGCTTAGAAATGTCTCAAAAACCGTGCCATAAACTCTGAATCCAGCAAGATGATCAACACGAAAGTCGAAGATGTACCTCTCGTGAATCCAATGCCATAGAAATCGTCCAAAAATACTATCGGAGTAACTCTGTGGACCTCTCAGACCGAACTGCGACGATAACGGGCCTCCGATGAAAGACCGTCACTCTGTGCTCCGATGCCGAAGTCGTCGACGCCGCGGCTTCCAAAAATTCCGGGCCTCTGCCAGAAGATGCGCAACACAAGGAGCTCCAACTTTGCTAAAGGGTCCAAGGGCAGGGGAGCTCAGGAAAGGGGGCAAAAAGCCCCAGCCAACAACCTATTTATAGGCCCAGCCCGAAAAATCCAACTTTGGACTTTTGGGCCAAAAATCCGGGCGCCCGGGCATTCCGGGCTGCTACAGTGCGGGCCTGGCCCGTTACTGTTCACGCCCGGAAGTCTCCCAGCCCGCCACGCGTCCACCCAAACAGCAAACACGCGACGCTGGTGCCGACACGTGGCGCCCACGCCGGGAGCCGCGGGTCAGCGCGCCCACGTCGCGCCCCCGCGCGCCCACGCGCGCCTGTCGGGGACGCAACCCGAGGCAACTGCTCCCCGCCCCCGTGGACCGTGCGCACAGAACCCCACCAACCACGTTCTGCCACGTGTCCGCCCCCGGTCCACCGTGCACCCGCGCTTAATCCAAGGACCGCGCCCACTGCGCCCGCCAACCGGGAGCTGCCACGTGGCCAGCGCCCGGGTGCACGCCTCCGCGGTGGACCGCGCGCCTTCGCCGCCGCCAGCCGCCGCGCTCCGCCGCCAGCCGCCGCCGCCGCCGCCTCTCCGGCCGCGGAACAGTACTAGCTGCCTCGAAATCCGTGCCGGGTCATCCGAGCTCCGAAAAATATAAGTAAATAGTCCATCTTGACCGTTTTCGCACGCTGAATCCAAATCCGATATCTGTTTGGCCCAATTCCACCTCTAAAATTTCCCGAAAATTCTCGGAGAAGTGAACTTGATCCATTTTTAATGCCGGGTCCAAATCTTGGGTCCAATATGCGCGCAAACACCTCTAACACTCAACCTGGTTCTCCAGAAGTCACAGATCCAACAGTAATCCAAACGTGGGAATTTCCGGGTCCTCACAGTGGTGGCACCCCCTAACGGAGCTATGCCTATCCATGGCGTCCCAATCGGCACCCAATCCCGCACGGTGATCATGATGTCGCAAATGGCCAACTCCGGAGTGCCGGCTTGGAGGGAGCGACCCTGCCAAGCATGTGCGAAGGAGCACAAACGGCAAGATAGCAAGTCTCGATCATCGTGTCTAAAACACGGAATAACAATCATCGTGTCTAAAACACGGAATAGCAATCATCGTGTCTAAAACACGGAATAGCAATCATCGTGTCTAAAACGCGGAATAGCATCATAGTGTCAACGTTTCATACAATATTAGTATTATCTTGCATAATGAAAGAGTAAAGCATTTACAAGTTGTCCTCATATCTCAAACATGGAATCTCACTATTTCATCTTGATTGTACAGGTTTAGACGCTTTATACTTGTATCCCACTACATTAGATGACATTAATGTCATAATGTCCATTTGTACATGATTACATGCATAACTTGTTCCAATAATTCTAATACATGTATAGATGTTCTCTATTCATATCCAAAAGTTTAAGTTCACGAAAATTCCTATTCAAACCCCTCCCTTAAAGTGCCCATGCACAAACAATGTTTACCTCTACTATATAGTGTATGAAACTTTCAACACATAAAGGGGTTCAAATGCATGATCATAAATCATGATAAATCAAACGATACATGTTTAATATAACAATGATGCCCTAGAAGTTTATAGGAGACATAGGGGGAGTTCACCCATTTCGGCGGGGTCCAACCCACTGGATAGTGGCCTAACCCTTGCGAAAGATCCTATCCAAGTTGCCCACATTTCCTCTTATGCTCTAAGAGAAGTTTCCAGAGGGGCAAAACATCATAAAAACCTAATCACGAAATTCCTTACCTTAGCCTCCAAGCACTCCAAGCTCTACTCGAACAATAGTTTGTATTTCCCCCTCTCCAACCTCCTTCCAAGCTTGATCTCCTCCACACAAGCTTTTCTCTAAGGCTCCTCTTGTTGGAGAAGAGTTCCAACGAGAGAGAAAAAGAAAGAGAGAGATGTATGTGGTGGAGAAGAAAAGAAAATTTTCTCTCATTAACAAGTTGCTCTTACATCCATGTCCTTTCAATATCCCATCAATATCCCATCAATGTTCCATCAATGTCCTATCAATGCCCCATCAATGTCCCATCAATGTCCTTTAAATAGTGCCAAACACTATTCCATTCACACAAAAATCCACAAGAGAGAAAAGGAAAAGGAGTATTCCCAACCTCTTATAAACTCAAATTCCACTTTGGAAGTACAAGGGATGGGAACTAGGGCTCCAACTCTCCGGAGACTTAAAATATCCGAAGGGTATCATTCAACCCTTCACACACTAGAACTTCCCAATTTGCTAAAGTTCAGTGTACTACAAACTAGCTCTCTTAGAAAATAATATCTCAGTTCAATGTGTTTTGTTCTTGAGTGCAACACAGGGTTTTTAGAAATATTAATGGCACTAGTGTTGTCACACAAAATAGTTACCGAGGTCGCAGGAATGCGGAAGTCACTCAATACACTCTTCATCCAAATCAATTGAGTTGAGCAACTTCCCACAGAAATATATTCCGCCTCGGCAGTAGAGAGAGCAATGCAGTTTTGCTTTTTACTATGCCATGCAACCAAACAATGGCCAAGATAAAAACATGCACCACTCGTGCTCTTCCGATCATCCACTGATCCAGCCCAATCGGCATTAGAATATCCTATAATGTCGAGAGATGTGCCCATAGGATACCAAATTCCGAAATTGAATGTACCTTTGACGTACTGGATGATCATTTTCACCGCTTTCAGGTGAATTTTCTTCGGTGTTGATTGATATCTCGCGCAAATCCCAACACTGAAAGAAATATCCGGGCGACTAGCAGTAAGGTAGAGTAGACTTCCAATCATGCTTCATAGAGTTTCTCGTCTACACTCTCTCCATGAGATTCACTTCCTAAGCCCTTATTGCTAGTTTCCATAGGAGTCGGAAAGTCTTTAGAATCTTCCAATCCGAATTTCTTGACCAACTCCTTCGCAAACTTGGATTGACACAAATGAATGCCATCATTACTTTGTTTAACCTACAATCCAAGAAAATACGTAAGCTCGCCCATCATGGACATCTCAAATTCGTTTTCCATTGTTTCGGCGAATTTTGAAGCATCCTTGTTCGTCGTAGCACCAAACACAATGTCATCCACATAAATTTGTGCCACAATGAAGTTATCCTGAAAATGCTTTACAAAGAGTGTCCGATCGGCTCCCCCTCGAGTATTGCCCTTTTCCAAAAGATATTTTGTTAATCTTTCGTACCATGCTCGCGGTGCTTGTTTTAGTCCATAAAGAGCATTTTCTAATCGAAAAACATGGTTATTAGGCAGTTTATGATCAATGAAACCTTTCGGTTGAGCCACATAAACTTCCTAATTTAGAAAACCATTTAAAAATGCGCTCTTCACGTCCATTTGAAAAAGTTTTATTTTAAAATGACAAGCAATTGCGAAAAGGATACGAATGGACTCGAGACAGGCAACCGAGGCGAAAATCTCATCAAAGTCTATACCTTTAACCTGTGAATAGCCTTGAGCAACCAAACGCGCTTTGTTCCGTACAATGGTACCATCTTCACTTTTCTTGTTCTTGAAAATTCATTTAGTACCAATGATATTTTGTTGCTTCGGGGGCTTCGTTAATTCCCAAACTTTATTTTTTTTCAAATTGATTAAGCTCTTCTTGCATTGCTTCAATCCAATAATCATCTTGAAGAGCTTCCTCAATATTTTTTGGTTCAACCATGGAGACATAACATGCAACTCCATATTCTATCTGTCTCCGAGTTCTTACTCCTTTTTGAGGATCTCCAATGATGTTTGATTCCAGATGGTTCTTAAAGATTCGAAGCGTTTGAGGTAATGGAGTACTCGGGTGAACCTGTGATGAATCCTGCACATTAGATGAACTAGAAGAACCATGAGATGCATCAAAATTTTCAGAAGATTTATCATGCAAAGATGCAATGTCATCAGCAAGGAATTCATCATCGAGAGACATATGAATAGTAGATTTATCAGAAGAAAAATGAGAAGCTTCATCTATTTTAACATTTATTGATTCTATCATCGTTTTAGATTCAAGATTGTATACTCGATATGCTCTACTGTTTGTAGAATAACCCATAAAAATCCATTCGTCACTACGAGAGTCGAATTTTCTAAGATTTTCACGATCATGTAAAATATAACAACGACTCCTAAAGATACGAAAATATTTAATATTTGGTTTGCTACAGAACCATAGCTCATATGGTGTATTTAAAGTACCCGGACGCAAATATATTCTATTGATCACATAGACTGCGGTGTTAACTGCTTCAGCCCAAAAGTGTAACGAAAGTTTTCGGCTGTGAAGCATAACACGCGCCATCTCCTGTACAACCCTATTTTTGCGCTCCACTACACCGTTCTGTTGCGGTGTATAAGGTGCAGAGAATTCATGTTTTATACCGTTCGAAGAACAAAAATCAATAAATTTAGAATTTATGAATTCTCCATCTCTATCACTCCGAACAGGAACGATCTTTTCATTCTTCTAAATCATAATCCGATGACAAATCTCATGAAAAGAATCGAAAGTATCCGCTTTCTCTTTTAAAAATGATACCCATGAATATATAGAGAAATCATCAACCAGAAGAAAAATATACCATTTACCTCCCAAGCTTGGTTGACGAGTCGGCCCCATTAAGTCCATATGCAATAATTCCAGCGGCCGTTTTGTTCCCACGTGGTTCAAGTTCCGATGTGTCGATCTAGATTGTTTTCCCTTTTGATAGCCTCCACACACAATATTTTCTTTAAAGTTTAATTTTGGAACACCTCTAACCACGTCCTTATTTGAAATTCTAGATAGTTCCTAAAAGTTTATATGACCTAGTCTCTCATGCCAAAGAGTCTCAGTGTCAAGTGAAACTAGGTTACATTATTTAGTAGATTTACTAGGAACTACGTAGCAATTATTCTGTGATCTAACCCTTTTCAAAAAGAATGAATGGTTTGAGTCAATTACAATACATTCAATTGTAGAAAAATTAACTGAAAAACCATCATCACACAATTGACTAATGCTTATGAGGTTAGTCTTAAGGCCTTCAACAAATAATACATTGTTCAAAACCGGGCCTTCTGGAATGGTGATTGTTTCTTTTCCTACTATTTTAGAAGATCTACCATCTTCGAAAACAACAAGTCCTCCGGAGGTTTTCTCAAAAGATTTAAAATAGTTTTTATCTCCGGTCATGTGCCGTGAGCAACCACTATCCAAATACCAAGACGAATTGTCATATGCATGTAGCGAAGTGTGAATGACAAGACAAGGGAAGATTTCACCTTTGCGCACCCAAACCTTACGAGTATTAGAATACGTCGGCAATGATCGTGAAGTTGAGCTCCTTGGTGAATGCGTCTTGCTCGGTTGATCACTTTTCTTTGATTTCCAAGACGATGTTGTCTTGGGGGATGTACTACCATTGTTCTTGACCTTTGGGTGATTTCTTCTTGAACTCCGATCTCTATTTTTGATAGTAGTCGTTGCAAGTAGTGCTTGATTCGTTTGTTTGGCTCCATACTTGCAATTTGGTCTAATGTGCCCTGCCAGACCACAACGATGACATACCTTGGTTGAAGTTGAAACCGAATGAGATGAGGTAGACTTGTCAACGTTGGCATTGATGTTTTCAATCGAAGGAGGAGTAACCGACTGAGGCACAAACTTCGTTCCTGTAAGACCCGGCTTTTCCGTTACCCTTTCCGTTATCCCTTTCTTACGACTGTCCGACTGTGGGACAATTTTTAGTGTTTTTCCGGAAAGTCCGTCGGGACTCGCGGACATTTTTAGGCGGAAGGGCTCGCGAAACGGAGAACGGGGACGCGATCGGTTTCGGATTCCGACTCCCGGTTCTCCCAGAATAAATTTTTGAAGTTCGGACCCCTTAGACGCCTCGGGATCCGTGTTGGCAGCACGCGCACCTTTTAAGGTAAACCCTAATCCTTTTTAGTATTTATATGGCCGTGTGGGAAAGAGGATTAGGGTTCCTCTTATTTTCTCTTTTGGTGGCCGCCTTTTCTCTTTTCTTCCTCCCTCGTAGCCGCCGGCAAAGAGAAACCAAGCACACCGCAAGGGTGGACCGGTGGAGGCAAGCGGACGATCCCTCTCTTCCTCCTCTCTCGCACATCAAGGTGAGTCGGACGCGTTTCGTTCGGGGGAAATCTCCCTTTTTCTTTCTTTTGTTGGTCACGAGGAGGGAGGAGGCCCGGCGCCGTCGCGCACCGCGGGCCGCGCGACCGCGCGGCGCTCGGCCGCGCGGGGCCGCCCGCAGGAGGGGCGCCCGCGCGGGCTGGTGCCGCGCGGGGCCGCCCTGCACCGCGGGCAGCGCGCCCGCGCGGCACTCGGCCGCGCGGGGCCGCCCGCAGGAGGGGCGCCCGCGCGGGCTGGTGCCGCGCGGGGTCGCCCCGCACCGCGGGCCGCGCGACCGCGCGGCGCTCGGCCGCGCGGGGCCGCCCGCAGGAGGGGCGCCGCGCGGGCTGGTGCCGCGCGGGGCCGCCCCGCACCGCGGGCCGCGCGCCCGCGCGGCGCTCGGCCGCGCGGGGCCGCCCGCAGGAGGGGCGCCCGCGCGGGCTGGTGCCGCGCGGGGCCGCCCTGCACCGCGGGCAGCGCGCCCGCGCGGCACTCGGCCGCGCGGGGCCGCCCGCAGGAGGGGCGCCCGCGCGGGCTGGTGCCGCGCGGGGTCGCCCCGCACCGCGGGCCGCGCGCCCGCGCGGCGCTCGGCCGCGCGGGGCCGCCCGCAGGAGGGGCGCCGCGCGCGGGCTGGTGCCGCGCGGGGTCGCCCCGCACCGCGGGCCGCGCGCCCGCGCGGCGCTCGGCCGCGCGGGGCCGCCCGCAGGAGGGGCGCCGCGCGGGCTGGTGCCGCGCGGGGTCGCCCCGCACCGCGGGCAGCGCGCCCGCGCGGCGCTCGGCCGCGCGGGGCCGCCCGCAGGAGGGGCGCCCGCGCGGGCTGGTGCCGCGCGGGGTCGCCCCGCACCGCGGGCAGCGCGCCCGCGCGGCGCTCGGCCGCGCGGGGCCGCCCGCAGGAGGGGCGCCCGCGCGGGCTGGTGCCGCGCGGGGTCGCCCGCACCGCGGGCAGCGCGCCCGCGCGGCGCTCGGCCGCGCGGGGCCACCCGCAGGAGGGGCGGCCGCGCGGGCTGGTGCCGCGCGGGGCTGCGCCCTGGCAGAGGGTTCGTCGCACGGGCTGGTGCCGTGCGAAGAACTCCGCCGCACGCTGTAGGGAGTCGTTGTAAGTTTCGGACTTCTAAGTCTCGATTTGCTTATGTTCCTTCAGGAGTGCGGGACACTGTTGGCGACTGGAGCACCGACGCGGACTGGACGAACGCAGGACGACGCACACAAGGTGGGTACGTTCCCGGGGATTTTCGGGAATGGGGTTTAACTGTTAGAAATAGCATGTTGGGGCAAGGTGGAATTATCAGTCTCCTTCTATTTATGCACTAACCCTGTTATGTTATGTTACGATACTTAATGTCAATCTGAGGCTCAAATTTGCTACACGCACACCCGCGGTTTGGCCACCGCAAGGGTGTGCTTTTCCGGAAAAGTGGTACGTTGACCCGTGTACCCCACGCGGAGGTGGCGTTAGGAATGGGGGCCCCCATGGGTGGGGGGTGTGAGCGGTGACGTCGAGGCAGGTGCTCGGCGGCCGAGGCAGGTGCTCGGCGGTGGACATCGGGGAAGGTGCCCGATGTTGCTTTGCGAGGCAGGTGCTCGGCGGTGGGCATCGGGGAAGGTGCCCGATGTCGTATTGATACAGGGTGCAGTTATGGTGGAAGATGCATGGAAGGGATAGTTGCTCCGGTGTTTGTGGTTTGCCTTATCTTTGTTTACTACGCTTATCATGCTATTTCTAGTCACTGACTTCCCACTCCGTGACAGGTTCGTCCAGGGGCGAGTGCTAGGGCGCCGGTGAGGACGTTAGGGTGCTGATCTGACTTTTGGGTGACTTCAGATACAGTGACTCTTCTTTCCCTTTTCTTTTATTATTCAGGGTAGCTAGTTGTGGATTGCGACACCCCCGTGGGGTCGAAGTGGATGTTGCCTTTTCTTTCCTTTTTGAATAATTGAATGAATACTACGTTCTCTCTTACTTGGCCGTTTTGAACGATGAAAACAAAGAAAAATGTTTGCGAAAACTATTTTTAAAACATGGGTGTCGTGTGGGCACCGAGCTTTATAAACCTTGTGGGATTTATGTGTTTGCGAACTGTTTTCACAAACGAGGGCATCGTGTGGATGTCGCTTTCAAAACCTTGTGATTATTTATCCTTTCAAAACACCGGCCTCTATGCTCTAAGTGAATGCTAGAATGTCATGTGAATTGTTTGGTTGTATGTGTACGAGACCCCAACTGATGTGGTTAGAGATTGTATGTACTACGCCTTGTGAGACACTTTGTAGTTGAGACGCCGTGCATATACAAAGGAGCCTCTGCCCATTCGCAGAGGGAATTTGTGTATGCGGCGGGTCTGTGCACGCGCCGGGGGGGGGGGGTAATGTTTTACAAAAAAAAAATATATGGCTAATTCAGGGGCATCGGTGGCTCCACTTCCGCGCGATTCGAACCCCCGGGGCGTGACAGATTAAGATGGTATCAGAGCGGTAAACTTTAACCACAACAGTCGGGGCCCAACATCCACGGGGCGCAATACACTAACTACTGAATAATAAAGTGAACTTGGGGTAGACCAGTAGATCGTGAGTGTGCGAGGGAAAAAGGGGGATTTAATTTCGGTGCGTCTGTAGGTCGTGGTGCTAGACCCGTTAGGTCTAGGGTTGACTGGGTTTCTTTGTATATAGCGAATAATGGCCCGAAATGGGTTATCAGCGGAGAACGCGGGGGCAGAAAGTACGGTGCCAATGGCGGCGGAGTATCAGCTGCACCGACAACAACTACAAGAGGTGGCCGGGCAGTTAGCAACCCTTATGGAACAAATGCGGCAGTGGGCGCAACAGTCGGCAATACCAATCGAGGTCGCCCAGGCTTCTTTGCCCGGACCAACCGCACCAGTGACGAGACCGTCGGTGGCGGTCAGCGAGACTACGGTTGCCCCTTCTCCGACCACGGTGACCGAGATACCGTCGGTTTATCCGACGACGCCCTCAGTAGCACTAACACCAGCAACTTCGGGACCTACGCCGGGAGCCACTGTCGGAGCTCCCTTGGGAGAGACCGTGGTGACACCTATCCCCAGAATGACCGCCGTAGCTGCGGGGGGAAGCCCTTATCCGGCAAACCGAATGGGATGGGGTGACAGCGAACTTGGCAAATTTCAAGAGGGTCGACCCACCCGTGTTTGAGGGAGAGTCGACCGACCCTTTGGTCGTGGAAAATGGGTGGATACCATGGAAAAGTTTTTTTTGAAGACCTATTGATGGAAGGACATGAACGGGTCCCTTTGGCAGTCCACTTTCTTGAGGGAAACGCCCGCAGGTGGTGGGGGACGGTGTGCCCGGACCCCTCGGGGGGGGGGCACCGCCCTTCCATCCTGGACCACGTTCCGAGAAAAACTGTTTGAGGCATTTCTCTCCGACAGCATCAAACAGCAGATGGAAGATGACCTGAAGCACATCAAGAAAAGAAGTCAGACAGTTACGGGTTATCAACGGGCAAATCGTGAGGTTGACCAAATGTGTTCCCCCTGTTATAAGAGATGAATCTCACAAAGCCCGTCTTTTTGTGAATGGTTTACGAAGCGACATCTACAAGGTGGTGCAAACGGCGGATTTGCACACCTTCCAGGAGGTGGTCGATAGAGCCACCACGGTGGAGCACGAATTTGCGATTTCACGAGCCCGACGGGAGAGCTCAGATCACAGCGGGGATAAGAAACGAGCTCGACCTTGTTTTGGAAAAGAGCATACCAAGAGGAGCCGGCCTCCTAAATACCTGAGATGGCAACGAGGAACCACGAATGCGCCGACGGGAGAACAATGGTCGGTGGACAAGTCTTGTATCAATTGCGGTGGAATACACCAAGTGACCGAATGTCCCCAGAAGCAAGACCACCGTTTTCGATGCGGCAAACCGGGGCGCCATTGTTTCAACTGCCCCTCGGAAACAGGGACATCACCCGTAGCAGCATCCCACCCCTCCCCCTCGCTTCATGTTTCTCCCTACCCTAGATATTAGAAGAAATCCCATCGTAGAGATAAGTTCGGTCGGATCCTCCGGCTACCCCTCGAGGCAGGCGGCTGTACTCCTTCCTGCCCAGCGAGGGTGAGACGGGTTCTTAGTCTCTAAGGACTAATGAGGTTTCCGTTAAAAGTTAACGGCATCACGCTTGGGGCCGACAGTCGCGGCAATCTTTAAGTGGTAGTTGACTGCTTGAAGTTCCAAGTGCGTCTCCGGGAACCAGACTTACCGAAAAACAGCCTTACGAACTCGGAGTGGTCGACATGAGTTCACGGTCATACCGTTCAGACTCGTTAACGCACCAGCGGTATTCACAGGCATGATGGATAGGATACTCAAGCCCTCCTTAGACCAGCCGGTAATGGTCTTATAGTGGACGTTCCGATCTACTCTCACAACGGACAAGGGGTATGGGGAACACTCGCGAGTAATCCCCTAGACCCTCCAGGATCAGCAACCATATGCCAAGCTCATAAAGTGTGAGTTTTGGCTCCGTGAGGTGGACTTTTTGGGGCATACCGTTTCGACATCTGGAATTGCAGTGGATCCGAGGAGGATCGAGTCGGTGGCCAACTGGGCTCGGCCAACAACGGTGACGGAGATCCGAAGCTTCTTAGGACGGGCAGGCCACCACAGACGCTTCGTGGGAGGCCACTTCCCTAAATCGACTAACCCAAAGTGGGTAGAGGTTCGTCTGGACAGCCCAGTGCCAAAGGAGTTTCAAAGAACTTAAAGACAGACGCACACAGGCGCCAGCGCTCATACAGCCGAAGCCCGGAAAGGACTATAAGATCTAATCTGACGAATCTCCAAGAGGATCTTGGGAGACCAAACGACGGACACGTAGCTACAACTGGTGCAAGACAGAATGTCCTCGGAGCAAGGCGGAATTTTTACGAGTGACTCAGGGATGTAATAAGGTTCCGGGGACGAATTCGTGTGCCCGATAAGCTAGAAACGAGGGAAGAAAATCTAGCCAAAGTATATGATACCTCCTATACCGCCCATTCCGGAGGTACAAAGAGGTGCAGGGATCTATGGCAGACCTTCTGGTGGCCCAAATCGAAAGAGCGATGTGGCACAAATTGTGGCGCAATTTTGGGTGTGCCAACAGGTGAAAGCGAAACATCAGCGACCGGCGGGGGAAAGCAGACGTTTCGGCTACGAGGGAGGTAGTAGCAAGGAAGACCTCGTACAAGGGAAATTTTGGCCACGACCCCAGAGGAACCCTTAGAAGTAATGCTTCGAACCCTCCTGCCCAATAAGGAGGTGAAGACTTAGTTGTCTTTTATGTTGGCTATTTAGTCAAGGGTTAAATAGGTCCAACTTCCGGCCTTGTGACAATAGACCCGAGGCGTTGTAACAGTACGCCTTAGACGTCCAGGTGAGGTGAGTCGGGCCAAGACCCGAGGCGTTGTAACAGTACGCCATAGACGTCCAGGTGGGTTGAGTCAGGACAAGATCGCTGGCGATGTGACAGGACGCCTTAAGTAAATAAGTTGCGTATTGCTAATGGTTCGAGCTTTTGGGATTGTTGGTTGGCGTCAATGACCCGATATTTGGGATGTTGGAGCGCGTAGGCCGGGTGACATACCGGTTGGCTTTACTGCCAAACCTCGATGCGGATCTTAGCACGAGAGGACAAAAAGGTTGCGCAACCGGACGATCCCCCTATGGGAAGGCGCTGTGAAGCAACCAGGAAGAATGTGAGGTAACTTAGGAACCAGAGTCAAAGATGGGGGAGTGCTACCCGGACCTCTTCGCCGCAGGCGGGAGTTAAGTTTCGGGGACGAAACTTGTTTTTATTGGTGAGTGATGTAAGACCCGGCTTTTCCGTTACCCTTTCCGTTATCCCTTTCTTACGACTGTCCGACTGTGGGACAATTTTTAGTGTTTTTTCCGGAAAGTCCGTCGGGACTCGCGGACATTTTTAGGCGGAAGGGCTCGCGAAACGGAGAACGGGGACGCGATCGGTTTCGGATTCCGACTCCCGGTTCTCCCAGAATAAATTTTTGAAGTTCGGACCCCTTAGACGCCTCGGGATCCGTGTTGGCAGCACGCGCACCTTTTAAGGTAAACCCTAATCCTTTTTAGTATTTATATGGCCGTGTGGGAAAGAGGATTAGGGTTCCTCTTATTTTCTCTTTTGGTGGCCGCCTTTTCTCTTTTCTTCCTCCCTCGTAGCCGCCGGCAAAGAGAAACCAAGCACACCGCAAGGGTGGACCGGTGGAGGCAAGCGGACGATCCCTCTCTTCCTCCTCTCTCGCACATCAAGGTGAGTCGGACGCGTTTCGTTCGGGGGAAATCTCCCTTTTTCTTTCTTTTGTTGGTCACGAGGAGGGAGGAGGCCCGGCGCCGTCGCGCACCGCGGGCCGCGCGACCGCGCGGCGCTCGGCCGCGCGGGGCCGCCCGCAGGAGGGGCGCCCGCGCGGGCTGGTGGCCGCGCGGGGCCGCCCTGCACCGCGGGCAGCGCGCCCGCGCGGCACTCGGCCGCGCGGGGCCGCCCGCAGGAGGGGCGCCCGCGCGGGCTGGTGCCGCGCGGGGTCGCCCCGCACCGCGGGCCGCGCGACCGCGCGGCGCTCGGCCGCGCGGGGCCGCCGCAGGAGGGGCGCCGCGCGGGATGGTGCCGCGCGGGGCCGCCCCGCACCGCGGGCCGCGCGCCCGCGCGGCGCTCGGCCGCGCGGGGGCCGCCCGCAGGAGGGGCGCCCGCGCGGGCTGGCTGCGCGCGGGTGCCGCCCTTGCACCGCGGGCAGCGCGCCCGCGCGGCACTCGGCCGCGCGGGGCCGCCCGCAGGAGGGGCGCCCGCGCGGGCTGGGCCGCGCGGGGTCGCCGCACCGCGGGCCGCGCGCCCGCGCGGCGCTCGGCCGCGCGGGGCCGCCCGCAGGAGGGGCGCGCGCGCGGGCTGGTGCCGCGCGGGGTCGCCCCGCACCGCGGGCCGCGCGCCCGCGCGGCGCTCGGCCGCGCGGGGCCGCCCGCCAGGAGGGGCGCCGCGCGGGCTGGTGCCGCGCGGGGTCGCCCCGCACCGCGGGCAGCGCGCCCGCGCGGCGCTCGGGCCGCGCGGGGCCGCCCGCAGGAGGGGCGCCCCGCGCGGGCTGGTGCCGCGCGGGGTCGCCCCGCACCGCGGGCAGGCGCCCGCGCGGCGCTCGGCCGCGCGGGCCGCCCGCAGGAGGGGCGCCCGCGCGGGCTGGTGCCGCGCGGGGTCGCCGCACCGCGGGCAGCGCGCCCGCGCGGCGCTCGGCCGCGCGGGGCCACCCGCAGGAGGGGCGGCCGCGCGGGCTGGTGCCGCGCGGGGCTGCGCCCTGGCAGAGGGTTCGTCGCACGGGCTGGTGCGTGCGAAGAACTCCGCCGCACGCTGTAGGGAGTCGTTGTAAGTTTCGGACTTCTAAGTCTCGATTTGCTTATGTTCCTTCAGGAGTGCGGGACACTGTTGGCGACTGGAGCACCGACGCGGACTGGACGAACGCAGGACGACGCACACAAGGTGGGTACGTTCCCGGGGATTTTCGGGAATGGGGTTTAACTGTTAGAAATAGCATGTTGGGGCAAGGTGGAATTATCAGTCTCCTTCTATTTATGCACTAACCCTGTTATGTTATGTTACGATACTTAATGTCAATCTGAGGCTCAAATTTGCTACACGCACACCCGCGGTTTGGCCACCGCAAGGGTGTGCTTTTCCGGAAAAGTGGTACGTTGACCCGTGTACCCCACGCGGAGGTGGCGTTAGGAATGGGGGCCCCCATGGGTGGGGGGTGTGAGCGGTGACGTCGAGGCAGGTGCTCGGCGGCCGAGGCAGGTGCTCGGCGGTGGACATCGGGGAAGGTGCCCGATGTTGCTTTGCGAGGCAGGTGCTCGGCGGTGGGCATCGGGGAAGGTGCCCGATGTCGTATTGATACAGGGTGCAGTTATGGTGGAAGATGCATGGAAGGATAGTTGCTCCGGTGTTTGTGGTTTGCCTTATCTTTGTTTACTACGCTTATCATGCTATTTCTAGTCACTGACTTCCCACTCCGTGACAGGTTCGTCCAGGGGCGAGTGCTAGGGCGCCGGTGAGGACGTTAGGGTGCTGATCTGACTTTGGGTGACTTCAGATACAGTGACTCTTCTTTCCCTTTTCTTTTATTATTCAGGGTAGCTAGTTGTGGATTGCGACACCCCCGTGGGGTCGAAGTGGATGTTGCCTTTTCTTTCCTTTTTGAATAATTGAATGAATACTACGTTCTCTCTTACTTGGCCGTTTTGAACGATGAAAACAAAGAAAATGTTTGCGAAAACTATTTTTAAAACATGGGTGTCGTGTGGGCACCGAGCTTTATAAACCTTGTGGGATTTATGTGTTTGCGAACTGTTTTCACAAACGAGGCATCGTGTGGATGTCGCTTTCAAAACCTTGTGATTATTTATCCTTTCAAACACCGGCCTCTATGCTCTAAGTGAATGCTAGAATGTCATGTGAATTGTTTGGTTGTATGTGTACGAGACCCCAACTGATGTGGTTAGAGATTGTATGTACTACGCCTTGTGAGACACTTTGTAGTTGAGACGCCGTGCATATACAAAGGAGCCTCTGCCCATTCGCAGAGGGAATTTGTGTATGCGGCGGTCTTGTGCACGCGCCGGGGGGGGGGTAATGTTTTACAAAAAAAAAATATATGGCTAATTCAGGGGCATCGGTGGCTCCACTTCCGCGCGATTCGAACCCCCGGGGCGTGACAGTTCCGCTCGAACTTGGATCCTCACAAGTTCGGCTATATCTGAGGCCTAATCGATTTGTTTGACCAAGACCAAGCAACTTGTCCAACTTACTCCTTCCTGATGAAAATCTCTTCAAATCTTCAAGAATCTCTCAGACTGTCCAGTACAAAATAATCTCACATATAGGGTACATCTACCTCTAACTCTCAATAAGCTGGTAAGGAACTATTCTGCCACGCCCTTATCTCGAACTACTCTCGAACTACCCTCCGCTCGAACAGAACCCGAAATAGCTACCTCAGAAAAACCTGTCACCACAGCGGTGTGAGAACTACACCGTCACGTAGTTCTCAGTGGGTACCGTCTCCAACTCTACGGTCTGCCCACTAAGTCTACTAGAGGCATAAGATAACAGGAAATACTGTAAATAAGAATAGCTCAGCTGGAAAGAAATCTACAACTATCATGCCTCTATCTACCATGCTCAAAGGAAAAACACTCAACTATGAACATGCTATGATCCCCTCGCTTACGAGTGCTCAAATCAACCCAATCTCTCTGACTGCGAAATCTGGTCCAGTCAAGCCTGCGCCTCCCTAGTGTATCAACATAGGGTGTTTGGACTATCACTGTCACGCCGCCCCGGGTCGAAACTGTGACCCAGGCTCGCTAACAGATCCGCCATCTGTACGGAAACTGCCGTACAGACGAAGCGTCTAACCTGCAGAAAGAAACAACTACAGTATACAGATATCAGAGCTGAAAGTAACTAATAAAAACTGAAATCCAAACACTGTACAACTGAAAATAATACAATATCTATCTCCCCAAATACGATCATATAAAAAGTTCTCTGATACAAAAACCCCAAAGGGATATCTCCAATAAAAAAAATCAGTGTACAAGCTCTCGATACAAATATCCTCACTACAACAGTCTCTCAAACTGTAAAATAAAATACAACTCTATGCCTCACAACAAATGTCTCTCAACAGAGGGAAAAAGTAAACTAAACTACTGAAGCTCTCCTCTGGAGGGGTACCGCTACACTCCAATGACGGGTAGGGAACTAGCTCGCGACTCCCTCGCCTCGCCAGAAGGATCAGCAACTGGAGCAAAACAGGAACAGGAGAAGAAGTCCCTGGGGAAAAGACACCACGACGGGTGTGAGAACTACTTCCCACAGTAGTTCTCAGTGGGTGCCGCCAACAAGCCCAACGGTCTGCCCACTAAGTCTACTAGAGGCATAAAGTAACAAAGTAATACGAAAAAAAAAAGCTGGAAAAGATAACTCTACAGCTACTATGCCTTTATCTAGATACTCAGGAGGTGGAACAGATGATAATATGATGCATCTACTAACAAATAAGTAAAGTCACCCAATCTAAACTGACTGCCTCCTCGGTGCAGTTAAGCCTGCCCTACCTACTGCGCACCTCCCGGAGGAACGGACTTACGTAGGGCGTACCACCGGACTAACTCACCCCTCGCGCAAAACTGCCTCAACAGGCCCACCATCGCATCCACTGGCGGGAACTGCCTCAACAGGCCAACCATCGCATCCACTGCTGCATCTCAGGGGGCGCGATCCCACTGAAGAAAACAGCGCGGCATAGAGTATCAACAATGGCATATGCAGGCTATAGTCAAAATCCACGCTCACTCTCAGAACGGTAGACTCAAGATCCCCAAGTATCTCGCACAACAATGGGAGCACTCTCGACGACTTAGCTGATCGGCTAACACGAACCACAGACACTAGCCTCTCCAACAGCTCGCAGCACAAAGCACACTGGCTGAGGTACTCCACAGCAGGAACGACCCACAACTCAGGCTAACAATACCGGTCGGACAACACTCAACGACCTAGGACACCGTCAACCCCAACGGTTCCCAACAACACGGACCGGAAGGTACTCGACGGCCGGGACTACCGTCTGCTCAACGGCTCCCTCCACGACAGCACAACAGGGATACAAGACTCCCGGGACTACCGTTTACCCAAACGGCTCCCGGCACAGATAAGCACCCACTACATCTACCAGGACTCCACTCTGCTCCCAAGCACGAGTGCAAAAGCATCCCCACTAAAGAAAGTCCCGACCTCTCGCCCACTATCCGGGCGAGGATAACACTATGTCCAGGAATAGAAAAACATTGTGGGTGTCTGAACATAAATAACCTAGCCCAAGTGAGGGTTTTCTACTGGTCTGGTTACACATGCAACTATGACGGGGGTGCTAGGTCAAGTTCCAAGATAACTATATTAACAGATTATAAAGGAAATAACCATTCCTACAATCTAGCATGCTACACAAGGAAACAAACTATCATACATAGTCCTACATCAGTAGCATTACTGTAAAGTCCATAAACTTGGAGATAAGGCCACCCACCTCGATTGCTACCAATTGCTCGTAGACACCTGCAATTGCCTCCACACAATCCGCACGCAAAATGATGTACGCTGCCGAGTCCGCACGCAAAACGGAGCACCAACCGCCGGAGTCGCACGGCAAAATGGTGCACATGCCGGAGTCCGCACGCAAAACGGTGCACGGTGCCGGAATCCGCCCGCGAAACGGAGCACGGTGCCAGAATCCGCACGCAAAATGGCGACCGCACGCAAAACGGTGCACAGCCGTCGGGGTCCACACTCAAAACTGTGCAGTATAACACGGTCCCTAACACAGATAAGAGCGAGGGGTTAAACCAAGGTCAACAACACCCCCCAAACTGTGCAAACATACAGTAAAAACCAAAGCGCGGGTGGACTTACCCCCGCGCCGCCGCCACCAAAACACCCCATTGGAAGCCCGCGCGCTCCAAGGCCCACGACGCCACGCGCCGCAACACCTCCCAACCTCCTCCCTCACTCTCCCTCACTCTCGTTGGAGAAGAAAGGAAAGAGGAGAAAAAATGGAGGTGCAGGGGAGAAAGAAGAAGAAGAAAAGAGGGAGAGAGAAAAAAGTGGTCCACGGCTCTCGTCCCTAGTGCACCCGCCGGTCCACGGCACTCATGCGGGTGCACGCCGGTCCAGCTGGCAAAAGGCGGGCCACGTGGCCGCGCACCCTGCGCGCCATGCGGCCGTGCAGCCCGGCGCCGCATGCGCGGCTTTACACCGCGCTCCCCCCCCCATGCGCGAACAACGCGACCGTGACACGGCGCGCGCTCCCCGCGCCCATTCGCGGGCGCCAACGGGGGCCCGCCACGTGGCGGCCCCCGCTTGGCCCTTGCCGAAGGCGCGCCCCCCCCCGCGCGACAACGCGCCTGCCGCGCCGTTGCCTCGAGCCCCGTGCCGCCACCTCGGGATTCATGCCCGCGCCAACGCCTCTGTTTGTGTGCCGCGTCGTCTCGAAAACGCGCACCGCCTAACCGGACGCCAAAACAAAAAATAAATAGTCCATTCTTAGCGATTTCCCGCGCGCTGAATCCAAAACGGATGTCCGTTTCCTCCAAAGTCCAACCGAAAATTTGCCGCATGCCTCCGATAGCCCACTTGATCCTATTTTCCGCGCCGGGTCCCAAATCTTGAAGTCCCGATTTGCCAAATCCTGAACTCTAAAAATTCCCGCAGGCGACCGGCGAGTAATCTTTTACCAAACTTCGCCCGGAGTCCAAATTTGACATCTACGTCGCGCGAACCCACCTGAAACACTCCCGGTCCCCTCCATTTCCCACGGATTCCTTTAAGCCCAAGGTCCAACACTTGTGTCGCAAATTGCGCGCAAACCACCACGACACGCCACGCAGGCCTCCGGTGATGCAACTAAATTCAATTGCATCACAAATCCATTTCTCGGGCCCGAGCACTGCGCACAAACACTCCCAACGGCCCACTAAAAGCTGCCCAACC